>NW_021011533.1:1342090-1942090 GCF_003987935.1 Bombyx mandarina
TCCTGGAGCGTATACGTGTGGAAACTTATACGCTCCTTACGGAGGTAAGAAGAGAGGGCCCTATGGTCGTCGGGTGTTCGAACCTTAATTTGAATGCCATTCGCGAGGTTACGGGCATTCGTGAAGTTGATATTTTTGGCCTTAAGGGCCAGGGAAACTCGATCCCAAGCTGCCTTCTCTTGGAGGATTACCGGGGGAGGGGTCTGGGTTTTATTTTGTGCCACCGGACGCGGCGACGGAGTGGCATGGGCTGGAGGCGCAACGGGAGTCTGAGGGCGGGGGCGCGACGCGTTCGCGGCTTTGCTAATTTTAGCGGCCGCGGGAGCTCGAGACTCCGCGGCACGCTTCTTACCCTTTTGTACCAGGGTGAATCCATCCGTCGATGAGGCGGGAGCGAGGTCGACCTCCATCTCCGAGTCAGAGTCGGAGGACGAGGAGGCGTGCGCTGGTGACCTACGAGCAGGTGTTTTGGAGGGCACGACGGAGGCTGCGGATGATCGCGCTGCTGGAACGGTGGCCACGGCGGACGACGCAGCAGTTTTACTCGCCAGTATAGGCGACGCGGGAACGGCAGGCACGATGGAGGCTGCGGTGCTCGATGCAGAAGCTTTGCACGCAGGTACAGGCGACGCAGGCGCAGCGAGCTCGGCGGAGTCCACGAGAGGGCTCGCGATGTGATCGGCCTTGAAGGCCAGAAACTCTGAGGCGAGCTGTGGGTGGCGAAGTCGGAGGAATTCCGCGAATACAGCGTCCATGATCGCTGAGTGCCCAGGTGGGGCGGCCCCGGGTCTTGAAAGCACTCGCCTTGCGGCGAGGCCCCAACTTCTCGGACCTGAGCGGTTCTATTGAACACAGGTGGCGATGCGGCACGATTACTACAGGACAAAGAAAAAACACAACAAAACGGATATAACAAAAAGAAACAGAACAATTAACCACATCCAGCAAAACAGTTTGTCGGCAGATGTACCACGAACACAGAAACAACAAAAGGAAACAAAACAAATAAAAAATTCCAGGAAGAGCACTTAGTCGGCAGATGTATCACGAACACAGGCCGCGCGAACAATGGCCGGGCTAACAAAAGCCGGGCGAACAAAGACCGGGCGATCGAGTGGTCGATGAGCACGTCCGCACGTGACGGGTGCCTCTATCGGAATGATACTGTGTAGTGATGATACGTGTAGACGAACGAATTCACAGTCTTTAGTTGTGTTAAGTGGTTAATCCAGCCCATAAGGCCAGTACTTACTGCACCATCGAATGATTTGGTGATGCAGCAATTAGTGCCCCTGATTGCAGGGTCGAGGTTCGTGGTTTCGATTCCATCGGCAAGCATTCCGGTGATGAATAGGTTTGTTTTCTCTGTCTTTTGGTGTTCAATATATGTATCCATTTAAACGTATATATACACTTATATATCAATTTCTGGTTCCTATAGTCCAGATAATCCTAGTATCCTAGTTTGGGGCTAGATGACGTGTGTTACTTGTCCGTGTCTATTATTATTATACTCGTAGATACAGATACTGGAGGTGGTAGTGATCGGTATTGTTTTCCCTTAATATTATTGTTTGGAAAGGTGGATGTCACATTTCGGTAGACCAACGATTTGAATGCCTATTTTTGGAGCTTGTATTTTGTAGTAAAATATATCTTTAAAATTGTTGTTAACGAAATTCTGAATTTTATCTTATTTCTTGTGGTCGTCGTTAAACTCTGACCAAATAATTTATAACTTCCACACACGACAAATTCTTCTAATATAATTAGTAACTTTTACACATACGAAATTCGAAACTGTGAGCGTGAACACTCGTATTCATTGTGGTGATTATCTAACAATATAAAATTCTCGTGTCACGTTGAACTCCTCCGAAACGGCTCGACCGATTTTCGTGAATCTTAGCGTGCATTTCGGTCAGGGTGGAGAATCGGACAACATCTATTTTTTATCCCCTTAAATGTTAAGGGTGGTCCACCCCAAACATTTTTATTTTTTGGATATATTTTTTTTTGTTATAATGAGGGTTTTTTATTCTCCACTAGAAATTCCCTAGAAATCTTATATATGGCAAAACAACATTTGCCGGGTCAGCTAGTAGTTTTATAAAGTTTTAAATCTTAAGAAATAAGAGGAAAGCCAGTCACAATGTACCCGTTGGTGTTTTGTTAGTACGTAGATGTATCTAGGTAGATGCATCGGATTCATGAGGGTTAAAGGTTACGATTGCACGCAGCTATTGATTGTGTTGCCACACCAGGTAGCTACTATTGGTAAACGACAATAAGCTGTTAGATTTTACTATCATTTATAGATAAGACCTAGGATCTATAAAATATCTAACGTAAGTCTGTAAATTGAAAAATAATCACTTACTAGCATAATATGGAGAGTTGACAAATCAAAAAAAAAAATAGAATTACTATAGTTTGGGATATGCTTCATAATTTTGATATTCTGAAATATAAATAGATACAGGATCACCATTATAAGTGGAGCATAAATGTCACTTTGTATCCGTTTTATTGGAACCGAGATCTTTTAAATGAAAATCATCGATATATTAAATACGTGTCTAATCAATAGTCTGCGCAAACTCAAGGTAGACGTGAGACATGTTGATAATAAATATTTAATTTAAGTTTAAAAGGGTTATGTGACTTAAAAAGTGGTTTTTTAATGTAAATGTTTTGTTGAAAAATACTATCATGGCATCGTATCAATTTTCTATTTAAATCGAGTTTTATTACTAACCCAAGTCAGAGTGAAAGTGACCATTGCAGTTGAACTTTCCTAGTCTCAGTAACTGCCGGGAAGGAGCATTAAGCAACGCGCGAATCGTGATCAAAGGTTGATGAGATTTAAATATTTTGCAACATTTTCCATGAATTGCCTTTTGTTGAACTTATGATTTTTTTATCTAATACATAAACTTGTATTATATTTCATTTTCAGATTATAAACTATAGAAAAATGATCATACATTTACATTGTGAACGATGAACATTTCTTTTTCAGGAAAACCTGGTACCGATTATCCAATTTTAGGAGCTGTTCCGTACACCAACTTTTACTGTGATGAGCAGCAATATCCAGGGTTTTTCGCTGATATGGAAACTCGCTGTCAAGGTATGAATATCGGTTTAAGCATGTTTTCTGGAGCTTACTGTTTCTTAGGCGTGCGGACTATTTTAAAAGATGTCACACTTTTTACGCCGCGAAGCAGCATAAAAAGGGTGGGAGAGTCATTATACTATACAATTTCTACTTGGGCCTCATATGTCAAGATGGGTAATATATTCTTAATATTATATTTTAAGGAGGACAACGACATTCACGCGACAGCGTCTGTATGCCAATAATCGCAGAACATGGTTAGTCGTAATTTGTCTGCCTAGCTTCTAGAACCAACTCGATAAAAACAATCGAAGAAGCAACGAATGCGTGGGAACTTGTATAAGATATTTGTGTTCGAATCCGAAAGACCTTGGCCGTGCTATAGTGATTTATGTGTGACCTTATGAAGCTATGACGGTTAAGTAATTACAATAAAAAATGGCCCGGAAGATGGTCGTCTTCAAATCTCTGAATCAGAATCGTGAGGTCCGTCATTAAATTGCTTTGATTAAATATTATAAACCGGCTTAAATGTTATACATAAACGATTTGTACCTTTTTATACTATTGTTTATAACTGTTGTATACAATAATATACATAATCTGAGTCACATTACGTTTATTTTATTGTTATAGATAGATTTCAACAGAGATGAATTTTAATAGTCAAAATATGATGGTCAGTTACGTTAAAAATAATTTCAAGTTTTCTGATTGTGAATATGAAGCCCTAATTCAAACAAATGCTTTCTTTGCGAATAACGGAACGTAATGTGAGTGAATATTATATCAATGATCTACAATCCAAATTCCAGATCCACAAATCCAGGTCATTAAAATATTACAAATAAATTATAAATAAATTATTAAACAGTAGATTATTATTATTCCATTATTATTTGACACAACAATTTTGGCTATAAAACTTCAAATGTTGTGCTCGAATTTTAAAATAAATACAAGATTAAGGCGTCTATAAATTAGATAGAAGCTAAAAGTTCTGATATTAATAATATTATTGGAAGATTTCTAGAAATAAGAGATTTTTAATCATGATAATCCCCTATTCATTTCCTACTATCGCCATAATGGATTTTTTAATAAAACTGTTCTATATGGGTTATTTTGGATTAACAATGATATTCGCCAACAAGATTAACAACTAATGCTAGAGGCATTAAATGTAATAAATGTAAAAATTTAATAAAATATAACAACAAAATGGAGGAAGATTTCGTGATCACAAAATATTTATTTAATAATAGAAAAGCTGTTTTACGCTAAACATTCATTTATGTTCCCAAAATCTCTATTTTCTATAAAGTAGATAGCAATCCATTACTTATGTACAATTAAAATTATGAAAAATTCATGCTGGGCTTTTCATAAGTGATGGTTTCTTTCTGACATCCCAGCTGAAACCTAACCAAGATATGAAAAAATAACACTTTTGGAAAAAGATTCAAAGTCTCAAAAATCTTTATTTAAATATCAGAGTTTGTGAAAGATATATTTCAGATCACAGATGTTTAACTAATGTTGCTTTTGATCGTTATTGCATATTTTATTCATACGCCTTACGTTACAGAGCAGAAAAATTATCGAACCATAATTTTGGTTTGTATCTTTGAGGCGTTTTTAATTAACATAAAATTTTCTTATTGCAGCGTGGCATTACTGTGACATCGATGGCCGTCAAGCATCGTTTCTCTGCCCCAACGGTACGGTGTTCTCCCAAGGCGTTGCTTCCTGCGACTGGTGGTTTAACGTTCGATGTGCGCTCTCCCCAGCACTGTACCCTTTGAATGCAAGACTGTATCGTCGTAAAAGGAAACAGAACCGGCCTAAGCCGCACAGGCTGATAGATAAAAAGCTTGTTGATGAAATTTTCTTGTAAATACTAATAATATGACTTTTATAATTAATTATATAAATAAAACCTTTGTAATTGTATGTTTCACTCTAAAAGGCTTATGAGATAAGATCTGTAGTCTTCTTTTGTAATCAACAGTATGGATTTTAAGCTGAGGGTAAAAAGGCCGAGAGCTCCTCTGATGTTACGCTAACATAGAAGAAAATAGACGACACTACAACGTGAATGCCAGTGCCCAACTTGTGACATAACTTTGATGTCTTAATTGTTTGGGTACAAGGCTATCTTCTCCACTCTACCTGAACGTATAATGCGAAGCATATAGAAGTAGTCAAGATGGTGAGCCCACCCGTGCAGGCTCCCAATATGCTTCACTCTGTTGGTAGCCGTTTGGTGGTCACAATGTGGTGGTATAATAACCCGGACGTTGCTGTTCACTATCAAGTGAATCCTTTAATATTTTTTTGCGATACACACGGAAAGAGATGAGATTGTGCTAGTTTAAATAGATACTACACACCCAGACCACAGATAAACGACAATTAACAGTTCTAGAATATCAAGGTCACATACCTGTTTATTCTAATGTGTAGTCACAAATTACCGGTGCGATTGAACAAAATTTTAAATTAACATGCACATATTCACAAACACACAACACAAATATCACTCAAAACTGTACGAAACCATGCCTGTATTGTTCAGAGGAAATTGCAAACCATATAGTTTTTTTGGGATACGAGAACCACTAACAACTGTCTACGGCATTACGACTAATCAATATGGGATGCTTTTAAAATTTACAAAATTATGGAGCTATGGAGTTCATTCAGAGCTTTATAGCAGTAAGTGGCTCTAGATAGAACTTAGTTTTCAAACGACTTGGTGTTTCATATTCAAGATGAAGAGAATCCCAGGATTGGATCCCAGGATGATTAAGTTTTATTGTTATTGTTATATTTCTGAATTTAAAATATTAATAAATTTAATAGAGCATGTTTATAAATTCCTCTGATCCACACTTCGAGAGTGTACCTCTGCCTGACCAGCTTCTGCATATGATTGCGGGTTTAACTGTTTAGATCAGTCAAAAAAATTGGAAGATGCCCATTATCTACAGCTGTAGGCTGATGATATTGACGGTCATAGATAATAGAGTAACCGGGGATAAATATTGCACATTGAAATTTGTAAAGAGACGATCTGTTATTTTCTGCTTCGCAGAAAATCAACAGTTCGATATCTATTAAGGACTAGCTGACCTGGCAGACTTCGCAGTGCCTCAATCGATAAATAAAATACCTAAACTTTTGTATAAAATAAACTTAAAACAAACAAAAGGAATCCGTCCGACGGGGGACACATCAAAGGAAAAACAAAATTGTTATTTTTATTTCATTCCGAGCATTTTCATATTTATCTACCTTTTAAACCATCTCTGGACTTCCACAAATAATTCAAGACCAAAATTAGCCGAATCGGTCCAGCCGTTCTCGAGTTTTAGCGAGACTAACGAACAGCAATTCATTTTTAGACATATATGTAGATATTAAGACACACTATTGTACGTAAACGACTGGCAAACGTCACATAGGCAGTGATTGACAGAGATTGCGCTCTATGAAGCTGAAATTAGCCGTATGTCCTTTGTAAAGTTTGATTTGGAATATTTGTCGCCGGGAACTGTCCATACATAGATTTAGATATGCAGGTACGTGAAGATGAATGCTTAATGTACAAGATCTGCTCCAGTGTTCCCTAATGATCTTTCAAACGCGTATGCCATCCAAAGCTAATTAGTGTTTAGTTACCATACCAATAAGTTCTTATTATATGCAGTTATATTAGCCACACAGTACCACGTTTCACAGTTATAAGAAGAAAAAAAACAAGTTGTCTGGTACAGTAATATAGAGAAAATACTACATATTAAAATAGTAACATATAGATATATGCACTGGTTGTTCAGTAATATCGGATCGAATGTGATGACATTTAAAAAAATTTATCATTAAATAAAACGCCTGTCGTGTTTCAAATACCAATGTTTCTCTTCTAAGATGACAACTAAACTAACATTGAAATCGGCGGCTTTAACAGTCAAATTGATAAATGTTTAATCTAACATAAAATAGAATTGTAGATAAAAGTATCTGCACTGATTGGAAACCTGAATCACACTAGTAATCATTAGAAACACGATTAATTCTTATAGAAAACAGAGCCGAAAACTCTCAAAACTTAGTAGTACAATAAATAGTTCCACGTCAAAATATATTCAAAATACCTTTAGAAACTTTATTAGATCCATCGCAATTATTTCAGCTTCCTGATCTGACACGTCCCCATCCAAATGTGAATGGACGAGTTCATGGCTGACCGGCTTGAAGGGTAGGGCAGCCGTTTACGTTGTAAATGTCTATGGGCTCCAGTAACCACTTAACACCTGGTAGGCTGTGAGCTCGTCCACCCATTTAAGCAATAAAAAAACCCCTTATGTTCCTCCTGGTAGAAATCACAGCGTAAATGCTACCATCTACATTATGACATGAGGTCGAAGTTTTAATTGTAATTCATAATATACGGTTATCGTATCATTAAAATCGGGATGACTCTTTGATCGTTGAAATAGGCAGCACAGCTTTAGTTCTATTTTCCCTAGTTATTCGCTGGTAGCTTATAGGGCTATTCGAGCTATGCGTGTACGGGTGCATGAGCTCACGGGCTCAACTTGAGGGAATTGACTAACACTAGTCCTAACAAAAGGAGTGCTTGGCAGAGTCAACCATCGGACCGGAATTGCAACTCACTGTGAAGATCAGGTGAGAAACTCAGTGTGTTGTGTCTATAGGTGAGTTCGCTTGTTGAACTCTTCGTCGTGATCTATGAGGACGGTGGCCGGTGCTTGATGAGCTTAAAAGCACCGAGAGTGGATCTGGGGATCCGTTAATACATGCATCGGGCGATGTCGGCTTTGCGTTGTCCTCTCGTCTGGGAAAGCGCCTGGATTGCCTGACTTTGCCTTCTTTTGTTTTTAATGTATATCTTATAGGTCTCTTAGGAATATCTTCATTCTCAGTATCTTCGGATTAGTCTGAACCAGCGTCTACTTGATATTCTGGCGTTTTAGTAACAGAAATCGACATATTTTATTTCAATGCGCCAACAGACCACCGGTAACCTATATGGCAGTCAAAGGGTTAAAGGACTTGGTGTTAAAATCGTAAACTCTTCTAAGTACTGTTAACAATATTTCATTTTTTAGATTTTGTCAAAATCCCATGAACTATTGTATAATTAAGTAATAGTCCCACGGTCCGGTTCCTAAAACGTTGACAATATGCATTCAATGCTAAAAGTACGTAGTTAAGATGCTTCACGCGTATTCAGTAGAGTATACAATTTTAGCAACTGCTAGATAAAGAGTCTGTCTCTACGTCTAGAGAAAAAAAAGTAGCATTTGAGTAAATTTAATTTTAATTTTGAAGAACAGAAATATTCAGATGACGTCACATCACAGCCAAATCAGGATAAAAAGATTGGCCAATCAATAAATAAGTTCGATCACTTTTACATGTGTATTATCAAAATAAAGATTTTAGGAAGAAATCGCATAGTGCTCAAGTACGTTTTCGTGATGCAACAGCCACAAAGCCTGGCTTTCGTTGGCTCAATGCTCAGAACAGTAAACATTCCTGTCAAATATTAATGTCACCAAACCATTAATTATTGATTATATTTAATTACGTGCAGACACCTAAAAATAAATAAATTGGTAAATTAAACATGATTTTATATTTTTACCTGCCTTTCTCGCTCGCAACACTTTTTTTTCCTACCTATTCTAGTAAAATCGAGGGGTCATACTAGATTCACCGGCCGAGTAGGTGCGCTCGCGGGGCTCTAACCAATGGACGTTGCTAACATGAACCCTAGCAAGAGCAGTGCTTTGCAGAATCTACCATCGGATCGGAAACCGTAATCACTGAGAAGATCCGTCGAGAAACTCAGTGGGCTGTGTCTGTGGGTTAATTTACTCGCCGAGCCCTTCGTCGCTTACGACGGGCTCGACGAGAACGGTGACCGTTGCTTGATATAAAATACCCAGATGCACCGTTAGTGGATCGGGAAGATTCGAAATGACGTGTTTAGGGCACACTTGTGAAATGGTCGATAAAACTTATGGAGAAATGCGGGTTACGATTTATCCATTGGAAAAAAGATATTTACATTTTTATTTTTGGCTTTCATTTTACATACATATTTATTATTTTTTCCGTCGATTATGACATTTAAAGCAAATATTTTTATAATTATATTCAGATCAAATATCTATAATATTATTTTGTTTTTATTATATCTATAATATTTTTATATCTATAATATTCTTTGAAGGTGAATTTTGAAAATTGCCCTGTTTTTTGCTATTCTCTAAAATAATATTTAAAACTTCCTTGACACATGTTTCATAAGTAAAACAAAATAAAATCAATATAGGGGCATAGGCTTTGTTACTGTTTGAATCGTTGAGTAGATTTTCCTGACAATCCCATTCAAATTTCGGAATGATCTGAGGAAGGAAATGCATTATAATTTATCAAAGCCTGCCCTTCGAATTTCTTGACACATGCGTTTCATCTTAAGGCCATAGATTGTTAAAATTCTTTGTCGCAAGTGGCACTCGTGGGAAAATTTTCGTTGTTAATTTGCCATAGTGCGAGTTTTGTGCGTTGTATAGGCAAAGTCGCATATGTATATACAAAGGTCTGTTTGCGTTGCGGTCTGCAACCGCTGGTCTTGCGTGCACGTTTCAGCTTTCTGTTGTTCAACGTTGACCGTCATTTATTACGCGAAGCGCGCTAGAAACACGCGCGAGTTCGGTCGTACATGCGTCTGTGCCAGTGTAGGGCAAATGTTGAATTAAGTTTATATAAAACATTAATATTTTTATCACTTTCACAATGGCAGTGAACTGTCATCTATCTTTATTGACCCTCATTGGTAAGTTGGAAACACGCTCATTATTTAAATAGAAAGTGTATTTTACTTTAAATTAAAATTAAGATTGAATGTAGGTATCCGGTTAAAGAAATAATAACTAATTAAAAAAATTATGTCTGTATTAAAATTTAAAGTTACAATTAAGTATCTAATTTATCTCAATTTCTTATTTCTTATAGCTATTGCTATTTTTTTAAGGGAAAGGACGGCGATAACCGTGCATGCGAAGCACGTCAATTCATTGATATGCTTCATAAAATTACGATAGTTGATGGTGCCATTCATTACTAATTCGAAATATTGTTAACGTATAAGCGGAATCCTGATCTTAAATACATAGGTTGTAATTTTTTTTTTGTCGTGACCTTAGATATCGGAAAGGCTGTTTAAAACGAAACTGAACTCAATGCCAATGTCTTTGTGTGAAAAAAACCCAGATATAACGTAATAACAGCATAGTTATTTAGATACGGGTGGCTGTTGCGCGCATAATTGTTTTTGTGCTAAGGTCTCGTTCATTTAGAAGCATTTTATATGTGTACTTAAATTTATGTTAAATTTTTTATTAATTTATTGCTTAGATGGGTGGACGAGCTCACAGCCCACCTAATGTTAAGCGGTAACTGGAGCCCATAGACATCTACAACGTAAATGCGTATCCACCTTGAGATATAAGTTCTAAGGTCGCAAGTATAGTTACAACGGCTGGCCCCGTTCTTCAAACCGAAACGCATTACTGTTTCACGGCAGAAATAGGCAGAAATAGCTACCCGCGCGGACTCACAAGAGGTCCTACCGCCAGTACAATGTTCCTATCTACTATAGAGTAGCTTAATTATTGTTGTGAAGTCGAATTTTAATGGTAAATATGATTTTTGTTTCTCGGTAAATACCTTAGTATTAATTAGTAGGTGTAATGTTTGGATTAAAAGGTAAATATTCATGTTTGTATAGTAAAATGTTCGGAAATCCAGTTTAGTTCAAGTGTATTTAATCTAAAACATTTAATTGCAAAAAATGCGAAATTTAATAGTTTTCCTTTTTGAACGTCTGTTTTTCTTTTTATTTCACACGAACTTAGATCCGAAAAGCGCTGTTTTTGATTTCCATACACGCAATGTATTATAGCTATTAAAAATTATCGGATACCCGAGTCTCCTGGAATACAGAAAATTGTTCACTATCGGATTTTTTTTTGCCTTTGTAGACAAACGGGCCGCAGGTTCTTATAGTTTTGGTTACCGTAGCTCATGCTTAGAGTCAGAGTCAAGTCGCTGCCTTTGACCAATCTCCGCAAATATCCTTTGTTGAAGGTTATGTCAAAACGCTCAGGAAACATCGTGACGTTCATGGCGCATGGCGAAAATGATCTCTCGATATGCACTTTGGATGAACGCAATGGTGTAGGTAGAATAGATGAACTCTGCTCCGGTGGCGGACTGTGCGATAGTAAAAACGAGATAACAAAGGAGAATATCTCAGACAATTGACAGAGACTCAATGGTGCAGTAATTAGTGCCTCTGTTTGCAGGGCAGGAATCCAGGACGGATTCGATTCTCATATTGTGTAAAAAATATTCGTGCAAATACACACCATTCCAATATCAATACCTACATAGTTATTATGTATCTATTTAAACCTAGATACGTGTGTATAACAGTCTCTGGTTCCCTTAGTACATGGAATCCTACGGAATCAAATAACTGTGTGCGACTTGTCCGCACTTATTATTTTATTATTTAATTCTTAAAAGCACTTCCTCAGTTCAGCTCTTAGCTAATGAGCATTATTTTCCTCTTATGTTATGGTAGTCCACAACCTATATATCTCTGTACCTCGCTAGCTTCAGAAAGAGTTATCTAAGTCTCTATTGTCTTAACATTGTTGAAAATTATTTACAAGTGTAAATAATTATTGTTATTCTTGCGTTCTTCTCATATTATTATTGGTTATTAAAACTGTTAAACTCATACTACTATTGAAAAGCGCGTAAGTTCGCATCCTAAAAAACTTTGGCAAATATTTTGCAACGACTGTTAGTATTTTTGAAAGTAGCAATACTTTATGGTTTTGTCATCGTCTCTCTTTTTTTTAAATAAATTTAGTGTCGATAGCCTCTATTATGCGGTTGGTAAATATATCATGTAGATGCTGATGCGGTCTCCATTTTATTTGTGGTGTACACATTGCGTAATGGATTATGGCAATCGCTACATGTGTAAAAATATTATATTTCAAATTAATGTCTTCTGTGTTGATTGAAAATTTGAATTTGAATATTAACGGTCATGCAAACAAGAAACTTACTGCATCTTTTCCGGGGTGTGGAAAGAAGCGGACGTTATGGGCATACACAAACCTGGAAAACGTAAAAACGAACCCATAAGCTACCCAATTAGCAGCCCGATTAGCCTTATTCCAACGATAGGCAAACTGATTAGTAAATGCCTCTGGGACTTTATCACCTCAAACGGCCAAACACTCGGGCAGTCACTAATGCTCGGCCTAATGGAGCACATCTTTATTAAGATGTCCTACTGGACTAAATAAACCTAGACCCGTACCCACGGGAGCCCTCTTTTTCGATATTGCGAAGACGTTCGACAAAGTCTGGCACTACGGTTTAATTTACAAACTATACATACAGCATGGAAGTGCCAGACAAACTTGTGCTTACCATACGAGACTTCTTGTTGAACTGTTAGTTTCGGTATTGAGTAGAGGGAATCCGTACTTTCCCGTATAAAATCTCGGCCGAAGTCCCGCAAGGCCCCGCTCTCCCTCCGCTACTTTTCTGCTATTACATTAACGACATACCCTGGTCACGGATACGGAAGACGATATTACCGCTGAGTACTCATCGCAAGCCTTGTTTGAATTAGGATATATCACAGCGCTCGGGAAACATCGTGGCGGGGATTCTCGATCCGGATGGTACGTGGCAAAAAGGTCTCAGTAAACGCATTGTCACCACATATCCCAGAAGATAAAACGGCTAATATCTAATACAGTAGCGTAAATAGAAAACTATAATATTGTAGCGTGATAAACATTTGACACATTTTAGTGAGATTATCTATGTATAAAAACTTGAAAGGCCGTGTTCTCTTAAAGTCTTCATGGTCATGAATGCAGCGGGTTATCGGGTGATTTTTAATTGTCTTAAGTTACGTGAAATAAGAATAAATAGAGCCGTAAAATCTATTTTTTATCGGAATAGGAACGAAATACTTGTCCTTGTTTTCGAAGAGTGGAAATGAAGGGTGCATATTTTTAATTAGCGTGAAAGTCCCCTTCTAGATTCTATTAGTTATTTTTTTAAGACTAAAAAAGCAATCATCTTATTAATACAACTTGCCGTATTGGGATTTGTCGCAAATTATCTTCTCTCATATTCACACTGATTGCATTTAATATAAATAATATGGCACATAAATCAATATTCATTATTCTTTTATGTAACTTGCTTTTAATATTCATTACTAAAATTGTGTAAATCGTAGCTTATATAAAAATGATGAAAATCGTAATAAATGCATACATATTACTTTGTATATAATACAACATACTTTTATTAAGAAACTAAAGAAGATAGATAGTTTGCTTAATTTAATCATTGAGGTAGCATGTATTTTTATGATGTTTAATAAAATGGATTCACTTAACTTCAACATGTTAATGACAAAGTCAATCGAAATTTAGCGAAAGCGTTACGCTCACTAGGAAGAACATCAGTGGCGTAAACTATTTTGTTAGGAAAGAAGTTTAATTGATTGAAAACCTTAAGGCATGCAGCGATGCATAGTTGTTGACGCAATCACAGTGCAACTGCAACGCGACGCGACTCCACACCGTTCGTATACATAATTACTTAACGTATATACATACATATGCCACAGTTGCTATGACTGACTCTGATCTAATATAATGAAGGCAGTATTTTATTTTGGCTGGTGCATCGCATATTCTATTCCCTATAATATGGAAGAGTGCTGGTATTTTTTTTGGATCCAAGTTATTTGAAATATATCATCATTGTCAGCCACATTTATTGACTGCTGGATATAGATCATTTTATTTACCTCAGACTTTGGTTCTTCTTTTATAATATACTTTTTTTTTTTCAATGTACACCTACATCTATCTTTCATGAGTTTTTGTTCCGGTTGAGTGCCTTCACGCTTCCACAATTTTATGTTCTTAGCGATCTACAGTTAACTTTACATATTATCTAATTGTTTTTGAATTTTCGGCATATTATGTAGCCAGTGTGACTAGGTTCGCATTAGTCTCGATTCTACCGTCTACGATATTCTCAGAGTAGCCGAAGCCAGGAAAACAGGACAGATTGCACAACATCGTTAGGACGAACCTTATGGATAGAGGTGGTCAGGATCCTCAGAAGTAAGCAGCATGACTGAAGGAGGGATGTAGCCAGTCTACTCTTACTTGATGTTGATCATGTATAAGCTATGTTCATTTGATTAGTTTGTTCGGCCGACCTCTATTCTTTACATGTTTATACTCTATTAATTAATAAAATTTTCAGAACATTCCATCCTATTGACAAGAAAATATATCCGATGGAATGGTTGGTTGGTTTTGTCGAAATTGCAATAGATTGTAAGAGGAGACGGGAGGTCCAGGATCGGGTCGCATGTCGCGCCTTGGTAGAGGATCATGTCCAACAGTGGACTAAAATATATATGTGCTGTTAATAGAGTAATAAATCTAAATTTCGAATAAATTTAGTTCATATCTATTTAAAAAAAATATTACTATGCATGATTTTCTTGTAATTTAAATATGATAGCTTTAAGATGACCATATCGGTTGGGCTTATTGATCATTTTAACTGTTATAATCGAATATCGGCAACTTTCAAATCGCCACGGTTCATTACGTCACACAAACCAATGCGATGCGGAAGTAAGCCAGAATGCAAACTTGCCGCTATTTCGATTCGGTTTTAAAATAATGTGTTTTGATTATTGGATTATTTGGAAATTGGCAGGAAATCACTGATGGTAAATATAGGTAATAATATTAATACGTTACTTGGTAAGAATCTGTTTTACTCAACTGTACGAGAGGGTAATGTTAAAAATAGGGTATAATAAATATACCAATATGGTGTCCGCAAAAAATAAATAGAATTGTTATTAATTATTGTTTTTTATAATTAAAGGAAAAACTTGACAAAATTAAAATCTAGTAGTGCGTCTTGGGTAGTATCTTATTTTTTAATTGTAGTTAAATAACTATGAAATAAATAAAAATATTAAATGAAACACAAAAAACCCGGCTGTCTTAAATTACAAACAAAAAATCGAAAAACAAGATTTATATAGTATATCTCTAATAAAAACATTGTCCTACTTCGGCAATCTCGTAAAATAGCTTCAATGTTATTATGTACTTATATTATTATATTGAAGGCATTACAGGCCGTGACAACCAAAGAAATATAACATATTTATTTTTAATTCAAACAAAGTGCGTAACAGTATTTTCAATAGAGTTGGGGTTTTCTTTTATTTATTTAAAATTCGTACCTAATGGAAAAATAAGCTGTTCGTCTATTCGTCTATTAGGTGTTACATACAATTAAGAATTTTTTAAGCTATAATAAAAAAAGGCTGTTACTGCATATATGTATATTTTTATGTGCTTAGGCAGATGAGCAGTCCATCTTGTATTTAGTGCGTAACGTAGATCGTAGAATCACAATGTCAATGCCACTATCCACCTTCAGACATGATAAGGTCTATGTATAACGGGAGTTCTATTATTTGAGTCGCACTACTGCTTCGCGATGGAAATTTCCGAATACACAGAACGGAAGTGCTCACACGTCCGAATTTCAATTACAGCATACTACTAGTAAAGAATGAAGTATAAAAACAAAGCAGTACATTTAAAACGGGATATTTTAAATGGGAAAGAGGTAATACCATATTTTGAAAAATATTCCGGCTACCTACCACATAACTAAACGTGGCCGCGTGGGTTGTAAGTTGGTTCAGTCTTTCTCACTCACTCTATCTTGGCAGTAAAAAAAACGCGAGCCCATTCTGTTTTTCTTTTCGTTCTAAAAACTGGTCTAATTCGTGACAAGTTGGCTCCTATAGATTCAGACGGATGTATTTAGCAACAGAATCACGTTTGTCAAGGCGGTGGTCATTTGGAGGTTGTAGAGGTTATGAGCTATAGACATTATGGAGAAAGTACTTCGCTAATAATATGACTAAAATGCTAAGACTGTAATCACGTCCGCCATTAAGTGCTTGGTAAAGGTATACCGCCTTAGAAATTTATAATATGTTGAAATGTTTTGACTGGGGCACCTACATAGCACTTTTTACATTTGTACAGGCTATGTAGGAAGAAACTATAATAAGAATTTGAAATTCAGTAATTTATTAAGTGCTCATAAACGATAATATGTGATTTAATTAAGACTGATGCGGAAGAATGAAAGTCATTGATGAGTGCCTCGTCTGTGGCTATAACAACACTTCTAGAACAAGGTCAGCCACCATTAACGTGTGCAAGAAGGTGCGTCTTACTAATTGGCGTTACGTCAAAATTTACACACATTTTTGATTTATTTACAGGTTTTTATTAAAATAATATAATTTACTTACTTATGTGATTTTAAGATTATTAATACTTACGGTTCAGGATGCGCTGATTTATTAGGAAAATTATTCATATGGTCATATTTGAGACCCATGGACTATGATTGTAAAGAGGCAGACGGCCAAGCTTATAGGGTAATAGCTTAAGGAGTTTAAGAAATATGTAAATTATAAGCATATAGTTGTAGTCAAGATTATATTACTATAGATTTAAGAGTATCCGTGAAAATCTGTTGGAACTAAAGGCCTATACAGAAGAAGATTCATCTATACTTCGATCGTCTGACCCATAATTAACACAATTACAAGACTATTTAATTTTCATTGGATTTAATTGAATATGCAATTTCGAAAAGGGCACATCTCTGAAAATGTAAAATGTTCAGGAAATGAAAAAAAACTGATTATTTTCTAAAGCAGTGTAAAATTTAAAATATTAACTTTTGAGATATATTTTAGTGTTAATTAGCAATTGAAAATTACTGGAATTATTATAATATTGATGTAGGTAAGCCTCAAAACTACATGTATATGAAAAAATATATTTGATAAAATATGCGACATGTGCCCTTTTCGAAATTGCATATTCAATTAGGTTCGACCGGTAAGGACTTCAAATTTTTATCAAACAATATTCTGTATGTTATTCGATTATTTTAAATTAGCATTAGTACTTACATAACGTGTAATGTATTTACTAGTTAAATTTACTCAAATCTAAATGAAAAGATTGTGTAAAGTGGAAATTGAAGTAATTTAAAGTGTTCGAATATGTTCATAAATGTAATAAATACGAGGGAAACATTGTGCCAGCTTTTCGTAAACAAATATCACCTTGAACTCCGAGGTGGCTCCGTGGTTAAATTAAATATGAAACGGCTAAGTTGTAATTAGGTTTTGCAAATGATATAGAATGTAGTGTTGTGGCTAATAACGTAAGTATTCGTTGGTTGTTTAGTAGCTACTACTAGTTACAAATTATTGGAAACTGAGGTCAAGTTTGAAATACAATAGTTAAAATATATATCGTCTTAATTATTTATATGTACCAGATAAAAAACGACTCTTGTTTTGATCTCCTACAATGGTGCTCTTTCATCGTTATCAAAACTTTATATTCCTGGTTAATACCAGGAATATAAAGTTTTATAATATCTGATGATCTAGGAAAAGTCATATGATTAAGAAATTAAATATGAATACTATCTATACTTTAATGTTTCGAAGGTAATTGGTGGACGTCCTCTGAGAAGTTTGATTTAGTAGTATATGTTAAGGATTTCCTTAATAGTACATCCGTTGTGGTCGTATTTGGAGAGTTTAGAAATTGTTTTGCAGCTTGCAATCTACAGGCATGTTGTGAACCCGTTCTGCAATTATGCTAACCGTTTCGAATGGTAGGACAGATGTTGTATAATCTATGAGTCAATTTTAGACTTTTCGTATAAAAAAACGTTATTTGTATTCTTGTACAAATCGGAATAATATGCCCTTGAACTAGTTTTCAAGAAACGAATTTAGGAGCGCTGGGGAGTTAATTAGGAAAACAAGTTAAGAGATAACCACCAAGAATGAATGATAGAAAATTAGTAACCGAGACTCAAGAAGATATCGTCTTTTGATCAAGTAATAGGTATTACCTATGAAGTTGCCGTTTTGCAACACAACAAATGAATACACTACTCGTGAAAATGATGATACTTAATCTACCAATGAGAAAGCAACAGATTTCAACGTTAACGCATCAAAACAGTATTGATCCATTTGCGTCAAGCAAGGTATTGTTAATTTTAAAATAACTTGATAAGTAGGCAGCTCTCGGTAGGCAGCGGCTTGGCTCTGCCCCTGGCATTGCTGAAGTCCATGGGCGACGGTAACCACTCACCATCAGGTGGGCCGTATGCTCGTCTGACTACAAGGGCAAAAAAAAAATGTGGGTGTCCGCGACGAACACATTAAGGTATGTCTTGCGTTGCTTAATAGAGATAAAAACAAAGAGTTTTTGAATCGCATTGACACTTGTGTTGGAAAATGGTTTCTTTTTCAAAATCGTAAGCAATTATCATGTCAGCTAGACCCTGGTTCGGCACCTAGACAATGCCCCAAACGAAAACATACCCCGAACAAAGTCATGGCCACTGTTTGGTGGTCTAGTGCCGGTATAATTTATCACACTTTCTTAAAGAAGCTCGTGAATCTCCAGTCATCTTTGGGTAATTGTTCGTCCCCGCTGCTCCTACACGACAACACTCGACCGCATACGGCACATCAGACGGTCTCTAAGCTACAATACTTAGGGCTGGAAGTTTTGCGTCAGCCTCCGTACTTACCAGACCTTGCGTCGACAGACTTCTAATTTTTGAACAACTTCTTGGCAGGAAAAATCAATACCCAAGAGGCAGTACAAAATATTTTTGAAGAGTTTGTTGGCTCCCATACATCTCACTTGTTCAAGAAGGTCATTGAAAAATTACCACTGCGCTGGCAGAGATGCATATCTATGCATCACTATGGGTGCAAATTATTATTAAAGAAATAAAAAAATATTTTGTAACAAAATAGTTTTTCTATACTAAATGGCAACTTCATAAGTTAAAACCTAATATTATTATTTAATTGTATTAAATTTAGTTGAATCAATGTGAAAAAAGAATTTCAAAGCTGAAGTATAAAGGATATCTGTAGTAACTTATCAAATAATGTTGCAAGTTCGATGTCCACTGAGTCAGACACAAAACCAAAGGGCTAGTGGACCGGGTGAATGGATGTTACGAAAGCCCTGTTCAATGAAATACCTCATAAACCTATATAGAGATTGTCTCTCTGCATTTATTCCATTTTACGGAGATACATATATTGCTTCTACAGAACACGATTATAAAAAAAATATGTATCTAATAAAATGTACGATATACTTCGACTAATAACTTTAAATAATATAGATCGACGGTTGCAAGCCCGCCAACTATTTTTTATGTACAACAGTTGCATTATGCTTAACCAAATCTTCTGATTAGAAGTGGCCACCATCTATGAATAAAAATGAATTACATTACTACATTACTATGAATTACTGTTATTCTATATGAAGAATAGTCGTCTTTATTATCTGAATGAATTAATTATCTACATTTTATACTACAAATAAAATTACACTACGGAGCTGCTAATAACTGAATAGAAGAAGATGATGCGTATCGTTATGATCTTGACCCAGTTGTAACAATAGTGCTGAGAATGTAGACAGTTTGATAATTTACTGCGAGAGTTATTACGATAGTGTTCGTTTTTCTTTTGTTGTTTTTTAATTATAGTAATGTCTAACTGGTATCTCTGAAGTTTCGGTTATTACTCGTTCTATATCCTATTCATTCGTGATTACTTTATGCAAAGTTACAAAATCGGATTGTTAGCTTCATTTGTATTTGCTGATTAAAAAAGTCCATTTAAAATTTTATTGGGTATGCTAACATAGCAATTCGGTTACTATTTGACTTTCTAGCAAGCTCCTCAAATAATAAACACGGCAACTGCAATACTAGCAGGAATGAAAAAAAAAGGGTAAGGTTTCATTAATTCCTTTTGTAACCATGTATTAAGATATGAATATTGGCACCTTGTGGATCTCTCAAAATCTCGTAACATGTTGTCGCACAATTTCACCTAATCGGTAAACAAGACGCCATTTATGTAATCTCTTTTGGCGTCTTATACTTTGCGGACAGGTTTAACTTTCGCTTTTTACTATAAATTTACTTTCTCAAACTTTGTACTGGTATAACTGAGTATTTTTGTTGATTGTCACATAAACAACGAATTTGACGCAAATTACGTATGCATGGTATTAAGTGGATGTTCATTGTATTCACAATTCTTTTGTTAAAACTGAACTTAATCTGATGATAATATTCGACTCTTTTAAGAGTCTTTTAATAAAAGTTCAAAGATCTCTGTGACGTAATCAGAAAGGGGTCCCTCTACTTGTATTAATGAGTTTCCTCACAATTCATTATTTTACTCCCTGGTATATGTATGTATCTCATTAAGTTTTGATCTAAAGAAGAATAAAATACGTTTATGTTTATTAGTCGTGATCTAAAAGATAAGGGCCTCGTGTACTCGAATCTACCTAGATCCACTAAACCACCAAATAGTGATCATGACTATTTAGGGATAAGTTTTCGTTTTACGCCTTTGCCTAGTGTTGAAACCAGGGGCTAACCATCGTGGTAGTTTCTTCCGATTATAAAAAATAAATTTTGCATCGCAAGTGACAAAGGCATCAATAATCCCTTCGTTTCTGTGTCTGTTAAACAACATAAGACATACATTAACGCAAACATAACGAGTTCAGTTCATGCGGCACCCACTTATCAAGTTTTTTTACCTGACCAATTTGAGGCAAATGGGACAATGTTGTGTTCATGCTCACTTTGAAAGATGTTGCTAACTCAGCGGTAGATTGAGTATCAGCTTCCACTATCGCTTTTAATTCACCGTTATTGACTTTAGTTTTCGGGCGACCACGGGGTTCATTTTTTGATAATAATTTTCATGTTGGAAGTGTTCAAACCAATAACGAGTCGTGCGTCAGCGTCAGTTCAATTCCCATTCCGATAGAGGCACCCGTCACGTGCGGACGTGCTCATCGTCCACTCGATCGCCCGGTCTTTGTTTGCCCGGCTTTTGTTAGCCCGGCCATTGTTCGCGCGGCCTGTGTTTGTGGTACATCTGCCGACTAAGTGCTCTTTCTGGAAGTTTTTATTTGTTTTGTTTCCTTTTGTTGTTTCTGTGTTCGTGGTACATCTGCCGACAAAGTGGTTTCCTGCAAGTATTTATTTGTTTTGTTTCTATTCGTAATTTCTGTTTTGTTGTGCTTTTTCTTTGTCCTGTAGTAATCGCGCCGCATTGCCACCTGTGTTCAATAGAACCGCTCAGGTCCGAGAAGTTGGGGCCTCGCCGCAAGGCGAGTGTTTTCAAGACCCGGGGCCGCCCCACCTGGGTACTCAGCGATCATGGACGCTGTATTCGCGGAATTCCTCCGACTTCGCCACCCANGCGGGTTCGAATCCCGCCAAGGGAAGATATTTGTATGATAAATATAAATGTCTTTTCCAGGGTTATGGATGTATATTAAATATATGTATGTGTATAGTAAAAATCTTACATTTATATCCGTTATCTGGTACCTGTAACACAAGTTCTTTACGAACTTATCACGGGACCAGTTAACGTGGCGTGATTGTTAGTAAATATTTATTATTATTATTTATTTATTAATTATGGATAAGTTATTGGCACACATATTAATGTGTTTTGACTCAAAAAGTATTTATTTATAAACTAAAATTAATTAGATACTACTTACTGGTAGTCTAAGATATTTATGAACTAGTAACTTTTTTCAGCGTTTCTGAGAAAAACGAATCGATTTTATTTGTATATTGACACAATACTACTGCTGTTCATAACTGAAGATTAAAGGTTACTCTGTGTCGTGCAGTTAGCTTCGTGATCTTTTGAATGTCTAGGCATTGTCGTGAGAACATCTGCATAGTTAATTAAATAATAGGCAAAGCAGATACATTTCGCACAAACACAATAGCTTGTCCCTATACGTTTGCATTAAAATAGTAGTATGTTTGCTAAGTCGACAATAGATAATTAATTTGTTCTTGGATGAGTGTATTCATCCCCTAAAACATGGATTCATTTGTAAAGTTACTATACGATCATCATCGTTGGTTACTTTAACAATTATTTAAATTGTATTATTTAACGGGCTTAACAATGAATTTTATTTTAGTGAGTGCTCGATTTTTCAACGTTCTCGAAAGAACCTTCATTACGAAGGTTATTACTAATAAAAATAATGTTAATAGCCACGAAAACTTAAAAATAATTCTTAACAATTACTTAGTATTTATCACATGTACATACTTACTATAAAATTTAATGGTGGTCTTGTGAGTCCGCACGGATAGGTACCACTATCTTGCCTATTTCTGCTCTGAAGCATTAATGCGTTCTGGTTTGAATAGTGGGGCAGCCTGTGTACTGTAAAGCTGAAACTTAGAACTCATTACTCAATGTGGGCGACGGAATTTAGGTTATTTATATCTATGGGCTCCGGTAACCACTTAGCACCAGATGGGAAGTGAACTCGTCTAAACCATCTAAGTAATAGAAAAATAATAAATAAAACATAGAGTGTATATATAGCCTTATCAGCGTCAAACAACCTTTTTATTTTAATTCCGCCTTTTACAATTTTATTAAGCGGTAATAGGGTACTTTACAATCTGGGCTAAATAAACTATGTTTCTGTTTATAAAACACGAAGGTCTTTGTCGTGACTTGTGCTTGTTAATTTAAAAGATTAAAAAAAAATTACTCGGTAAATTTCGATTGATTTTATGTATTATATCCGCTATTAACAAACTATTGAACTAATAGTTAATACTACATGTTTGAAATAATATGATTTCTCTTGGACCCGTGTTCTCATATTTATCAAAAAACAGTATATGTAAGGATCCTAGGATTAACTAGTTCCCGGAGACAATAGTAATCATCTCACTAATTTACCACCCCTTTTAAGACTCTTCCGGTCGAAGTCTCAATTATATTGTATAATGGCTGCCTTAATCTTTAAAACAGAACGCATATTTGGTTCGTGGCAGTTATAAATAGGTTGTGGATGCCCGTCCAGGT
Organism: Bombyx mandarina; assembly: GCF_003987935.1. The sequence goes on from NW_021011533.1 coordinate 1,365,442, forward strand.
TTGCTGTACTCAAGGTAGGAATTATTATTAATAGGTAAAGAATAGGAAAGTTGGTGATAATTCTGATACAATGAACGTGTGATAAGAAAAATAATAACTATGTATTAGTATTAGTAAACAATAGTTGGATCTTTAATTAAAAAAAATCATTTATACTACGACCTAGATTAGGATTTCCCTGTAAGCAGTGGCTTGTCTGTGCCCTGGCATTACTTGTGTCCATGGGTTGGAGTAAGATAGTCTGTCTGCAACAGATATGAAAAAATCTACTTTCGATTAAATCAAGCGATATCTAACTCCGTGTACAATAAAATTAAAAAAACGTTACGATATCAATAACACATCAGGATACGGATCTAGAGAACCAGTCACTTCTCCAAGGTTTTATTATTCGACACACGAGCAGTCCAGCCTTTCTAAAGTTGCCTGCCGTTTATTTGGTTTCAGTTTCGACAGCATTCGTTGCGGTTCTAGTGAAACTCATCTGTTGTTCAAGGAATAGGTACAGTTAATTTGTTTGTTTGAGGACGTGCTATGAATTTAAATAGGAATAATAGAGGTTCTCATCAGAATTGGATACTTCTATTGGATTTTGGTTTTCAAGTTTCGTTGTAGTTATACTCCATGTGAAGGGACTATATATAAATATGATGATATGTACAATTTTTTTTCACTCTATTACTTACGATACATTTTTTAGTCAAGGCTAACTCTGATTTGTTTGATTTAATATTTTCATTTTTATTGATTAGATGGTTGGACGAGCTCACAGACCACCTGGTGTTAAGTGGTTACTGGAGCCCATAGACATCTACAACGTAAATGCGCCACCCACCTTGAGATATATGTTCTAAGGTCTCAGTATAGTTACAACGGCTACCCCACCCTTCGAACCGAAACGCATTACTGCTTCACGGCGGAAATGGGCGGGCTGGTGGTACCCGTGCGGACTCCCAAGAGGTCCTACCACCCGTGATTAGGCAAATTATAATTTTCTGATATAATTCGATATCTCATAAGAACTGTAGAAGTTTATTATATTATACTGTTGTAGGAAGTTGGATTGTAGATATCTACGGATGGGATTATGTGTTATTTTCAGCATAGCGGAATAATTCTTCTACAAAGCAACCATCTGCTAAACTACAGTTTGTGTTTTTGTAGTGCGTTTGAGGAGACAGAACTATACAACAGAGACTTTGATCTCAAGTCTCAAGGAGGGTGGGGGCATTCACGTTTTGAAGACTTTTGATACCGTCGTTTCAAAAAAATAGATACGCATTAATACAAACATTAAATAAACAACTTTGAAGATGGCAATAAATCAACTAATTATTGGACTAGAATTATAGTTATTAGAAAAACGTATTATAAATACCTTCTTGTTTCTAATTATATAGCAGGTTACAAAATTAACTTGAGAAAACATTGCTGTTTTTTTAGTTTTTTTCAGTGGTGATGCTCCCATTATACCAATAAATCCAATCTTAAAATAATAAGATGTGAAGGTCAAATGCATTCAGATATGTACCTTCTACATATCGTTACTTAACCTCGTTCGTTAGACAAATTCACTATGCAGAATATCCGAATTTAATTAAGCAGTTCTTTCACAATTTGAACGATCGATGCTAACGATACCCATCATCTTACGTAAGTGTTGGATTACATAGTTATTTTTTTTTTGCAGTTTTATCATCATCGGTCTCTTCTATTACGGTATCATCCAATGGCAACAGTCCTAAGGTCAAAATGGAAGGCGGAATGATGCTTGATAAGGTGCTGCCTCAAGAAATGGTGACAGTAGGGCCAGTGGCTCTCACATCATCAAAGAAGTCCAATTATGAAAAAAGTCGACAGTTACTTTCGAATTCAACAACACTTGCTTTGAATGAAAGATATAGACGATTAATTCCTTATATGACATTTTACTATGCAAACGATTTAATCGTACCGACTACTGAAAACACAAAGGTGGAAGTAGAAAAGGCAGAAATAGTGGAAGCTCAAGAAATAGGACACCCTGTTCAGAGACAGCCAAAGAATATTGCTTATTATCCGCACAGAAATATTCCAAGATATCAAGGAAATAGATTAACTCAGTACAACATTGCCTCTGCGAATCCTACAAAAGTTTTCTACAAAGACGGTGTACAGGTTCATCGTCCCACTAAAGTCGCTCAGAACCTGAATCCTTTCTACGATTATGTTAATAATAACTTTGATGGCGGAAGATTTATACAAAAATACGTTGTGAAGCCATTCAACACAGCTCCAGTGCCACAAAGGAAACCCTACATAAATTTGTATAAAAATGAGGAAACTCCTAATATACGCTATTATCTGTCTGAAAAAGAACCAGAAACAAAGTATAAGCTAGTGCCTTATGAACAAACTCCCCCTGTTGTCGTACCACAGAGAAATGAAAATGTACATGAGGTAAAAAAAACTTACTCACCTGCGCCGGTAATTAAGGAACAAGTATTTTTGAAACATCGAATCGTTCATCCAGAATCGATTTATAACCAAAACGTCAATCATCAGCTCCCGGTAAGAAAACAGCCAGTGTTGATTGGAAATCAATATCGCAAGCCACATCCACAACCTGTATTGCCTATTGTTGAGAATGGTTTTAGGCCCATAGTCAATATACCTTATACCACTGAGACGCCTATTTATACGTCAGATTTATCACCAACTTTCGATTCAATCCATATTAATGAAAATCCAATTGAACAAATTCAAACTACATCAACCGCTCCTGATACAGAGCATAAGCAAAAAAAATACGTTGTGGATCAGCAAGTTCATAGGCTAACGCAAACACCAACAAATATGTTGACATCATTGGTAAAATCCCTCCAATTAAATAGATCTATTCCTAAGCCTATAACAAAAGATAATGTTGAGTCCTCGATCCGGACATTGCTACAAGCCTTAAATACATTAAAAGCAGCAACCAAAGACATCAACGTCGAAGGGCCAATTTTAAGTACTCCGACGCCATTCGTGACACCTGCAACTATTCTTGAAATAAACAGCTCCCCAGTAGAACAAGAATACGCAAGACCGCTACCAGTGGCAAATAATTATGAGAACGAAGATGTTGAATTTGAAACATATCTTGATCCTGTACATCCGCCATCACAACATTTAGATGGTAAGTTGTTTTTTTTATTACTTAAATGGGTGGACAACTTGCCCACTTGGTGCTAAGTGGTTACCGGAGCCCATAGACATCTACAGTGTTAGTGCCGTCATCCACCTCGGGACATGAGTTCTAAAGTCTAAATTTTTTATAGTAGAACGGCTGGCCCACACATTAAACCGAAACGCATTACTGGTTCAAGGCAGAAATAGGAAGGTGATGGTAACTATCAGTGTGGACTGACAACACGACTTATCACCAGTAATTACGCAAATTATAATTTTGCGAGTTTGATTTTTATTACACGATGCTATTCCTTCACAGTGGAAGACAAACGTAAACATTTGTTAACTACGTGTTTCATTACAATAATTGGTACCTATTTGCGGGATTCAAGCACCGTTGCACTGCTTGTTAAGAATGCACCGGACGTCTTATTCTTTAGGCCACGACGACTTCGAAAGCTCGGGCGTCTTATCCTTTAAGCCACGATGACTTCATTGCACCGGGCATCTTATCTTTTAGACCAAGACGACTTCATAAGACGACGTGTCACTGCATACAATGCTTTTTATAAATAACTAAATAAGTAGAGTAGGAAGTAGCTGTATAAAGAGAGCTCAGCAGTTCTTGTGTCTTATTAGGTATGTAACCTGAATTTGTGAATATAAGATTACTTATTTGAAGTATTCTTAATAAGGAGCTAAATTTTTTCTTACCTGACTATCTACCAGTAGTTTCGACGGGCCCCTCTGGCTTCAAACTGATTAGTGGGTGGGTTCCCGGGCTTTCCTCTTTTCCCTTGAATCGTGTTCCTCAGTGTTTAAGGGTCTTGACTTTTACGCAGCATTTTCTGGATAGGGATATTGATGCTGGAGTCCAATGTTGTCTTAATTTAATCGGACCAGCCCAATGGATTACGCCGCTTTTTTTTGTGATTGAAGATTTACTGGTAGTCCAGAGGCCTTTGCAGTTTCATCAGGACAGGTGGGCAAGCAAAGACACAGCCAGGAGGGGTGGGATTTGTTAATGGCTGCTCTAATGAAAGACGTACTTAACAAGTTCACGATTGGCTTCCACGGTGAAGGAGTAACATTGTGTAATAAAAATCAAACCCGCGAAATTATAATTTGCGTAATTACTGATGGTAGGACCTCTTATGAGTCCGCACGGGTAGGTAGCACCACCCTGTCTATTTTTGCCGTGAAGCCGTAATTCGTTTCGGTTTCAAGGGCGGGGTAGCCGTTGTAACTATACTGAGATCTTAGAACTCATATGTCAAGATGGGTGGTGGCATTTACGTTGTAGATGTCTATGGGCTACGGTAACCACTTAACACCAGATGGGCTGTGAGCTCGTCCACCCATTTTCGTTGGATTGGAATCGTGACCCACTGTAAAGGACAGGCAAGGAACTCAGCGTAACGTAATTTTAATAACTAGTCTTTTTATTGCTTATTTATCGCCTTATGACGAAATTCGACCAAAATCGCTCTCAGCCCTAGATTGTGATCCATTTTATGTACCTATAGTATTTTCTGTTTTGTTCTAATATTGACTTTTTGAAAAACTATTTCCAATTATTTTTTTGAGAATAATAAAACTTGTCAACAGCTACTGAGAGCAATAAGAAAAAGTAAAAAAATAGTTTTCATGTGGAGAAGATGGGACTGAACTGTGGTGACTTTTCTTTATATAAAATATAGTTAATCAGAAATGATGATAGGTATATGTATTATAAAAATATTTCTTGCTATTTATTTCACTGAAAAGACATTAAATGCATCATTTGATTGAATTATTTCAGATTACCCATTACATGGGAGTACTAGTCAACAGTTTCCGTTGCCAGTAACATCTGACGAAGAAGGGGGTACTCCGGGGAGTCCAGGAATAGATTACCCTATACTCACCGCTATACCACAGACATCTTTTAACTGCAAGACTCAGCGTTATAAGGGATTCTTCGCTGATACCGAAACTAGATGCCAGGTATTTTGCAGACATATTAGGGGTAAATTAACGTAGGTAGTAAGTATAAGCGTAGTAGATATAGTTCAGAGGATTTTATGGACTTTGAAATTTAGAAAAGAATAAAAATATCTATCAAGCCTATACAGAGGGAGAGAGAGAGAGAGACTTCTGAAGAGATGGCAGCTTCAGTTTTCAGCATTAATTAACAAATACCTATATAAAAAATAATGATGTTGAAAAATCTCTTTTATGATTTTAACAGAATCATTTTAGCTTGTATCGCTTCGCTGACTAGATAAACGTAATTAGTAATAGTAATAACATTCGTTTCATAATTCATAGCATAAGTAATTCAGTTTATTTTATTGACTAAAATCTAGGGTAAATTACTTGCCGATGTCTAATTAGTCTAGTTACAGTGGCAATGACAATTTGGGTTTGCTCTTATACATCAATGATTCTGTCTATTAATCAGAATATGCGTAGCTAAGCTCCTAGCACTACTGTCCCTTTCTCTTCCTCAATCCAATGTAACAGTGATATTTTCTCCAACTTTCATTCTCTTAGCTCTTCATTCTACCTACCACCACCTACTACCAGTAAATTAGTTATTGGGCATGATGCTCGTACTGGCTAGCTGGGTAATTGGGTATCACCATCCTGCCTATTTCTCCGCAGCAACGTCCTAGTTTCAACGTCAGAATAAGACTTGTATCGTCGTTATTAAAAGTGCACTTTGCGGTATTTCCGGGCTCTGGTAATCGAACACTAAGATGGGTAACAACAGCATTGTAGTCTACATTTTTTTATTGGCCTTGTAGGCCGTCAAGCATACAGCCCACCTGATGGTGAGGTTACCGTCACCCATGGACGTCAGCAATGCCAGGGGCAGAGCCAGGCCACTGCGTACCGTTAAGTACCCTCCACAAGCCTCGTTTGAAGAAGGATATGTCATAACGCTCGGGAAACACCGTAGAGGGGGAGCTCATTTCAAAGCCGGATGGTACGTGGCAAAAAAGATCTCTGGAAACGCGCTGTGGATGAACGCAGTGGCTCTAGGTTGTATGGATCAACTCTACTCTGGTGGTAGGCGGGTTCATGTCACTGAATATAAAAAAATCATAACATATTAAAAGTATTACGTGTTAATACTTACTTACGATTCCAGGTATGGCATTATTGTGACCTCAACGGTGGACAGGCTTCTTTTCTGTGCCCAAATGGCACAATATTCTCGCAGGCCGGCCTAACCTGTGACTGGTGGTTCAACGTTCGATGTGATTCTGCTACTCAGTTATACGTACTTAATGAAAGTCTATATAAATTTATTTTGCCGCATCGACCCAAGTTTCCAGAAGATTATAGTGGGCCGCTTGTTGATAAGTGAGTAAGATTTGCGTGTTTTAGTTTCTGTTTATTTAGTTTAAATATTCTAGATTAAAATTGAATTAGTTTCTTAAATGTACGACTACACGGATTAGGTATAAAGTTTCCCTATAAACATTGCATTACATTTACTGGTGGTAGGACCTCTTAGTCCGCGCGGGTAGGTACCACCGCCCTGCCTATTTCTGCCGTGAAGCAGTAATGCGTTTCGGTTTGAAGGGTGGGGCAGCCGTTGTAACTATACTTGAGACCTTAGAACTTATATCTCAAGGTGGGTGGCGCATTTACGTCGTAGATGTCTATGGGCTCCAGTAACCACTTAACACCAGGTGGGCTGTGAGCTCGTCCACCCATCTAGCAATAAAAAAAAAATTTATCATGAGTATCCATTACCATCTTAAGACATCTGAGGGTGCATATCTTCATAGCCCTAAGAAATATTTATTAATAGTCTCACCTATTATGTTATTAAAATCAGATAGATATATTTACGAGTATGCTATTCAATGAATTTAAGTTTTCGTAATAATTACTGTATTTTGTTTACAGATACTTGACCCTAAAATTTAAAGAAATGGAAGAACAATTTAAGAAGAATAAAAACAAACAAAACGCATCAGAGAAGATCGATGCAGACGAAGACGAAAATTCTAAAGCATCAGAAGAGGATACAGACGATTCGAAAAGTGGCGATGCAAATGATAAATTATCAACTGTAAATACAGCTAGTGTTATCGTGGAGTCACCAGGTACGAGCGGCAATGTCGAGCGGCTTCACGAATAAGAAAAACTGTTGAATGTCAAATATGTATTTTGTAACTGTATCCACACATATACACATTGGACCCCTTCGACGAAACAAGGCCTCGCAATTGATCGTTCGATAAATTCATATCCGAAATTTCCATCCGTTTATGTTATCTCACACATTAGCTTGAAGAATAAAAAATCGTTGCGTGGATTCATAAAAAAAATCTCTAATAGTACGTAGAACAATCTGTGATAGTCGGGATTACATATTATAATCGTTTGTCTGTGTATTTTGATGTGAGTTGTATGTTGTAAAAACGTTTTGTATTATGTGGATTTTAAGGGTTCATAAGCTTGACACTGCCATGTTTACGACACCTGTCTTTGGGTTATGCCGGGAATTAAACTTGCCATAGTTAGCCATGTTTAATTCAGTTTATTTATTTTAAGTAAATTCTAGTTTAAGTTTTTTAATTATTGTAAATTAAATTTAAAATTGTAACGAATTCGTGTTAGTTTGTGTTCTATAAAGTTTAGGCATGCTTTAAGATTGACTAATACGAATTAAATTTTTTATTGTACGTGATTTTATATTTCCCGCCATTCCATTTGTATTTCCATATTATCGAAAGAGGAATAAAATAGTTTCATGTTTATGGTTGGTGACTTGTTAAAGGAAACACTGATTTGACACGAAATATTTATGAGTTTATTTACAACCTTACATCTACACGACGTACTTATTAAAATGCATTGGCATGTGAAACAGTTACTACCTAAATAAACATTGAGCAAAATCAGAATTCAATAAAAACAACGCGAACAATAACGGTAAACTTAGTTTTCTAAAATATATCATAACAAAAACACGAATTGAGTTCGTGTCATTTTATAAGTTCACGATGATTCCACGCGTGGAACACCTAAAATACCTACATTCTTAGATTGGGACTTAGGTATGCTAGCACATCTTATAAGTAATGATTATTTCATAAATTGTAAACTACCCCTAGAGAATAAGCAAAATTGATAAAATTCAGAAATGACTACACATTTATGATGTAAACATTTTTGATGAAGCTAATCTACGAATCCTATTTGGACCTTTTTCATCTAACACACAACATATACTTACGACACAAAATTTGGATTATCTTAGACATTTACGTTCATTAAATTCGTGATTTAATACTTTAAAGATTCAAACAGTGGTACACAGATAACCGTTACTACTCATCTATCGACTGTAATCTACGAGTACATCAAAACATTAAAAGCTTACAAGAATCTTTTAGTTGAAATATTGTCACGTTATCTATTTGTGACTAACTTGTAGGTAATTACGTTTTTCAGCAAAGTATAAACGGGTCAAGCAAATCGAAGAAATAAACTAAAACTGTTTTGCAGTTGAAATTTTGCCATGTTCTGCGTGATAAATTTTTATTAATGGCACAATGTTAATATACTTACTTTTGTAATAGTAATACAAAAATATAATTTTAAAACGTATACTAATCGATACATTGATCGCGTTGTCTACTTTAATTTTGAACACGCAGTCGTAATTTCCAATTATATTATCCTAACTAAATAGTTGAAATCATATTTATGTACAACCAACCCTTTATTCCATTCCTACAATCACAAGCTGTTGCCGATTCAGTCTTATCTTCCCGCTTGACAGTTTATTTCGTTTATTTTTCTCGTACAAAAAGTTCCTTCTCCTTCATTTAATAACACATGACTGCAGGATAACACGCTGAAGAATATTACAGGTACTATGGTTCAATTAAGGCGAGCGTTGTATGGTTGATAATTTTTGTCAATTCAAATTACCAGTGGCATAGTCTGTTCACGGGTTAAATTTCAGGCCAATTTTTTCCCATCTAAATCTATAAGTAAAAGGTTTTTCAAACTTAACTATGTACTATTTTTAGGCGGCTAGCCGTAGTTTTTGGTACTTTGGATCAGTTATGTTATGAGCCAAGAATTTTAGTCGAGTTTCCTTATGAAAATATCCCTGCCAAAACAAAATAAAAATGGTAAAAAGTACATTTTATGAGCGAGTCTTGTTATTTCAAGACAACCGAAATTTCTTTTGTTTTATTATAATTTAAAATTTTAAAAGATGCGCTATTAACAGTCGTTCAGTTTTTTTTTCTATTTGAATAAAAAATGAAAAAAAATTAGAATAGCATACTTAAGCAAAAAGGTGTATTGATCCTTTTCAGAGCTATCAGTAATTAACAAGACTCTGTGAGAGTCTCGAGTTTAGTTGAACATTGCGAGATGACTGAAGGTTTCTAATGAGATCGTTTTGTTAATTCACAAGTTATAGTTTACTATTTTACATATTTCAATAAAAATAAGTTAAGGTATACTTTCTAGGTCAAACAGAAAAAAATCTTAATTATTTCCTTCTATGAATGGAACAATCAGTTAACTTCAGGTAAACGTATGGCCCTAATTTTCGTTCATACATAAATTCAATGATTGTGATAGATTTCGAGATTTTGTGAGATTACAAATTTTATGAAGTCAAATCTTATTAATCTTATTAATTATTATCTCTTAATTAATTAAATATCTTTCTATAAACTCGTTTGATGGTTTAAGATAGAAATTCATGCTTGGTAATTTTAGGAAAAAGCTTAAATTTGAGATTCAGGAACGCTCGCCTTAAATTATTTTGAAATCGTTGCAAAAATTAACTTTCGTTTCTATAGCAAATGAAGTTTGGTCTAATAAACAATAAGTCGTTTTGAACAACTTTCACTAACTCTGATGATATTTACCCTGTTAGTCATGTTCGGTTAATACAACGATATACTTACCTATATAAACGGCTATAAGAAATGCACAAATACGTGCGACAAAATACGCGCTTACACATCAATACAATTAAAAAGGTTACACATAAAACGTGAATATTCGCATGAGATTCGAGAGCAAGGTCGGGGTCGGGGGGCGTCTGCTTTCGTTGACCGTTTAGTGTTTGAGCAGCAGCGAGGAGTGCTTCAGACGCAGGTGCGAGCGCAGGGTGTCGATGCGGCTGTACGTGGCCGGACAGTAGGGGCACAGCGAGCGCTGGGCGGTGTGCGAGTGGAAGTGGTGCCAGCGGTTGGACACCTCTTTGCCGCACGACTTGCAGCGCCACAGCGCGGTGCTCTCGGCGGCCGCGACGAACATGCTGTGGTACGAGTACTGTGGGCCGTGCGGACCCGACACGTGCGCCTGGTGGCGGGCTGCGAACAACACTGTCGCCATACCATACCTGGCTCTATAGATCGCTACGGTGCGCCTACTGGGGGGACCTTGTTCATCAAAACACACAACTGAAACTACACGGCTTTTGTAACATACCACAATTTAATGTAAAAAAAAAATTAGTAATAAATACAACAGATAAATGCAGGAGTTTGCAATATGTTAAAATTGCATTACATAACATCAAACAATGTGAAAATAAAATTGCATTAACTGCTTGCATAAAACAAAATCATATAAAATAAACTTTAACGGAGGCATCAAACCAAGGAATTAAAAAACAAAATATTCATAAACAACAAATCGTTCATAAAATTTCATGTAATAACATAACAAAAAGAGAGTTGTTAGGCACACGATTTGACACCCCCTCCCTATTAGTGGTACACTATTGTGATATTATAACGCTATAACAAATTCTCTAATGTTATAAGAAACAAATAAACATAACTAGACCATTGCTATCCTGAATAACCTCAGAGCTCATCCTGCACTCCATTGAATTCGAATGGTCACATCTTGTGATACCGCTTGTAAATTTTAATATACAATAAATTGGAATATTCATTAGATTGGCCAAACAAGTGACTAGGTCCACAAAGACCTCATTTTTCATAAGACTAATTTAGTAATTCGTTAACCTTATGTTTAAATTCCATATGGCATAAAGTTAGCTTTCATTAAGTTCAAACGTGGTCATCTTTACAAATTGTTAAGTTGCATACTTTTTGAAAGCTGAAAAGAGATCAAAGTTAGATATTTTCTGAGCCAAACGATGTGATACTCCAAAATATTCTGGCCAGACACTATCATAGTATCCTAACCTAAAATATCTAAATTAATATTTTTTATGGTACACTAAATCAATCGATTCGCTATATATAGCGAATTCAATATTTAAAAATTGGTCTCGTGTTTATAGTTATATAAAATGCATTAACGATTAGATGCAAGAAGCGTTTAACGCGGCGCAAAGAGACCGGGAGATCAGCACAGTGATTGACTCGCCGGACGGCGGACCCGTATCGGATAGCTATGATCTATTTCAACAATATACTTTTAACTGCGCGACAATAAATTATTAAACAGTACACAACTATTACGATTGGCAGAGGTAAACAAGCTAATTTCCTTAATATTACCAGCTATAAAACCTGTACATCACCGTAACCCAAACTGCGATTCACTAAATACAAGTTAGGGAGTAGTTCACTTATATATATATTATATATAAAATACAAATAGGTAGTTACTCTCTTTCAATGATATCATTAATATATTTTAAAATATCCTTTAGTTTGGTTACGTAATTAAATAACTAGTAATATTGCACTGAGTATGAAATGAACTATCAAATAATAAGCGCCCACAATAATAATTAATGAACGGTAGTTATAAAAAATCTTTGCTATACTTAAAAGTAAATATAAAATCTTTGTGGAAGTAATAATATGTTTTGGTGACTATATTTATGATTTTATGTGGGGACACGCGAGCTCCTTTCCTACTACTGTGAGTGGGCCCCTATATTCAATAGACAATTGTTTAATCTAGCTATGAGTTATGACTATTTGATTAAATTGCACAAGTGGAATTGCATTTTCACAGCTACTCGACAGCGATGACGTCATAACGGTTTTGACGTGACAACGTCTTATAATTCGATGGAGCCAGCTGCACGCACGAAAAACATGACCATGCGGCGTTACCTCGCTCTGAGGCGTATTTTCTTATGACGTTGTCACGTTCAACTATCGTCAGTAAGCCGACTTTACAGACAACCGTTTTTTTTGTTATGAGACACGCTCACGGATTCACTATTCGGATCTGCGGTTACCCTAACGTACTCGACGAACGTTTGCGTTTTGGTAGGCAATAAGGTCTGATTTACACACAAATATGTTGGCTTATAATTCTAGTAAGGTATTAGTAATTTTGAAATCCATCGATAAATGAAGTTAATTTTTTTTCTTTTTACTCGAGTGATACTGTAATCTCTTTACTTCGTCACGAACCACGCTTCGATTACTCGTTGACCGAACTGATGCGACCTTGACCGGACGTTAGCTGCCTTACGTTTATGTAAAGTAACTAACCATTTAAAACTTTATTAATATTTATCATAGAAGTCGAATCGTAGCGTCTTAACACTCTTGGTTCTAGCACCATTCCATTTTATCACATTTCAGTTACCGTACCACTCTAAATGTTTAGCTAAAATTGTAACAATCTTATATATTAAAATTGAAAATAAAAAATAATAATAATTAGATAAACGCTAGGTTAGTCCCAATCGTAGAATGCCAATATTAGTTACTAAATGCGTAACCTCGAAACGTTCCGTTCTATTCGTCTTAAATTAATTGATTGAAAGAGGTCATCGACCCCGAGCACCGATCACACGTGAGTGGGCGCGCCGACCGCGGCCCGTTATACAATTAAAACACTACTAACGATAAAATAATAAAACATCTCAACATTGATTACTCCATAACTTAATAGATAACTGAATATAATTCAAATCAATGTTACTAATTGATCAATCAAAACAAACAACACTAATAAATCATATATGGTTATGTAAATATAAAAAAAAGTATTTTGAATCAGACAATAGAATCTAAGAATTAAAAAAAAAACAATCTCTGTAAATAGATCAACTAGTCTAGTATAAAAAAAAATCTTTTCGTATGTTTCCTTAGGCGCTATCCTTTAAAACATCACAAATCCTTAATAATTATCCATCTTGCAAAGGCCTCATAGAGTTAAAAATGCATCTACACTGAGATTCAGTCAATATTTATATGTCGTTGACTAACGACAGATCACATTCTCTTGCCAGTCCCCAACATCCTTCTCTGATGTAATTCCATTCCACCCATAGGATTTAATAATAAAATAAATATAATTAGCTACAGGAAACTCATAATTTCCTATCTAACGAATAAATATATAACAAGAAAGAGCAGGCTCACTCCGGAGGCCCTGTTAATAGCCAACATCACTTCACGGTCGCACCGCTACTCGAAATTAGTTATTTTTTTTATCTTAAGATTCCTATCGATACAATATAAAAAAATAATATGGTAATAATAAAATTAACTTCATATTATTGCTTTTGCCCGTTCCCGTATAGCGATTGGTATAGAAAAAAAAATTATCTACCTACGTACACGCTTCGAGTCATCGATTCAGTAACATCAATAATATTATAGGTAAATTCCTGACGCGAAACCTTAGAAAAGATCACACCGGGGCAAGTCACATGCACAACCGAGACAATACTAAAAACGAGGAGCGCCAACAGAGGCCCGTTTTAAGTAATAGCACTTGAGCTTAATCCTAAGTAGGAAGCGGTTCGGACGCGAGGGCGGCGGGACCGAGCGGCGCGCGCGATCAGTCGAACGGCGCGTCCAGGTGGTTCGCGAACAGGGGCGCGTGCGCAGGCGCGGCGGCGGGCGGCGTGGGCGGCTCGAACTTGCGCGTGTCCGGATTGTACGCGGGGTGCTTGAACTTGCAGTGCGTGCGCAGGTTGTCCGAGCGCGTGTACGTGGCGCGACACAACGGACACTCGAAGCGCCCGGGGAAGTGCACGTGATAGTGGTTGCGGATGTGCGTCACCACCTTGCCGCACAGCTTGCACCGGTGCAGGTTGAGGCCGCCCGCCACTCGCTCGAACGTCAGCCGCATGTGCCAGCCCTTAGAGCCTGCAACCAGCCATCCGTCACTCCACCGCGCGCTCTCACCGCGACACTCACATTTCATCACCTCACGAACCAATGCCGCAGTCCCAACCGCTCAACTCTACATATTACTTGTTAATTCGAGCTGGTTCTAAAATACTCAGATTTCTGATGATCATGTGCCATTAGCGCGTTACTGAGAGAGACGTTGGTGCTGCAACATTCGCTGCGTAGAGCGATTCATTCAGGAGACGGTTTATTTTTTTTACATGTCAGTTTTGAGAGGACTAACTAACTTATTACTAATTGATGGAATTGAGCACTATTTTAAAGCTAAGTATATTTGTTACCGCTGTTCTAATGCTTAACCTAGCGCTATTATAAAAGCTTTGTATATCGGATACGAAAAGTTTAAATATGTTAAATAAAATTCTGAAATTATTTTTAACAAAATATATTCAATGGAGATTCATGCAAAATGAACCAAATGATATTGAAGAAATGGTGTTGCTGGTTACTTTTAGATTGTTATTTTTGCATGAAGTTTTGTTATTCACTGTCACCAAATATGGAAGGCGATTTATAGAGAGAAATAGGTCTGCTGTTTGTTAATCATATAAAAGCAGGAAAGGTGTAATGAAAAAAAAAAGAGGTATAAATAAAGGAGAGTATATTTGCAACAAACACACAATAACGTTAAATTTACAAGTTATGTACGTTAATTATCAGGTTAAATGGGAAAATAAGTTAAATTAAAAATACACAAGTTACAAAAGCAAAATATCAGTCTTGAGCACTGTGATAGTGCTAGATTTGTAATACAAACTAAAAGGAACAATAAGAGATCATGAGGTATATTGTGGACTTTGGAGATTTACGTTTTTATAAACATCTCAACCGATTTACTTCATAGGTGACTTGGTTGTTCGACTATTGAACCAATGAGGTTTGAAGTTATTCAAGGAAATATTTAAAAAAGGAATTAGTGTTGTCTTCATTCTAGAACAAATAAACATGGCTTCTTTTACTAAAAAAAAAGCAATACAATAAAAGAGTGGATCATTTTACAGCAGTTTCAGTAAACTCTATATAAAGACGACATTATTTGTAAGACAATTGTTAAATGAAAATAGTACGTGGAAGTGGTTTATTAGTTGAGATGATTATTAACAAGCTTGTTCAGAGTTTACGAATCGCGATCAGAATTTCATTATTACAACTAATTACATTGTAGATTGTTTAGTTCTTAAAGGCAACCATAAGAATCACAATTTTCAATTTATCACAAAGATTATTATACTACGTTAATTGTTAATACTGATTTTGTACTTTTTCCTTTCTGATAAAGCCTAATGCAAAAAAAAGCATTTTTCCTAACGTTAGTTAATAAACTAATTAGTTAGTAAATTAATTACATTTTTGATTACTTATAAATGTGGTTCAATTTATAATTTTATTTAATTTACATTTATATCGTGAGTTTATTGTATATTGACCGTATTTACACATCGAACGACATTCATAAGTTAAAACTCTTTGATTAGTTGTTTTGAAAGAATATTAAATCTTAAGATAAATTTATTTGCAAACGAAAAACACACAACACCTTATTTCTAGAATTTAACGGCAAGTATTAGGAACCAACATAGCAGCAAATTCATTAGAATGTTAGTGTTAAAAATTGAATTATTACAAGCTCATCCATGGGACAGTAACTTTTCCTCAACTATCATGAATTAACACAAGTTTATGATATTATATAATAATTTTTTTTCTCTACTAAGTCAATCCACATTTTTTCTGAATATTGGATAAGTTATCTGAACTCAAAACAGAACAGTGCTTCATACGAAGATGCCTTTTGAGATTGTCCGCGCGAGTCAATATTATTGGACAAAGGGGACACTTGTGCTGTTCCGGATTATGTGATTTCATATGTTTTTTTAAATTGTTCACAAGTTTACCGCATACGTTGCAGGATTCGGGACCACTAAACGGTCTCTGAGTCAGAGCTAGTTTAAAAGATTTGACGAGATTTTCAACGTTCGAAAGTTTGTTGTTGAACGGTTCCCACGGTTTTTTATTCTCATCAACTCCGAAATTATCACCTGTAAGATGTTCGATTAGTTTTTCTTTTCCTTTCTTTTTCCACAATGAAAACAGCATGCTCACTCAATCACTCGTTTTTTTTATTCTATCGGTAATCACTCATCTACGGCACACTTCAGCAACTTGTTATTTTTTTGGCTAATTCCCCAACCTGTTCCTAATCCATGCATACCCTAATCAAACAGGCGTGTCAGAGCCCAGACGACCATCGTGAGATATTTCGTCACTCCCTAACATTGCAAAGACCTAACATCGCACGACCTATGTCCCTCGGGGGCGCCAAATCGTACTGTACAGAAATCTTATGACACCGATTTCTTCATATTTTTATAATAAAATAGTAAAAAGAATATCTACAGAAGCGAAACACAAAGAAGCGATTGTTAATTTATTAGTGCGAGTAGTAGTCGACTGATAAGCGACAAGACAGTTCATGCAGTGTATTTTTTGTTGTTCATGCAACTTATATAAAAATATTTTTGTAAACAATGTACAAGAATGATATTATTATACATTGTTTCAGAATATATTTAAAAACCAATAATGCAAACATTTAAAATTAGAATCTTTGTTAGGAAATAATGTGAAGATATTTTTTTACGAAATTTTGTTAGAATGTGAAGGTTTATTATAATGCAGATGACTGAAAAAAATAAACTATTTTTAGATAATTTTATTTAATATAATTCTTGACAAAGATTCCGTTTAGCAAGACAATAAATTTGTCGACCGCCAAAAATGTTACGTAACTCAATCCGAAACGACTAATGAAATTCATCTTTATTAAAATTCAGATCGTTAGACCTTAATGGCATGCAAACGTTAAATTTGCCCACAAATAGAAAGGAATCGTTGGCGATCGTCGTTATAAATTAAAAAAAAAAAAACATACCGTCAATGGTGTCCGTCTGGTCTGGGTGCGGCGGCAGCGATGGTTCACTTTCATTGCAATCGTTATTGATCGGTGGCTGGGACAATATCGATGCCATGTCAGTAACTCCGATGTTCTGAAATTTCATTTGTTTCATCTTTTCATTTAAGCTACGTATTTACAAATTGTGCACAAAAAATACTGTATACATATATAAATATTTGCTGATTTAAAATGGTTAGGGTAGGCAATGTTCCCTGAAGAATGGGAACCGAAGATTGTTGGTAAAAGTATGCAGTTTCGAACAATACACCGCTTAAGGCTGACTAGCCGATTTCTGTCTATATCTTAGAAATTAGTATGTAAATTTTTAAGTCTTAGTGAATATGAGATGAATGCGGTGTTGAAATGTTGATTTTGCATATGAACTAAAACGATCATTCTTTCAACACAAAAATATGGTTGCTATTTTTAGGTAATCTTTCTATTAAATCACATTTCCAGACAAAATGTTTGTAGGCTGGTATGTGGCAATAATTATCACCGGAAACATGGTTACAATATTAGAGATGCATTGATATACTGGCAGGTAGTACGTTGGGATTTTATTATTATTATCTAAAACAATTCTTCACAGCAATTTCCACAAAACATACAGTTTAAAATACAGAGAGCTGCTCCAAAACTCAGCTATTTCCTTGTTTGTCAACAATTAATAAATATAATTATTCACCTAGTTCTCTTTAAATTTATTAACATTAATTATAAACAAAACACAACTGCATTTTGCGCATATTTTCAAATTAAAAAAAACCAAGCAATCAGGAAATTCATTATGTGATTCCACATTGACAGTTGAGTGGTACTGATATCTGGTACTGATACTGGTAACTGACCTGCAGGTGTTGTTGCTCGAACGGCGACGGGTGCGGCACATGCGGCATGTAGGGGGAGTCCGGCTCCTGCTTGACGAGCGGCGACCTCGTGCCGAGCCGCTGTGCGCCGTGCGGGGTGTGCGCGGGCGGCGGGGTGGACGGCTCCGAGCCAGACCCCGTGGAACATTTCCCGCTCTTCACCGGAACCTGTTTCGGCAACGCAACATCATCATTTAATCAACCCATAGACACAGCCCACTGAGTTTCTCGCCGGATCTTCTCAGTGGGTCGCGTTTCCGATCCGGTGGTATATTCTGCGAAGCACTGCTCTTGCTAGGGTCAGTGTTAGCAACACTCCGGTTTGAACCCCGTGAGCTCACCTACACACGTTAGGGTGAAGCTGAAATAGCCTCTCAAGGCTATCAGCAGAGGCCGTCCGCGCTAAAGTGGCCTAACCCACAATCTCTGATATTCGTGCTTAGATATATCGTCTTCTCGTATTAAAACTGTATAAACTCAAAACTTACTAATTTTACTAGGAGTGTTTTAAAGGTATAACATGTAATATTTTTAATATTAATCATCATTGAAACATTTATTTTTTACCAGTTACATTATCTGTCTTTTAATGAAAGATAAAATTATGTATTAATTCTGTTAATACTAGTTAAAATATAGGTTAACTAAATAAAAAACTAAAACTACGCTCTTTTGACCGTATTTATGAGAAAAATACTGGTGATACCAAATGATTCCGCATATTAACTCAATTTCGAATATTTTTGTAAATTGTACACTTTTAATGCGAAAAAACGATATATTGCAAATTATTTAAAACATATCTGATAAATTTGCAAAAGCGGCCTATCCCTAGTTTCACCTATAGATAACAGATGGCTTTGTAAACATTATTTTTGTGCGTATTGTTTTTGCCTACGAAGTTGTGTAAAAGTAAATTCAAACCTCATTATCTCCATACTAACGATGGTAAGCTTAGGCCACTTTTGTGCTGACGGCCTCATTTATTCTTGTTATGAATCAAACACAAAATATGTTAGTCGTCTATTTACCTTAGAACTCATATCTCAAGGTGCCTCAAGGTACCTTAGAACTCATATCAATGAAATAAATAAATAAATACTATTTTTATTGTCCTGGAGATAAATTTGTATTTAGTTTAAATAACGAATTTAGTTACTACTATTTGGCTCTAATCTCGAAAAATGATAATATGGTTTGCTCACGTCATAATGGCGGTAGAGATTGTTGTCGATATCGTCTCTGGGTAGAGTGGAGTTCTTCCTGCGCCTCTTCTCGAGCGGCACGTGTTGTGCGGGATGCGAGGGGTGCTGGGCGTGTGCGGGGTGCGCGGGGGGCGGGGCGGGTCCGACGGGGGGACCGCAGTGCGCGGCGGGGGGCGTCGCGAACTCCGCGCGGGATAGGTTCTCCGCGCCCACCACTGGCGTCGATCGCTCTTCCGACTGCAAAATTCGTAGCGACAAATATAATTCTAACTGAAACATGGTTGTTTAATTATGAAACCTATAATAAAGCGTAGTTACATAGGAATAAAACAAAGTCGCTTTTTCTGTCCCTATATCCCTATGTATGCTTAAATCTTTAAAACTACGCAACGGATTTTGATGCGGTTTTTTTAATAGATACAGTTGTTGAAGAGGAAGGTTTATATGTATAATAACACCCATTAAATAGCGGAGAAATCAATAATAAATTACAGTTTCCGACGCGAAGCGAGGGCGGGTCGCTAGTTAGGTAATATTTTTGACTTTAAACATTTTTAATATTTCTGTTTTGAAGCAATCATGGAATCCAGTTTTACTTCGTCATGCATAGACGACGGTATTTACATTCAGCTCTGGTCATAGTTTAACAATCATCTCCTCATTTAAACTTTTCTCGTGACCAGGCCATAATTTGATAGTTTTATCAATTGGGATTAACTTAAATGACACGAGATAAGATGGGATGAGCTATATTCTCAGTAAAATAGTGATTATTTACTGAGACCCTTTCAGTGTAATATTTGGAAGTACCCGAGAAGCTACGCCCGGTGGCTGTTCCAGTTTTTTCACATTTGTGGAATTTCACAGATTGTAAACAGTTAATAAACCACCGTTATTACACATTTAAACCTTAAGAAACACTAAATGAAAAAAATAAAAAAGTAACACAACTTCACTTGTCGCGTTCCCACCAAAAAGTTGTCCAGCTAGGTACATTAGAAAGTTAAAATAGTAGCCGAAAAAAAAATTACCTTCGGATTCAATGTATTGTTCTCTGTCAAACCTCTAACTTGTAAACTTTCTGCAGTTTTTAGGAACATTGGTAGCATATTTTGGCCAACATTTACTTCCCCCTGAAAACAATGATATTTGAATATGTTTTCCATTTGATTATTTTAAATGCTTAGTTACCAAAATGTTCCTTTAATTGTATTGGAGTTTACCTTATACATAAAATCCAGTAACGATTTCATCTCTGCAAATCGTACATCTTTAAGGAATATAATGGGATGTGGATGCGAATTTTGCAGGAATATGCTTTCAAAATATGGTGAGCATGCTGATAATATTGTCTGGTGTGCCTAGAATAAAGAACAAAAACACGTTAAATTTATTCAACAAATGTAATGGGTAGAATCCACACAAAAGAAATGATGCAGAGATATGTGAAGGTCTCTACAATTCTTACACAGTTTGTATTCTAAAACAGTGCATAACTACCATTCTGGCAAACCTATTGTAATTTTAATTAGGTAGTAAATGTTTATTAACAAGGTTTTTCGTAACTTCGGGAAAATATATTTAACATACTTATTATTTACTCAAATATGGAATCGCTTTACGCACTATTCTTTTCTTTCACTCGATTAATAACACTAAAACAAAATACATACTTTCGAAAGGCCATACATTTAAATCTTATGCCCAAAATAACTTTGCGATTTAGAATATTGGCTTATCGGTTACTTTCGGCTATAAGAAATAATTTATTTTGGTCAAATTATACTTTCACCTACAGTCACACACAAATATTTTTATTATAATAGGGTCTTCACCTGTGTCCTAAATAAAAATATATTTATTACATATGCATATGCATATTTTTTTAAATAATTTTATCGATGTTTTCTATAGTTGAAAAATAGACGTTCGTGCTAGAAAAAAAAGGATAATAAGTTTTCGTTCAAATTATTTAAGCCTAGGTATGAAAATATGTTAGTCTCAATAACTGGTACCGATTATAATAGCACCCGCGTGTGGATCACGGTACACGGTATATCTTATTGCGGGCACCGTACGCTCGCGGGTTTGAGATTACTGTACTTATACACAACCATTACTGTACTTATATTACATTTATAGCAGCAATAACGCGTGCAAATTTCTTTTCGGTGTTTCATCACGGGAATATAACTATTAGATAGAACACGAAACATAAATTTACGGCGAATAATTGTAGAATAACATTCAAGGTCATCTCAAATGAAGATATAACGTGAGTGAATAATAATTATGATTATTAACAACGTTTTCGGTGTTTAATTAAAACAAGTCATGATCCGCAAGCGTTTGTCGATGCATTCCTAGCAAACAAACTTAGCACACATTTTGCGCTTGCCAGACAATAATAATATATTCGATGAATTAGAATTTAGATGGAAGACCCTAAAACCCGCTTAACAACTGCCATAAAAATTAGAAAGTTTTAAAACATGCATTTTTCTTGCAGACTCCTTCCAACCTACAAAACAAATTGCATTTTATTAGCATAAAGTTTAGCTTTCATAGTTAATTGTTTTGAATTTAAATTTAAATGGCATATGGAGGAAGCAGCCAGTCTACACATGTTATTGACCTTTAGATTACTAAAATGTAATGTGAACGAACAGCTTTCTTAAATTCTTTACTGTATAAATTATGGCCCTCATATATTTACAACGAAAGTCCTAAACGATGCTATTCAAGCATCCGTGGCCTAATATGTAAGACGCCCGCTATTTTCTTACGGCTACCACTTCGATAAAGCGGCACGACACGAGAACCCTCTCATCGTGGCCGCCGGTAACTACATTCCCGATCCTGCGGACAGAATGGAAAGCAGTCGACGTCGGCCAAAACACGTCATCTCGGATCCTCCCGATCCACTAACGGTGCTTTTAGGTACTTCAAGCACCAGTCACCGTTCTCGTCGAACCCGTCGCTTGCGACGAAGGGCTCGACGAGTAAATTAACTCTCAGACACAGCCCACTGAGTTTCTCGCCGGATCTTCTCAGTGGGTCGCGTTTCCGATCCGGTGGTAGATTCTGCGAAGCACGACTCTTGCTAGGGTTCGTGTTAGCAACGTCATCAGGTTTGAGCCCCGTGAGCTCACCTACTAAAGTTAGGGTTACGCTGACATAGCCCCTAGGGCTATCAGCTTAGGTAGGAAAAAAAAAAAAAACTTACGGCTATGCCGTGGATAGACCTTATGTCAATGCTAAGATTCCCATAAAATAAATGAATTCAGCAAAATTTTAATTACATAAACGCGCGCGCAGCCGCCGTTACCCGATAACGCAAAATTAATAAATTTTGAATAATCACTGGTCGGATCGTATCGGTACCATAGTGTCATGATAGTGCTATTTATTACTTGAATGAAAAAAAGCGATGCGTTTCGTTTGCAGGACAGGTCAGTAGTTATTTCAATGAAATTCATTTACGTTGGGTAGAGGTACTCAAGAAATTATCAACTCCTATTTCGGCTTAGCATTGTTCAGGCTCAATCCATCATTGCTCTTTAGCACATCTATGTTAAGCAAAAAAAATCGGCCGATTAATTCTACATTAAATGTGATAAGCTTATGCAGAGCAGTTTTTTTTTAAATTAGGTCCATCATAAAACCAAACAATGGAATTGATTTGAAACAGTACTAAGCTACCATTACTGCTTTTAGTTTTGTTTCATGGGGGTGCTTGAGCTTATATCCCACATAGTGTAAAGTGGTTACTGGACCCATACACCTCACAACGTGAATGAAGCTACCCACCTTAAGACATGGGGCCCGAGTCTCATTTGTATTCTATTACAGCTCTTAAAATGGTTTTATTTTTTTATAGTATATATTATGACTACAAGCACAAATTAAGTTAAAAATAACCTTGTGAAACTAGTCAATATTCAAATGACTACATTGAAGGCTGCTTTAAATGGATGGCCTAAGGTAGCAATTTGAAATACAAACTAAAAAATTTATTTAATCCTTTATATAGGTATAAGACAGACTTTTGATGCTGTCCTTGGAATTAAGTAATCATTAGTTTATTCATAATCTGTTTTTTGAATTTAATCAGTATTAATGTGTGTAGAACCTTGAATTTAGCATTTAGCTTCTCTACAAAGATTAAATATATATATATTAAATATTAAACACAAAAAAATCTAATATGAAAAAAAAAAACATATAATAAAGTTTTGTCGTCAATGATATTATGTTATGAATTGAAATTACTCATGTTTGTTTACTATAAATTGCATTTTCTTGTGTCAGAATTCATAACAACAATTATTAACAACACAAACACCTTTATATTATTTACCTATTCCAACAATGTGTTTACATAATTTCTTTAGACATTATTTACCAAAATATATATAGTTTAAGGGCTTTATATTTATGTAGGATATTTTTTCTTTGAGAATCAAGTTAATAGTGACAAATTATATCATCTCTCATGGTCTATAGAGTCACATGTTAATGTTTATTTTCATAATTATTGTAAAATTATTAAGTGATAAAGCCTACCTTGACTGTCTCTCCATCACAAGCGAGAGTGACATCACAGAGAGCCTCTCTTTGCAGAAGACTCGCAAGCACATCGGTCAGATTGTTAGGGTGGTTGTTCCAGCGCAAGCAGAATTGCTGGTCCATTGTTGGTGCTAATGTCAGTGAACGTGCTGCAAAAAGTTACAATCTTTTTTATTATTTCAACCTTTCTTAATATATATAATTCGCAAGCAATGAAACTACAAGGTTGATTCATATAATATAAATTCAATTTTGTATACTGAAGACAGAACTAGATTTGCATCACTTAGGCTGTATTTATACAACTGGAAATTATATACAATATCTGGTTGTTAAATCTTTACATTGTGATTTAAAGGATTGTCGTGCAAAAATTGGCGGTCATAGGGCTAGATAGGAGAGCGCAGATAAGTGACATCAGCAGCTCGAATTAATGGGGGCCGCGGGCAGTGAGCTTACTGTACTCCACATTGACAGTTAGCCCGCCGACACATATCTACTTGTTGCATGTTCTAAACAACACCTATACATTATGTAATTTAAGTCCAGAAGACGCCGCGGAGGCCACCGACCCTACGGGACGCGGAAACCTCTAGCCGCCTCTATAAACGAGTTTAAAAAAGTAGTACCGCTGGCCAAAAAAATCGCAACATGCTGACACCGTTATAATCGCCAAGCTGGATGTCCCAGTTGCTAAGTCCACAAGCTCTATAAAGGGAAATTTAGGATTCACTATTATTCTTTGTTTATCACAGATCATGCCGCGTGCCTAGAATTTGGCAACTGAAGATGTTTAAGATTTCTAAACGCGTAGTTGTGTCAACTTTAGATATTTGTAGCGCCATTTGCCGATTCCGTATCACTAAATCTTTGGATTTCAATAACAGTAAGCACAAAATTAATGTTTTATCACACGCATTTTTCACTGTCACAAAAGAGTATTTTATTTCAAGACACAACAAGTCAATATTTCCTAACTCACCATTTGCAAAAATTTTGCCATCACAAACGCCACCCGACCCCTACCTTGCACTGTCTTTTTGACCACACACACATCTCGATTTCCGTGTTCACTCACGGCCTTCGGAATATCTTTCACATCAATCGGCCAGATTCGCAACGCGAACTTCATGCGTTTCTCAGTTTGAGGCGCTAAATTTAAAATTTGCAATATTCACTTTAGATTTTTTGGAGACAAATTCACGTCAATTATCGTTTTTTCTTTTTTAAAGTTATTTAATTCTCAATTTTAAGTAGGTATCAGTAGTATATTTTTAGTTTAATGATTAGAAATCATTAAGAATTACCTTGTTTTGTGTGTCCATAGAGAGTCCGGATGATAGGTTATGATGCGGAAGCGACAACTGCACTTTACAAGTTTGAGCAAAATAAGCTATATGTTAAAATTTATGTGTTCAAAACCATAAAACTTTGAATTATTAACGTCATTTCAATATCAATTAGACATTTTAAACTATAATTTGTGGTTATAATAACTGGCCTTGACATTATTTATCACTAAATTCGCACATGCACATCCGATTTAGAATGTACAGCGCCATCTGGCATATTTAAACTACAAAACTAATCAGCTGAGGCAAAATGCGATGAGTTTGTTAATTGTATGCAGCTTTCAAGAGATGGCGTTACTAATAGTTTGTTTAACTGATTTAGACTAAAACAAGTGCGTTGAACTAGGTTGAATTCATTTACCTGCGAATGGCGAAAAAACTAGGAATAGAAAAAATGGTGTTAGTTTAAGTTTTAGTTTAATTTTGTTAGTTTAATGTTGTCGTAGCATGTTTTTTTTGTAAACTATATCCCTGTATGTAAATAGTAATTTATTACCTAATAATTCATATTAAAGGTACCTAATACCTATTCCAACAGAAGTTTGTCTCAAGTCCAAATCACCTAATTTTTTACGTACCTGTCTGTTTGTTAGTTTATTTAAGCATCCCAAAAACGAACAGATTTTAGAGAAATTCCATTGGTATGCATATTTATATCAAATACATATATTATATTTTTTGCCTTTTTTTTTGTGCCTTTTTTTTTTTTGGTCAGGAGGAAATCGCCGGACTTCCGCCCTTTTCTGGGGATACTGGGCAGGGTATAATTGTGTCCTATAATCTTTTATTACCTATGTACAAGTCCATGAGTAAATTATAATTGTTTAACAAATATTGAAAACCGCGGGACGCTTATATTTTACTTGTACATGATATTGATATGGTATTTTATTTTTCTCCTACCTACTTCGGCCTGGTAGGAGAAAAAATAGTATGTGCACTGCGGGAAAAAAGTAGGACATCTCAATACGCGGGAGGAAATGTCCTACTTTTCTCCCTTGGTGCACAATGTACTATTTCCTACCTAAGCTTGATGGTCTTGAGCTCACAGGGCTCAAACCTGACGACGTTGCGTTAGCGTAGCGTTAACTAACCCTAGCAAGAGCGGTGCTTTGCAGAACCTACCACCGGATCGGAAACGCGACCCACTGAGAAGATCCGGCGAGAAACTCAGTAGGCTGTGTTTGTGGGTTAATTTACTCGCCGGGCCCTTCGTTGCAAGCGACGTGTTCGACTAAAACGATGACCGGTGCTGAAGGTACCTAAAAGCACCGTCAGTGGATCGGGAGGATCCGAAATGACTTGTTTTGGGCGACGTCGACTGTTTACCATGCCGTCCGCAAGATCGGGAATGTGATATGGTAAAAGCAGCCTGGTTGGCATCTAAAATGTTAAGACTATCTAAGAGAGCAAAGCGGTATTTCACACCTCAAAAGTGACTTGTCTTTAATACATAGGTTCGTTTTAATATGGAAGACTAGACTAGGGCTCCCAAGAACCTAGCAATTACTTCCCGTTGACTCAATACAGTAGGCAGTTCGGGTTTCTATAATGCCGCTCGCGTGGATAGTTAGGAACATTTGGGTCTTCGGAAGGACTTAGGTTATCTCTGTGTTTTGTTACGCATATTCTATGGTGTGCTCTGAGGATTTGTTTGAGATAATCCCGTCGTCTCTTTTTTATCGTCGCATGGCCCGCCACAGAAGCAGAGTGCATCCATTCTACTTAGAATCACTGCGTTCATTCACAATGCTATGAGATGTCGGCGTCGTGGCCTAACGGATAAGACGTCCGGTGTATTCGTGTTGAAGCGATGCACCGGTGTTCGAATCCCGCAGGCGGGTACCAATTTTTCTAATGAAATACGTACTCAACAAATGTTCACGATTGACTTCCACGGTGAAGGAATAACATCGTGTAATAAAAATCAAACCCGCAAAATTATAATTTGCGTAATCACTGATGGTAGGACCTCTTGGGAGTCCGCACGGGTAGGTACCACCACCCTGCCTATTTCCGCCGTGAAGCAGTAATGCGTTTCGGTTTGAAGGGTTGGGCAGCCGTTGTAACTATACTTGAGACCTTAGAACTTGTATCTCAAGGTGGGTGGCGCATTTACGTTGTGGATGTCTAGGGCTCCAGTAACCACTTAACACCAGGTGGACTGTGAGCTCGTCCACCCATCTAAGCAACAAAAAAAAAAAAAGAAAGAGATGTGCTTCAAACGAGGTTTGGACAGAGTCCTCTGCGATAGGCTCAGCTATGCTGCTATGATCCTTGGCGCTAATGACGTTCAGGAACGACTATGACCACTTATTGTCAGGTAGGTTGTTAAGTTTTTTGATAGGTATTGGATAATTTATTTAGGTAACTCAAGTAACTTTCATAAAACCTCGTTTACGCCTGATACAATTTAAACCACTCAATACATAGTAGATATCAAATTGCCAATTTAAAAATAAGTGTCCTAATCACGAGTAGCTAGTCAGTCATAGTTCATTGAACTTGACAACATTTAGTTCAATTTAGTCTTCTGATCTACAAGTACAAGTAAGCGATCATGCCAATTGCGACATGTGTTTTAGGCTTGTCTAGACACACACGTCAATGGGTTCTAAATTGGCTAAAACTTATAATTTCATGGTTAGTTATTGATTTTAGATATGGAATTTTTTTTCATTACATTTAGCGTACTACCAGTATGAGGTTACAGCCAATCTGGTTACCGGAGTCCATTGACTTCAAAACGTGAATGCACGCAGTGGTTCATTTTAAGAACTGAGGATTGAAATGGTAATTGCTCCATAGAGGTTTCAGTATTTAATAGCCGGCCATCCTAATCTTTAAGGGCCTAGGTAGGATCATTTGACGCCAGGTGAGTTGTGAGCTTGTTTACGCATCTACATACGTAGTAAATAAAAACATTTTGAGTTGACTATACTTATGCAACGGCCTAAGCCGTAAATTGAGCATATTATTTGACTATGAAACTCGACTAATGAGTTTTAATGGCCAGGTTGACGGGAGAAGAAAGATCACGCGGTCGCTCACTTACCAATAACCGAGACTATAAAGACCGCCGAAGACAGGACGCCGTGAAGAAGCATGGCGCATCGAGCGACCAGCACTTCAAGCTAGACACGACCTTCAGTAATTAAGAGACCGACTAAGAAGAAAGAATGACTTTATCAACATTTTAAGTACCTGAACGTACCTACATACGTGCATGTATGTTTAGGAGAAACGAATGAAGTGAAAACACAATTACCTAATTATTGATGAAATTATCGAACCCATAAAGTTTACTTTCTATTGTTTTAGGAATGTTGTAGTATGAACATTGTTCTACATGATAGTAATATGAAGGAGGGTATCTGACTACAGTCAGAAGTTCGTCAAGTGAGATCAGAGAGGCTAATGCACGTACTTGAATGCATTGCATGAGATACGGCTTCTATAGCTGTCACAGAACCGAAGGCAACATGAGACATCTGTTTGGTAATTGGTAACTTTATCACGAGTGATCTTGTTTGTGAAAGCATATAAGGGCTTTATTATTAATATTCATTTGTTATCTGTGTTCTTTTAAACACAATGTTTTGATATGAAAAATTTTCATGTAGGAAGTAATTACATATAATGCCAAATTAGATTGTTCACATTGTTCTTTTTTGTCCCTCAAAAAATTAAATCTGCTTTCTGTTTAACTAATAATGAATAAATATAACTTAAGAAACATTTAATTGAAACGGGTTTCCACACTAGTTGTATTGAAAACCGTGAACAACAATTTGTTCATTAATGTTCGTGATGAGAGTGGCTGTCCGTGTCACTCAGTAATGTAATGCAGTGCAAATGAGTCAATCTCCGCGGGGTCGGGTGGTCACCCAGCGCCATTAGGTAATCGATTTGTTCATCCTCTTCGACATCCAGCGTTTACCATAGCTATTGGAAACGTAATGAGAAACTCTGATATTATTAACAAATGTTTAAGAAACCATTTTGTTTAATTTAAAGCCGCTTAGGTATTACTGATATTCATGACCGATTCTAATTTATGTACGTGGGACAAAAGTCGACCATAGAATACGAGTACACTTAGTTTTCCAATCTAAACAATAGAAATTCAACGGGTGCAAAGCCCACGGGACTCCGGTCTATCTCTATGTAAATTATGCAGCAAATAACGCCGACTTGCGTTCATCAGGTCAGGCACGTGGTGCGATGACGCGCTTTCTAGACGCGACACATTTTTTACGACAGTGCTATATGACCAGCATAATTTATTTTCAAGGATATGTTTGGTGGGTAATATAAGGTATTCTAGTTTTATCGGGTTCCAATTGTGTTCTGTCTTCAGTTACGTTAGTTATAAAAATGTATTTAATACTTACCATTTCATTCTAGATATAATAAAAAATAGCTTTCGCAGTAGCAAATGACGCACAGCAAAATAACTCCACTCCGAAGTCCAGGTGTTACGGGTCTGCTCTTGCATCTGGATGCTTTCTAAGGAATAACACGATTGGGACAAAAGAAAATCGCAGAGCAAATTGGTGACATTCAGCACAAAAACACTGAAAGTACACATAAATTTACACTTTAGTATACTCCAATAGATTACCACGATAGTTTCAGTGATGTGTGCTGATGTTGCACTGTGCAGTACTGTATACTAGGGCTAGCGAAACTTTTGTTATGGCCAACGAAAAGAACTCGATACGGTTTTGAAATTTCTGAGAAATTAAATTTACATCAATAATGATAGAGCCGTTAAAAGATCTTCAATTGTCAGATTTGAAGTGAACAGTTCCAACGGTAATTGAAATAGTACGTACAGTCTATGAACTTGATAAATTCCCTCTGGGTATGTATTTTCTATTATCTAATAAATATTCCTTCCTAAATTATTATATTTTAGTAGCAATATCAGTGTCCAAAATCACTCTACAGTTTTAAACTTAATATCATATTTTGTTGGCACTTTGGTTGTTTGCAATATTTGTTTTGGGAAGTATGTGAATGCCTTTCGAACTTTTTTGTCGTAGTCAGGGGGCTGAAGTTATCCTGAAAACCTAGATTTTTAGAGAACCCTACGAGATCGTAACTCCTAGGGTTAAGTAGTTATCGGATTTCACAGACACCGCAGCGAGTATGTAGTCTCACAAATGAGCTCTATTTTTCACTTGCACTAAATGAACAACAAATTTTATTACTGTGGATAGGTAGATATCCCAACCGACTTATATATGATAGGTATTTCTACCGCAAAGCAGTCGTGCCTGTCGGTTGGAATAGTGGTACTGCCGTTATACAATGCAATTGAAGTTTTAATTTCATGTCTCAAGATTCACGTTGCGTATCGGAAGGATTTATAGTTTATAGGCCGTTATAGGTTTTAGGACGGCAGGGTGTTTCCCGCGTCTAAAGGTTGTTTGCTACCTTGACAGATGTGGGTTTGCGTCACGGAGGGCAGTGTCTCTTATTAATTAATTGTCGTTGGTAATTTAATGTGAAAGTAGCAACTAAGGTATTTCCAATATCAATATGTTGAAGATATATTTACGATTCTTTTTTATATTGTTAGATTTCCGTGATTTTTATGAATCCCTATAAATGCAATTTTATTCTCAGTTTCTAATAATTGATTATTTCCTCTTAAATTTAAAAAGGCACAACATAGTTCGCCATCCCTGTTATACTAGTCGCTGATTTCAGTCATAACTGGTGATTTCACTGTTTAAAATCTAATATTTTTTAATCTAATAAGTTATTCTATAAGTTATATTAGTCTTACTTAGGTATGTATTGTAGTATACTATTGCCGTTTAGTCTAGGTACAATTTTCCGGGTGTCTATGTCGTTATTCACATAGTTATAGCAACCCAAGAAGATGATTTGAATTGAACGTTTAATGATAAGCTGATAAAAAGCTGATACTGATAAGCTTCACGCTATCATCGTTTGGGCGTTATTACATGTGATCGAACCATCTTCGATAATTTTTTTCTTTTATTTTGACAAATGTGGATACTATGGTGTGTAAAATTGGGTGTTCGTTTTTATGATTTTTCTGTTGTGTTTACTTTGTTTTGTAATTCTAACCAGCTGTGTGCACAGTCACACACCCATGACTCTTGACTTTTAGTGGAATTTACTTCTTCGAGTATCTTTATCTCATTCATCTTGTTGTAATTCTATAAGTGTATTTTTGTATTTCCATTCTTTGATTAGTAGGTACTGTTGAAGTTTTTTGTGATCAGAAAAATCAGAATCGTTGTTATTATCTTTTAGGTGACTAAAATTTCAGTACTAGTGGTGGTAGTACTTAGTTTAGTTCAGTACTTGGTTCAGTAACTGTCCTGCTATTCAATTGCTGATTGGTTCAGTAGATCTGTTGAACTTATTTGGTATTAGGATCTGGGTGTACCTGATGTACCTACTACGTATTTTGCCCTGTATATACACAAACTTATTTCTTTCTAGTAATGGCACTGAGTTAAATGTAGATCTTGAATTGGTTAATAAGTAAATAATATTTTACTACAGTGTATGTCATGTAACAAAACAATGGCGTTATGTGGGATGATTTGTTAAAAAAGTAAAAGTAATAATCTGGATCTTGGGTGCTCCCAGACTTCAATTTAAAATGTTTTGTTCTTCCCAAATAGGATTTAAGACTTTGTTAGTAGTATTAACGTCGTCTTAAAGAGGTTTAAAAAAAAATTCTGTTACCAATTGCAGTCTGGGTGTATCCCAGATAGTATGTAAGCCCCGATTGAATGCCTGTTCTAAAAACATAAAACCACATCAAAATATCATGATTCGAACCATACAGTTTCAGGCATAAACCTGCGTAGGCTCAGTGCCAATATTGTGCTTTTATTTATTTATTATCATTCGATTCGTATTTGAACAGTTTCTGATTTCGATTTATTGCTTCGTTTCTTGTAATAAGTAAATAATTCAGTGACAACAATTCAATTAGTGACAACACTAATTACGAAGCAGAAAATTGAAATCACAGAAATCACATTAGTCTTGTATTATAAGTAAAGCAAATACATATGTATTACAATAAACACATAATTATATCTTTAAAACTAATAATGAAAATGAGAATAAAAACATGCAAAAGTTATTTTATGATTGAGCAAATCCAATATTCAGTAGATTGAACATGATTTTGCAGTTGGTGCAGTGTTGTTGTGCATCTACTTATTTTTAGACTTGGACAATGCAGTACCGGAATTACGTTTGGCAGTTTGTCAATATACAATAATTTGTCATTCATCATCCCTAACTTATTTTAGAAGTTAAAAGCTTAAGTTTTAAAACAAAAAAAAAATGTAACTGGTGTGCCAATAAAGAGGAATACATTTAAAACTGTATTAAATTACCTACATCAGCTTGCAGAAGTCATTTTAGTTATTTGGTAATTTCACTTTTATATTTTACAGAAAGTTATCAGTTATCGAGGAAGGTTATAAAATTATCAAAACTATGAATAACTTTTATTTAATAAATGTATTTATGTAATAAACATTGAAAATTATACGCCTAATATGATCTAACGCTACTAATATTTATTTTAGCTTCTTAATTTAAGCGAAATTCCGGTACTAGCAAAGTCCTGTCGAATATCTGGATTTATGTCAACAAATTATCGTGTTAAATCGCTTTGCAGTTTGTTTTCGCCAGCAAAATCCTGAAACAAATACACCAGATTACGAAATTATACTTTTTACAACGATCTCCATGAGGCAAAGCAGTATTCAATGACAATAATTGCATGTGGTTATAAAAAGATAACTGTCGATTGATGTTAAGGATGTTTCTAATTTTGTAATTTTATAGGTTTCATAGGTATATATTATTACCCTTCTATGCCGACGAGCATACGGCCCACCTACTAGTGAGTGGCCCATGGACGCCAACAATGATAGGGGCAGAGCCAAACCGCTGCCTACCGTTAGTACTTTCCACAAGCTTCGTTTGAAGAAGGACATGTCATAGCGCTCGGGAAACACCGTAGATGAGAGTCCGTTCCAAAGCCGGATGGTGAGTGGCAAAAAAGATTCCTGGAAACGCACTGTGGATGACCGCCGTGGCTCCAGCTGGTAGGATGTACTGTGCTCCGGTGGGGTAAAAATGAGATGATAGTATGATCTCAAACAATTCTGAGAACCTCCGAAAACTCTAAGAGAACCTCCGCATCCTTAAAAATCCGCCCATTCTTCACCTCCGTTACATCCTTCATCTCCTTTAATCCTTATCTACTCCGTCATGCACATTGCTGGTGCTGAGCATGCACCGCCGGTCAGAATGGACGTGTCTACGTTAACATTTAGTTTACTAAAAATAAGTCAAGTTAACTGTTTCCTTAATGTTACGCATGCCATCAATTGCTATTTGGCATAATCGGTATTCTAGAGAATTCATGACTAAGCTACCCCTAACTGTGCTATAAATATGAGTGACTATTGTCGCACAAAACATTCCGGCCCTGAAACTACGATACTTTAAGACAAAGATTTTTTTGCATGGAAACTAGCGACATCTTGTAGCGGATGTCCCTAAACGGATGTTGTTAAACTTAAGGCATTTAATTATTGTATAACTAAACACAGAAAATAAGAAAATATATAAATCATATAAGTCTTTATTTGTTATGACATAAAATTCTATTTTAATTTGTAAAATAGACAAATTCATTAAATTTTATCAATTTGTGGTTTCTAAAAATTTTCAAAATCCTTCATTAAAAATAAAATATAGGATAGGTAATATATTACTGCCATCTACAGGAGCAATGAGAAACTAATCGAAGTGAAGCCATCTAGTGGCCCACGCCCGTAAACATTTTTGTTGAGTGCTTGAGTTGCTTATCTATAACTAATTTAATGTGTATTATCTATGCATTCCGACTCGAGCAGCGAACGGAGCGGAGCTCTCTGTTCTTATCGTTGTACACTTGAAATGTAATAAATGGAACTCATTGCAAAAATGAGTCTTAATTACTGTCACTATGGAAGGCAATGATAATGATGAAGAGAATGGTGTCAGTAGCGCTGATGTCATCATTTTAAAAACACCATGGAACCAGCCTATCCGTCATATTGTATATATTTATTAATATGTATACGTGTCTAATTCATACTTTTAAGTGAAACTTTCAAAAATATTGTTTCTCATTCTCTCGCAAACTCAATCCTAGAGATGAATATCCTCGTATACTATGTCTCTTTAGTGTCACTCTTCTGTATAATCGAGTCGTTAAATCAGAACGGAGCTAGATAACTTTTCACTACTACTATTACTACTGCCCCTATCATCAAACCATAGTAGTAGTGTTCTCATATTTTTCTTACCCGTATTGCTTACCTTTCGTTAATAAATTATAATACAATTGATGAAAGTTAGAAATATGAGTTTAGGGAGAAGGAGAATATCATGACTGGAAAAACTGGCCAGATGGCTTGGTAAAAGCATCTCTAGATCTGGTGAGAAGATCCAGCGAGAAACTCAGTGGGCTGTGTATGTGGGTTAAAGTTCTTCGTCGCTGGAACGCCTTTCAAGATTTTGGAGAGTAAGAAGGATTACATCTGAAGTCGTCGTGGCCTAAAGGATAAGACGTCCGGTGCATTCGTGTTGATGCGATGCACCGGTGTTCGAATCCCGCAGGCGAGTACCAATTTTTCTAATGAAATACGTACTCAACAAATGTTCACGATTGACTTCCACGGTGAAGGAATAACATCGTGTAATAAAAACCAAACCAGCAAAATTATAATTTGCGTAATCACTGGTGGTAGGACCTCTTGGGAGTCCGCACGGATAGGTACCACCACCCCGCCTATTTCCGCCGTGAAGCAGTAATGCGTTTCGGTTCGAAGGGTGGGGTAGCCGTTGTAAGTATACTGAGACCTTAGAACTTATATCTCGAGGTGGGTGGCGCACTTACGTTGTAGATGTCTATGGGCTCCAGTAACCACTTAACACCAGGTGGGCTGTGAGCTAGTCCATCCATCTAAGCAATAAAAAAAAAAAAAAACATTAATTCAATGTTTGTAATGTTTAGTTAAATTTTTTCCGTTTTTTTTCAAAGTTTTTAATTTTAGTTTGTCTTAATGCGTTATATTAATTACTTTAGAAATATAGCTTAGATGAAAATATATTCGTTTGAAAAAATATAATATACATGCTTACCTTTTACTTTTTTTAAACATCTTTTGTCGAAAATGACTTGCTTGAAAATGATATGAAAAGTCATGGGTAAAGTCAAGTGTACCTAAATGTTTAATAATAAAGTAAAAATCATAGAAAAAAAGATGTGTGGTGTCGTGGGACACCGGATAGGAACGAATTTGACATGTCCTTCTTCAAACGAGGCTTGTGGAGAGTATTAAACGGTAAGCAGCGGCTTGGCTCTGCCCCTGGCATTGCTGACGTCCATGAGCGACGGTAACCACTCACCATTAGATGGGCCGTATGCTCGTCTGCCTATAGAGCAATAAAAAATAAATAAAAAAAGTTCTTTATTATAAAAATATTAATTTTAAGTTCTATTCGAGGTATAAACAAAATAAAAATAAAACTGGAGGTTTCGCAACAACCCACGGTCATTCGGTAACGTGTGAACTTATTGTGGTACACTTCATTCACGGTTGTTTGCATAAGAGTTAGTGTATTGCGCAAACGAACGCTCTGAGATCGTGGTCAATGAATGCTAAAAAAATATGTTATTTTTTGTACGTTATTACAAAGTTAAGTCGTACACTGTGTGCATTACTAATAAAAATCTTACGTTACGGACGTTTTTTCCCGGTTAGGTTAGGATTTTAAGTAATTATAAGAGGACATGCTGCGCCGATGCCATGTAATTTAGTATAAAGACAAGAAGAAAAAGAGCACACCTATGTAGTTAAATTAGTTGGAAAAAATTGCAGACACGACTAAATTTTCAACTACCCCAAGCTTCGTCAATAAAAAGAGTGTTTCAGTGCAAGTGTCGTAACAGTATGGCAAGTAGCATTTTTCCTGTTTCATCGTAAAACTCATTCCTTCACTGCACCCAGCCAAGTGTCGGCCACTACACTTAAAAAAATATTTTGTGCGGTTTATTATGTTACTCTCAAGTCCTTGTTGTTGGAAGACTGTGACTTTTTAAGGATTTTTAGTTAAATGGTTTAAATGGTACCCAATTTTTATTTTAATATTTTTGAAAATATTGTTACCTACTTTTATATCTTTTCACACTATTTGTGTATATTATGATTAATATTTAGTTACTATATCACTTTTAGATTTCGAATTTTTCTTTATGTTTTAACGTTTTTTTTTTACGAGTATGATACTAGTGGTAGGACCTCTTGTGAGTCCGCACGGGTAGGTACCACCACCCCGCTTATTTCTGCCGTGAAGCAGTAATGCGTTCGCTTTGAAGGGTGGGGTAGCTGTTGTAACCTTAGAACTTATATCTCAAGATGGGTGGCGCATTTACGTTGTAGATGTCTATGGGCTCCGGTAACCACTTAACACCAGATGGGCTGTGAGCTCGTCCACCCATTTAAGCAATAAAATATATATAATATATACTGTCGCGGCCTTTTTTTAGAATCTTTAAAGGGGAACAATTTTGTCATACCTACATTATTTTAGCGAAACTTTAACCATTTCCGCAGCGCACGCAGTGGAAGCTCTCAAAAGGGAAAAACCCCGATTTTGAAAGATTATTTATTGGTGCTCCGCTTGTATTGATCATAGCGTGATGTTATATAGCTTATAGCCTTCCTCATTAAATGAGCTATCTAACAAATTGCACCAGTAGTTCCTGAGATTAGCGCGTTCAACTTAACAAACAAACAAACAAACAGACCCTTCAGCCCAGCTTTATAATATTAGTGTGGATTATATAAATATGTAGTAAATTATAATTTTATTAGAAAAGAACAATCTACTGAGACGATCTAATTTCGTCTGACTTGATTTGAACGTCAATTTGAAATGGTTAGTAACCGCTCGAGGTTACCTATTGCATATGTGGGATATTATTCAAGTGGAATTGAGTGGAAGTTTTAGTTGAATGGATATTGTCCAAATATCCTCCGGCACTTCAACTAATATTCAAAATAGGCTCAGGAGCTATAATCGACGATTTGCATTGATGTTCATTAGTAAACCCGATTATTAACATATTAAATTGAATTAACCATATTTTTTGGTGAATTACACGGTGTACACTACTTATAGACAAATAAATATATATAGGATTTGTTAAAATTAGAAGAAGACGGGACCCACTTACAAGATTATGGAAAATAAATTTCAGTTTTATACACAATGTAAAACGATTAAAATAAGCTTATACGCGTGGTCGACGTCCAGAAGCTATCACGAGACTTTTATAATCTATGCATTGAAACTAAACATTGCGTTGTTATGGTATTAGATATTGTGTTCTTAAACTCCAATTTTTGTAAGTACGCGAAATGTTAAATATAAAAAAAAATTAAGAAGGGTTTAGTAAATGTAGTGTAATAACGTAGGTAGATGATTATTACTGATTTTTTTTCTTCCCTACCTATTCGCTGGTAGCCTAAGGGGCTATTACAGCTACGTTATGGCTGGTAGGCAAGCTTGCGGGACTCAACCTAAGGGACTTTGCTAACACTGGATTAAGCAAAAGCAGTTTTTCTCAGTATCTGCTACCGGTACCAGTTCGCGACCCACGGAGAAGATCCGGCGAGAAACTCAACGGATTATGTCTATGTCCGTTAGTCCGCTCGTCAAACTTTTCATTGTTATCGACAAGTTCGACGAGGGTGACAACCAGTGCTTGAAGAGCCGAAAAGCATCGAGAGCGGTTCCGGGGGATCCGGTATGATTTGTTTTGTGAGACGACGGTTTTGCGTTGCCCCTTGGCCTGGGTCGGATATACAATTAGCGGCGGCCACGATAAGAAAGCTATCGCGTCGTGCCGCTTTTTCAGCGTAGCGTTTTGATGCTTCTTTTAGATACGAATCTTTTCTAAACTGAGGTCATCGTGAAGATCGACATTACCCCATTATATGTAAGTTGAGCCCGTGAGCTCACCTATTCGCCCGCGCGTAGCTGAAATAGCCCCTTAGGCGACCAGCGACTATGTAGAGAAAAAAAAATTGGAAGTTCGCCTTTTGGCCCGGTACCAAACTGGTGAACAAATATTGGAGTCTTTCGACGACTACCTCATTTTATAACAACTGAACACACGACATAAAATTGTTCACACTACTCCTTAATTGTGTGATTCGACAACATTCGATAGCACCTAATAAAAATTAAATACGTTTAAGCACAAAAAGTTCAAATAGTAGCTGTTTATTACATTTAGCTTCAGTGTACAGTATACTTTCAGAAGGCTTAAATCACATTTTTCTCTTCAAGTGACGTCAATCGATTATAGTGTGATCATCGCTAATGTTGTGCCCTGCAGTACAGAGTTCGCTCGACCGTAGCAAACCTTGTAAAGTTTTCCTATACCCCACTGCTCAGGGGTGTCGCCCTAGTCTCGCCCCTATAAAATCATTGCTTATTGACGTATGATTTACACTTAATTTGATGGTTAATGCATCGATTAACCATATAATATTGATTAATTAATCCGTAAATAAACATTGCGTAAGCAGAGGGCTGTCAGTCTATTAATGTTAATATTACATAGTAGCCGTTGCATTTTTTGTACCTAAATCTTTAGAGCCGTGATATTTTTTCTGATTTCCTTTTAGTTTGGTTATTGTAACAAATTGTTATTAAAAGTGATATCCTAATTTGTTCATTTATTGATCAGGTTTATCAGAATATTATCAGAGTAAAGAGAGATGAATATTGTTTCTTATTAAGTAATTTTGGACCTTCACTTTTGGTTATCAAATCGACACTTTTTTATTTTTACTTGCCTTTGCCTCATGTACACACCTTATCAAATAGAATGCATTCAGCTTTAAATCTAACTGTTAATGATATGTATTATTTTACTTGAAAACTAAAGATGTTTTGTAACTAAAGATGTCGTCCATTGCTTTTTACTTACCAAAAATTTATTGTTCCTGACTTAATATGTATGTTGTAAAAAATAATGATAGTGAACAATAAAGTGAAATTTCTTAATAAAAATTGAACCATTGAAAATATTGAATTTCACGCATAGCGATACATGTGCATTACTGTAACTCACCTCTTGTAGTTAAATTCATCCGTAGCTCTTCAGAGTTGCAGCCAATCAGCAACGATTTACGCTGGATGCGGGCTTATTAATTTCGGTATGCTGGCTAATTACCCTGTGAATTTCCGAAGTACTCATTCAAGGGTCATGAATTAGGACATGCACGTATGTGTATGTGCGGTTAGCGTTCAACGTAATACAGATAAGTGGTCCTTCACTCAATCCTGCCACCTCTTCGTTACATCGAATACCAGGCAAACATACTACCTGAAGAGCTCTCACATACACACCAACGTAACATAAAATCGGTGTGTAAATTAATGTTTTAACACATTCATTTTGTTTGTTCACCGCAGAACCTTGAGGGTGTGTGAATTATATTGTGTAACTACGTTAGCTTACGGGGAGTTCCCTTTTAGTGACGTAACGTTGACGCTTAAAGTTGAAGTAGGCATTTGTTTACTGTGCGTCCGCATAGTTTGAATGAAAAGTAGTTTTGTGTGCCTCAGGTTGGTTTTGTTATGGTAGCAAAATCTGTTTGATAGTAGTGTTTCATTCAGTAGCATGTTTGAGAGTGAGCAGTGTTCCGTACCTTTGTACCAGTACCAGTTCCGTACCAGTTAAGTTCTCCGCGTCGTCAATCTGGAAAGAAAAGAAACTTTTTGAATGTTGGCTATTAATTAAGTTATCTAAGGGTCGTGGTAATGTTTAATTTAAATTTACGAGATCCGTTGTTGACACCACAGCGTCAGAAGATTAATGCTGCTACACTTCGAAAGATAAGTATTGCTTTGGATAAACAAACGGCTTCCTCACGGTAGTTCTTTAAACCGAAACGCATATTTTCTTCGAAAAGAATGGGTGTACTTTCCCGTGCGGGTTGACGATAAATCCTGTTATTACGAGTAAAATTTAAGTTAAAAATAAAAATTTACAATGTAAGGGTTTCTTACTAGTGTGTGTTGTGAGCGAATTAGGGTGGGTATCAGTACCTTGTTTATTTCTTTCGCGAAGTAGTCATATGCTCCAGTTTGAAAGTTGGGTCGTACTTTCCATGAGTATGTTATAATAAGAAACGTTATATAAAAAAAATTAGACCTTTGAGATGTCTCTTGCTTCAAATAACGTTCAAGGAGAGTACTTTACGGTAGGCCGGAACGGTGGTGCACCTAGTGTTCTTGGTGTAAAAAAATTTTCAACCCTATCGCTAATGTGGGGTTGCTGCGTCCGCATTGAGATACTTATGGGTTCCGGTAGCTATATAATACCAACAGGGGTCGGTCCTTGGCCCTCTCCTGTGGAACATCTGCTATGATTGGGTCCTGTGGGGACGACACATTGCTCATGGCCTGAGGGAAGGATTTACGCGAGTCTGCTCGTATATGCTGCCCGGGGGAGGGATTCGTCGGCGCCAGGTTTCAAAGGCTGGGTCTGGAGATGATACTCGATAAATTCCGGGTCTTGTTGTTTTATGATGCACGGAGAGTGCCACCTCGTAATCAGAAGTGTCCGCGTCGAGATCGAGGCGACTGGACGTAGCGGACGGTCGTTGGAGCTTCCGTGCTCACTTCGGAAAGTTGGGTCTCCAGCTGATTGCGTTTTTTTTTGTGTTGCTTAGATGGGTGGACGAACTCACAGCTTACCTGGTTTTAAGTGATTACTGGAGCCCATAGACAATAATAACGCCACCTATCTTGAGATATGAGTTCTAAGATCTGAGTATAGTTACAACGGCTGCCCCACCCTTCAAACCGAAACGCATTACTGCTTCACGGCAGAAATGGGCAGTGTGGTGGTGGTACCTACCCGTGCGGACTTACAAGAGGTTCTACCATCGGTAATTACGCAAATTATAATTTTGCGGGTTTGATTTTTATTACACGATGTTATTCCTTCACCGTGGAAGTCAATCGTGAACATTTGTTGAGTACGTATTTCATTAGAAAAATTGGTACCCGCCTGGGATTCGAACACCGGTGCATCCCTCAACACAAACGCTCTTATCTTGTAGGCCACGACGACCTGGAAACTTCGACGACTTCGACTTCGTTCGCCGGCTCGCTCGGTCACCTCTTGCCGAACGTCGGGGAGGCTGACGTGGTGGAACGAAGAATCTACACTAGGGCTAGTGCAGTCGATGGCGCTGTACGAGGCTCCTGTCTGGTGTCACGCCCGTAATGCGTGTTGCGATGTCCGTAACGCGCGATTATGGTCTGGGCGGTCCGCGGGTACCACACCGTCTCGTTCGAGGCGGCATGCGTGCTCGACGGAGCTCCTCCCTGGTACCTGGAAGTGGAGGCGCTCACCGCGGATTACGGATGGCTACGCTATATTCTCTCCACCGGGGAGTCATGTCCCTCCGCGACGTGAATTTGCGCAGAGGGTTCAACCGCGGCGGGCCGGGCTCGAGCGTGGTATCACCGCCTAGCGGACCCCGCCTACGGACGACGAACCGTCAAGGATATCCGCCCGGTCCTCTTG
Organism: Bombyx mandarina; assembly: GCF_003987935.1. The sequence continues at coordinate 1,407,353 of NW_021011533.1, forward strand.
GACTAGGTGAATTGCGACCGAGGATCTCTAACCTTCCGGGCTACGCAGGTACTCAGGGGACACGACTCTTTCGGCCGTTACATGCTCTGCGTCATCCGCTAGGAGCCGACGCTAAAGTGCCACCACTGTAGTATCCGTCGTCATACCGTCGCCGCACCCGCTCGCGTACTACCCTGTTTTCGCGTAGCAGCGAAGCGTCCTCGTTGCGCGCAGATAGGACCGAGCCTGTCAAGCGATGCTTGATTTCTGCGAGTCCACTATCTTGCAGAGGAAGACAGCAGGACGGGAGAGGAAGAGCTCGTACTCTACCAAAAAAGAGGCACCTAATACCAAATAGGACGTGAACTCATTTGCCAACGTATCTAGAGTTGGTATTAGAAATTAATTAATGATTTTTTTTATTGCCTTTGTAAGCAGAAGATCATACGGCCCACCTGATGATAAGTGGTCACCGTTGCTCATGGACGTCAGCAATGCTAGGGCCAGAGCCAAGCCACTGCCTACCTTAACGAAATTGAAAAATCGTGATACAACCAGTAATAGGCCAGTATTTAACTTGTCTGACGATAAGTGGCTGTCATAGCAATAAATTTTCTATTGACGAAATGAGCTCTGAGTTGGTTTGAGTTGGTTGAATTTGGTTAAATATTTTTAAAAATGAAAGAAATATGGTTGGAGTTTTTAATGCGGTTTTATTTTGAGCATTTATTACTGCACCGCATGAGATAAAGAAAAGATTTATCAAAGCTTAATGCTTCCAGAGACTCTGGTAAAAATGTCTTGTCCAACATACTATTTTTTACTGAGGTCAGTTAGCAAAAGTATTCTTGATAGCAGTAAAAGATATATTTTGAAAAATATCATATACCTATACTGATATTTTCCATTAGAAACTAGCTTTATACTAAATGTATAAATTACAATGTAGGTAATAGTTTTTTTTAAATGCACCATTAAACTTACCACTATTCTTTTTATGCGCCACGAATTTCACGGCTCTCTTGACGTTAAGCGTTATCGGTGGTGGTGTGTTAATAGCACTATTTTTAATTAACCATATTTTACACATTTAATTATACATATAGAACGGAGTCATGAATTATAGTCCGTGGGTCGCATGCGGCCGGAATTTTTGGTCGTATTTGAACATGTTATAAAGAAAAGAAAATGAAAGTAAAAAAAGTTGTGACAAGTTTCAATTTTTAATAAAAATTCAATGTATATATCAGCGGATTAGTTCCTCGAAGTGATGGCATTTATTATGTATTGTATGTACCGCCAGTTCATGTCTTAATTTTCTAGGGGGCCGTAAATATAAATATTTATCCCGGACAATACTTGAATTTCTTATAAATGCTGGAAGTGCTGAAAGTTACTATAAAACTTACTCATTATACTTTTTACTCTAAGGCTTATTGATCTGTTTTCTGGTAGTGAGGGAACTCAGTATCTTTTGGCAACTTCTTTATTTTTAAATTGTAAATAGTATGGGCAAACGACCTTGTGGCCCTTTAGATAGTTATTGTACCATATAGGCCCAATTAACCCAGAATTGAAATTTGAAAGTTATGAGTTTTTTTTATTTATTTTTATTGCCGTATAGGCAGACAGGCATACGGCCCACCTGATGGTGAGTGGTTACCGTCGCTCATGAACGTCAGCAATGCCAGGGGCAGAACCAAGCCGCTACCTACCGTTTAATACTCTCCACAAGCCTCGTTTGAAGAAGGACATGTCATAGCGCTCGGGAAAAACCGTGGAGGGGAGCTCATTCCATAGCCGGATGGTAGGTTTATTTTGTAAAATGATAAATACGCATGATCGAAATACAATTTTAAAACTATTTTGATTTGACAACCACTATGAAACACATGCCACCGGCTTGAGAACCACGCTGTACAGATATAAATACAATGTATTCACAATAACAATGCGTGTTCGTACTCTAGACGACGCCCACTCCAACATCTAACCGCAGTTCGTTTGTCGCAATCGAATCGTCACTACAAAGGAATTCGCAATAGAATTAACTAAGCCAGCAGGACCAGTTGTCTGTCCACCTACTATATTACCATTCACCCAACGTATCCTCACTAGTTACATCAATTTACTGGCATCGACTATCCGTACACTTCCGTCTATCCGATTTAATACTATCACCAAGATTTGCATGTCACAGGGTGCATGGTACCCGGGGCAAATGCCGTTGTATTACGTAACACAGATTGTACTGTGCACTGATATACCTGGATAAATCAATTTTCCCTGCATTAACATAAGCTTAAGGATGGTTGTATATTCTCGGTTAATTAATTAATCCCATGAATTAAACACTAAAATATTAAATTATATAAATGTTAAATTGCACAGTAAAAGCTCATTTTCCTTTAAATACAGCTCTGACAGTTAAAATTTCATAGTAGTGATTGAAAAAGTACTTTAAAAATCCAAAAGAGATGAGCAGTATTAAAACATAACAGGTAAAAAAAACGGGATAAGCGAAACAGTAACCAATTGTTTTAGAAATAAGGCAGCCTATCCGCTGACTTTGTATTTAACATTTGAGATATCAGAATGAATTTACGGAGAAATCGTTTGGTATGAAAAATACCAGTACCACATAATTGACCATTTAGCTTGCAGGCGTTACAGGTAACGGAGCTATAGCCTTTAGCGGTACGAGGGACAGAGTTCGGCCATCAGACGAGGGGACACATCCATGCATTTGCATAACAAAGAAACATCTGTCTATACTCTATACAGAGATTGTATGTCTATGTAACGTTTGATTTGTTTGCGCTAACGATGACAGAGAACGTTCGTTAATTACTATCCGTTTATATTGTATTGGTGTAGAGAAATAGAGAGAAAGAGAATTCCAATGCGATAAATGTGACAATAGCTTGATTTATGTAATTGGTATATATTATACGCGTATAAGATTATAATATGTATCTATATATTAATACGTGAAGCAAAAACTTTGTATCCCTTTTTACAAAAATTGCGCGGACGGAGGAATATGAAATTTCCCACACTTATAGAGAATATCGAGAAGGAGTGCAGAATATTAATATTTTGTATAAATTATGCATAAATAATACATTAAACGTTGCACACGCTACCATGTATTTGACACACAAACGCATGCATGTTGTCAAACTTTTCTTATTGCTTAAAGTCTGTGGTCAACTTGAGAATAGATTATTATTGTTCGTCTTTTTTAATATTTGTCTATAGTGTAATCTTAGCAAAATCTGTGATTATAGAAGTATAAATAAATAGTTTTTGACAACAGAACCCTAATAATGTACAAACTTATTATATAATTTCAATTAATTTTATAGTCGAATTTCGACTACCGGACGGCCACTAGTTTAATTAATTCCTTGTTAAAAGTTGTCGAATTTGTCAAAACATTAAATTAGATTTAGTCAAAATATCATAAAGATCATTTAACATTAAAATACCTTTTTCAGAGAACGAACGAAAAAAATATGAAACCGAACACAGTGCGTTCAGTAAATTTTTATTGATGTCGAGAACGCATTCAATTATGTTCTGATGTTGATTGTGTTACGTTACGAGTTACGACTATGGTACGAATCTCATTGAGATTAAAAAATAAGTTTAGTTTCCGATAGTGCATTAATGCTCGATTAATTGGATTTTGCAGTACCAGTAATAAGTAAGGGCTAATATATAGAATCTATACTTAATATTATAAAGAGGAAAGATTTGTTTGTTTGTTTGTATTGAATAGGCTCCGAAACTACAGAACCGATTTGAAAAATTCTTTCACTGTTTGGAAGCTACACTATTTCCGAGTGACATAGGCTATAATCTTTTTTGAAAAATATTAGGGATCTATACTAAAACTCTAATAATGTAACCCAAAGTGTAAAAAAATTACCTAAAATATTCTTTACATCGCGTGCCCTGCGAAAACTATTCATAATAGAATAAAATAATGTACTACGACTTTGTAGAACACATTATTATTTGCAAAAAGTGTCGCGATAGCATATTATTATGTCTAACTATTATAGTTATGCCGCAATAAGTGTTCTTTTATTTAAAAAAATAAAACAATGTCAAATATCGTTGACATTTTTGTTAAAGACCCGAGCGGAGCCGGAGCGGGCCGCTAGTATAATATAAAATTGGCCATCAACATTATGAAGGAAAAAAGTAACCCTGTAATAGTAGCAAATTAGTAAAGTTGTAGTGTATTAAAGTAATGTACAGCTACTATGTGGTTAATTAAGTTATATTGTAACGTGATCTATTCACGGCCTTTGATTAGTTCTCAATTTATGAAAATTTTATTGGTCTTGTCTTTACTGGTCTTAATCATTAAATTCATCTGATTTTCTATTAGGATGAGTCAATATAATTAAAACGTCTTCCTTAGATATAGAAATTTTCTATACATTTAGATTGCTAGTCCTTCCATAAATTAAAAAAAAGAAGTTTCCTCAGTTGGGCTCAATCCATCTCGAACTAATCCATCGTAAACCGTCTAGGTAAGGCATAGAGCTTGAAGTAAGCTGGCATATGGTAAAGTGCCAAACCTCATGTCTGCTAAAGTTCGATGTAACTCGCCATATTACGACGTGCTGCAACTATCAAACAAACCTTTGTGAATGGTCGCTATTGCACGTTTATTTTATCTTTTAATGGAAATTCAGTGGACGAATATTTTCTATAAACATATTTCTCCGAAACCAGTTAACTTTTCGGAGTGGTGAATCGAATCTTTGTTTTGTGAAAGTACATAAGCTTATACCTGAGATATCTTAAAAGAACTTCGGTTGCCTCAAAAGTAATGACATATTTAAAACTACAATTAAAAAAAAAGTAAGGAGTTTATTGAAAAAATGTTTATTACATATTAAAATACATTGCTTGAGAATTTATTTTTTAAAAATTACATTGTCCAAATGTAAACCGTTGCGTTTGCGGCATTCGTTTAATCGAGCACTAAAATTGCCTATGACGGCTCGGCAGGTGTTCTCCGTGATGGCTGCGCTTTTGTGACGGATATTTTCTTTTAATTGTGCCAGGGAAGTCGGTTAGTTGGCTTAAACTTTAGATTTGACATAACCCCACAGGAAAAAGTCCATAGGTGTAAAATCGGGACTGCGTGGAGGGCAACTTATGTCACCTCTCCTGGAGATCAATTTGCCATAAAAAATTTGACCTCTGACCAGTATCCTGAGGCTTTAATTCTTGCACCACTGAATTTTATATGGGTGCAGTTTTAAATAAATGCGGCATAACGACGATATGTGTACGCTTAAGGCCACAGCACGCTTCCGAATTGAAAGGTTCGGATCGTCCCGAATAGACTGGGCGACACTGTCTACGCTTTCGACCGTTCTCAAAGATCTTGGACGCCCGGATTTTGGTTTTTCCAGTGTTGAACCGGTCTCTTTAAGCTTCTCGTCGAGTCGAGGGGTTGGCGCATCATTCAAGTGACGAATATGTCGAATGCTGCAGAATTTTCTACGCTTAGTCGCTGAATTACCGTTTCTTGTAAAACTCGCGGTGCTCAACGTACGGTCCGCTCCAGAGAAACTCTCCATAGCGACAAAATTCCCAGGAGTCAGGCTACCGATTGACACCCCCCCGCGCCCCTCAGAATAATTGGGTTCACGCTATAACCAAAACAAATGTGAGCTTTCTTTTGAGACGCCCTGTACAAAAGATTTATGTATAGATTCTTTAAAAAGTAAAAAGTTTATTATAAAAAGAGGAAGACATTTTTAGAACATTGACAAATTGACAATTAGAACTCATGTAGAAAGATGGGTGGCAGCCGTTACGTTGTTGATGTCTATGGGCTCCGGTAATTACTTAACACCAGGTGAGCCAGTGAGATCTTCACTCATCTGAGCCATAAAAAAAATCTATTTGATTTGAGCTTTCTCTCTTACGATTAGACACGTGCATTTTATAAAAAAAACCTCAAGTAAAATAATGGATAAGTGATTTCAGAACACAATGGAAGAACGTATCAAACTCGAACGATACAAAAGGTGTTTTGTTATCGAAACAGAGGATTAATATCACAATTTCATTGTTTTCACTCAAATATCATACTATATTACGAAAAATAATCAACATTACAATGAATAAAACACTTTTATTTGCAGCTGCACTGATTAACGTCGCCCACTGCATTGTCAATTAAAGCCTCAAACCCGCGCGGTAATGTAAAATCGTTATTTTCAGGACGTGTAGCAACACTGAATATAATAGAGACAAAATGTGTACACTCGACACGTAACAAGTTACCTTTCATTACACTTACACATTGTCGTTCGCTTCAGTTGTCATGAATGGAACATTTTAAAAACAATTGTCTGCTGCTATATTATTAGATTTATGTTAGTGTTTGATGTTTAGCTTTTGCGGGTAAAATAGTTATATACATATGTATGCGAGTAATTTATATTCATAAGGTATATTCATAAACCAAATTTGACCATACCTTAAGTTTTGACTTCTACTTTGTTTTTATTGGTAGTGTTTTTAGAATAACTGCAGCAAAATGGATTTCGTACGTCCCCAAAAATCCTTGGGAGGGAAATTTGGAATGAAGGAATTGTACCCCCTAGTGACTAAAGAACTACAGTGTATCATCACTGTGTTATTTCTTAAGGTTATAGGGTAAATGGTTTCGCATAAAATCTGCTACCGTAGTTATTTTGTCGAAGACGGAGAATCATCATTTTTATCTTTGTCCTTGGTATAGAGAAAGCGAAATGAAAACCAGGACTCAACTTTTTTATTTATTGCTTATATGGGTGAACGAGCTCATGGCCCTTCTGGTGTTATGTGGTTACCGGGCCCATAGACGTCTACAACGTAAATGCCGCCACCTACCTTGAGATATGTGTTCTAAGGTCTCAGTTTTTTACAGTACGACTACCCCACCCTTCAAACCGAAACGCATTACTGCTTCACGGCAGAGATGAGCAGGGCGGTGGTATCTACCTGTGTGGACTCAAACGACCACCGTAACACCTAGGTCACAAGACCTATCACCAGAAATTATGCAAATTATGAATTTTGCGAGTTTGATTTTGATTATATGGTGTTATTCCTTCACCGTGGAATAAGTGCGTATTTCATTAGAAAGATTAGTACCTGCCGGCTGGATTCGAACACTGATGAATCGCTTGATATGAATGAACCGAACGTCTTATTCTTTAGGCCACGACGACTCCAGGATGCTTCGACGACGACTTAACTTTAGGATACTTCATAATATTCCAAACCTATTCTATCGAGCCCCCAATATCCATGAGCTTTATTCTTGACTCTTACTGGAGACGGTCTTTTGAGCCTGCACAGGTAGACACCACTGTCTTATTTTTGCCAAGAAGTAGCAATGCGGTCTGGTTTAAGGGTGGAATAAAAGTTATGCAATACAGTTAAACCTTCAAACCCATATCTCGACGAGCGTGGCTGCATTTAATTAGTGGGGTATACACTTAACATCAAATGACCCGTGAGTTCGTTTGTCCATGTACAGTAAAATAAAAGATCTGCCCTATCCTAGGTTCTCTACAAATAAAATAAAGAAACTTAGAGGGTTGTTGTGATGTTTAGCTTCTTCAAGTTTGTCTTTTGCTAGCGCAAACTAACGTCGTAGGGATGCCAGTAAATACACTATATGTAAGAAAGTACTAGTTGTAATATCACAAGGTGTAGTAAACATTCAAGGAGTATTCTGCAGAGAAAGCCAAAGCGCTGTAATTTCCTCGCAGCTATAGGATCTAAATTCTTGATAGTATAATATAATAATATAATAATTGTTTAATAATAGCAGTGGTTAATGCGATGTTGGCTAGTAACGAGCTAAACAACTAAACATTACATAATCGCCTCGAGAAGAAGATAAAATTTTGTGAAAATTCATGAATGAGACTTCTTGGTACTAGCTTACGGGCTCGGGTACAATTCACAATTATTAGTAAAAAATCCTGAGGAGGTTTCGCTTTGCGCAAAATATTTCCGCTTTTCGCGACATCTACATACGTTTTATCCACAAGTAGACCGATGTGATATATTGATAGGTTTGTAAAGCCAGATCATATTCAAAACCTTTCTTTCCACTTTGATGCCATTTATATTGAATATCAAAATATACTCTACCACCGGTTCCAACAACAGAACCGGTAAAATAAACTCAATGAGGTTATCTTCTAAATTTTTCTGTCATGTACATAAATGATCATAAAATTTATGAAAATATAGTCTGTATAGGTTTACTCAATAAATAAGAATTTATATAATATAGATGTATTTATGTATTTTTCCTATTATATCTGCAGTCCATTCCTAATATATACATTTAGAAAGTTTTTAACGTAAAACTATTAAATATTTTATGAACAACGATCACAAAAAAATACACCATCGGTAAAATTTCGATTAATTACGTTCAATGATTACGTTTGTGGTGACAACACTTATTACTACAGTTATTTTGAATTTACTGTCAATTTACAATGATAATGTGTATTTTGTAACAATGGAACAAATTGACAGCTGCATCGTTCGGTGAAACAATAGTACAATCATGATTGCAGTTTGTCACTGCAACGAACCTGAAAACAATTATATTATATCAAAATCGAAGGAGATTTGTTTCTGAATACGTTCAAATCAACAATCCAAAATTTCCATGTTATTTTTGAAAGTTATTGTTTTTGTTTTACATATTGTTATGATATAAAGAATAGAATGTTAATTTTAGAGTTTACTAGAATCTTGGTATGACTTTGTTACAAACGATCATATGAAGTTACCGCAAATAAATTGAGATAAAATCGTAGGTATTTATGATATATGAGAATACGAATTTACAATTCGTTTCATATAATTTGATATAACAGTTATTGCAGTCATATCAGGGCATATCACGATGTGAGATTTTATTACATAAATTAAGCGGTTATTCCATCCCGCAGACTATAACGTCTAATTATTTTGCAGCAATGAAAAGGAGCAAAATGCCTTGCCACCATTTCGGAAAAAGATAAGTGAGTAAACACTAACATAATAATATATAGTGGCGGCGAAGAAGGAGGAATGCTACGAGAAGGCCGCGATACCATATTCGTATCTTTTTATATCACTTTCTAATCAACTTTTTACATGGAAGACCCTTTAGCCTAAGTCCGTTTGTAAAATATCATTGTTGTTGTGAAATGTCAGTTGGAATTATTGTTAACACGTTTTTAATTAGATTATATAAAACTTGGAGAAAATTAAGTTGAAAGATTCCATCACATAGATATACAATAGATATTAAAAACTAATTTAATATAATATTAAAAACTGTTAACGCTTATTTTTGTAGTTTTTCAAATATATTCTTTCATGTTAATATCTTGTTGTGAATAAAGCATTTTAAAATGAGAGCGTAATACGGAATATTTTCTCACAAAGGACATGTCTGTGTGTTCACAAGATAGTCATCGATACGTAACTAATTGATCTCCAGTGTAAGATTTAAGCGGTGTGAAAACGATTGATGTCTCGGTAAGCCTAGGCCCGCATTACGCGCCCCAGAGCTCTGCCCATTCTTCATATTGTGCACTACCGGGCCGCCCGTGCATCTAATCAGACGCCGAATGAATGATTTCATTTGGCCGTTTATATATCGAAACATCTCGATCGTCCAATAAAAATGCCTTTTTAAATTTTTTTTAAAAATAATTTGTGGCAAAAGTTAAATAAGATTAGTTTTGAATACATGTATATGTACATACAGTCATAATATATATTATGTAGAGGTGAACTGTGAATGAACCATACTAAATATATCAATAACCATACTAATAAAATTATAAAATAGAGCATACGGGCTGTTAGTTTTTTTATTTTTGTATTGCTTAGATGGTTGGACGAGCTCACAGCATACTTGGTGTTAAGTGGTTACTGGAGCCCATAGGCATCTACAATGTGAATGCACCACCCACCTTGAGATGTAAGTTCTAAGGGCTCAGTATAGTTACAACGGCTGCCCCACCCTTTAAACCGAAACTGCTTCAGGGCAGAAATAGGCGGGGTGGTGGTACCTACCCGTGCGGACTCACAAGAGGTCCTCCCACCAGTAATATAGTTATAGTGACAATTAGTTATCAAAATCAGAGGTACATTTAATTTATTTAAATTTTGAATAATTTCAACCGCGTCTCTTTGATGATGTACCTGCATACGTAATCTACACCTACACGACTCACTTACAAATACACCATCTGATTTCTAAGGCACGACTCAATAATTGGCATGTAGACGCCTACATATTAATATTGTGCTGGTGACGATCCGCGAGAACGCAGCACTGATTAGTATGTTATTTTTAGTGAAAGTTTTTGTTTCATTTTATATGTATGAGATACTCAATGTATAAGTTTTTTTTTCTACATTATTTCAATAGACGAAAAAACATACACATATTTATTATAAACACTGCTTTAGGTTGAAATTTAACACAAATTATTTAGATTCATTAATTACTAATATTTAACACGATTAATGTCATTAATGCCTCATTCCAAATAAATTATTACTCACCGATTCACAAGATGTTATTGTTATCTTTTAGGTTTCAACGGTTAGTTTTTCTTTTATTCCAGCTATTCCAGCTACGCTCGGAGGGGTAGGTGAGCTCACGGGCTCAACCTGAGATAATTTGCTTACAACTAGCCCTAGCAAGAGCAATGCTTCGCAGAATCTACCCATGGATCAGAATCGCGACCCACTAAGAAGATCCGGTGAGAAACTCAGTGGGCGATCGTTGGTCATGCTAAGTGTGTTAATGGCATTAATATTAATGGCGGTTTTATGAAATTTTATTAAATAATAATGCAAGTAAATTGTAATATACTATCTGTTATACAAAATTAATTATTTATCATAAATTATGATATCGGGAAAATATATTTATTGCTCTTGATGGGCAGGAAGCTTATGGCCTACTTTATGTTAAACGGTTATTGAATTTCACATAGCTTAAAAAATGAAAGTTGCAACCAATTTTGACGTAAACCTATTTGCTTTAAGCACATAATAATCAATGACTGACTGACCCGGTAGAGTAGTACTTAGCACTTTTGACTGCTGAATCATGAATTCAATTCTCACTGCGGTAAAAAATCGTGTGACAAACGGCTTTGCTTGCTATGTGTTTGGCTGTTTAATTTTATTTATACAGACTATCTTTAAGGGTTTATAGTTTATATTCCCATAGTACACGAAATCCTAGCACCGTGATGATCCCCAAAACATTATCGTATACAAGTCACATATGAAACGTGAATAAATACTGACTTAGACCGAATAACGAATATGTTTCAAAAATATACTAAATTCAACCGAACCCGAAGTAAATCGAACCCGGACATCGTGACATACTAGTTTGAAGCGTGGCGGTAAAATCCATGAAAATTTGATCATCGCTACTGGAAAAAAATTATTGCCATAACTATGACGATGATATTGCATTTAATTTTGCTAAGGTAGCGTACACAGTCCACTTGGCATCGGACGGACATTATTTAGAGTTGGCCAGCCGTCCCACGCGGCACAGTTAACGCGATACTGTTTACTGCGCACATACCAACGAGGAGATTAGCTTTAAAGCTCCTGCAGGGTGGCGCACTTAACAAGGCTTATTTTATGATGTAAAAATCGCTTGCTGAGATAAAGCTATTGATGTTCAGAAGAAGGATTTCAATTTATTTTTGTTTTGTGGTGTATATAGGCCACGATAATTCATTAGAAAAAGAACAGTATACATCTACTTCGTGTACTTTAGATAAGGAATTATATTTTGAAACTTGAATACCGATCGAATATTCTGTACTGAGTGTATTTATTCACACTTATGATTCTATATGTTCCAGTAAACATTTCACACGAGGTGACGTGCCGTGCCGTATATGTTCATCCGTGTAAGCAACAAATAAAAAATGTTTTAATTTACTAACGCATTGGGCAAAAGTAACTAACCTTAAAATTGTGCTTAGATAGGTACTTTGCTTAAAATGCTGACATTATGCTTGCTTGATTATTTTAATTGATTTAAGCTTGTCTTTATTGAACTGCTGCTTATTTATAAAATGTATTTTTTGGGTGTTTATAGTATTATTTTTTTAAAAAAGGTTTATTGTTTCAAATGTATTTAAATGAGTGAAATTTTCTGATTCTGAATTTAATTAATATTAAAACAAAATTAAGTAGATTCATCTAATGATAATGTTGATTTTAATGGTGATAAAGTTAGTAGTAACGAAAGAGTTACGCAAGCTTCAATTAAGTTAACAATTTTCCCAACTTGGTCTTTGAAAACCGGGAATATGTCCCTTATATTTTATTCAACAAGCGTATTGTAAATGTAAAGTCACATAACTGGCCACTTTGGCTTCCATTCAAGAAATCGGTAAAAGTTATCGTACCATGGAAAAAAAACATATTTAATATATTAAAGCGCATACGTTGGCTTTGTAAACGAACAATACTGTATTTATAAAGACGTATCGTTTAATGATATAATTATGGTACGACATTGCTAATAGGAAATTGCTTGCACAAGTGGTCATTACTCGATGCTTAACAAAGAGTTTGCAGGATTGTTCATTAATTCATACAAAAGCCAATCAATAACGGTACTTTTTTGTTGGATATTGCTTTTTATTATTTACAGGAAAAAAACAGTACTCATAAAATAATTTCTTATATAAATCTTAAAATTAAATACTAATTTCATTTGGTTTATTTTTTGATAAATATAAGTTTTTTCATTTATGTTAGTAATATTTTACTGAGCATAGGGCGTATTATGATTCACCACGAGTAGGCATTATAATCCGACCTATCTCTCAAGCAGTCATGTATTTCGCTTTAAAGGACTGGGCAATCATTATATAATACAATTGATATTTCGACCTCATGTCCAACATGAGTGAAGCTCCGGTAACCACTAACACAGAGTGGAACGTGAGCTCTTATCCAACGTACAATACAATAAAAAAGTAGGTAATACAATAATAAACTGTTTAGCTCACAAAACGGCACATTAAATAATTATGCTATGTATGTACTTTATATTTATGTATGTGTATACTTTTGTATAGGGCTGTACTGTAGGAGAACAAATTTCGCCCAGTGCCTGCATTGGTCCCGAAAAGGAAACAATTGTGAATGTTTGTAATAAAGTAGAACATTCAAGCGCCTACACTCCATTTATTCCTGGTACGTGGAATTAATCGCAGAATTAAGAGACTAAAACAGCCACAGATGGTTTAATTTCTGACGATTTGGATACTTCCGTTGTATTTATTATATTTCGGTTTGTATTATTGTATGCTTATGTTTTCGTAATAATATAATATAAAATCAATAAAAGTGTCATATTAAATTATTATCAAAACATATACTAAAACGTCAAGGATAAAGCTTCTCTTGAGATTTGAGATCCTATCCCAAATTGCATTATGATAATATCGCACTCTCCGAAATATTGCTTCGCACCTTAAATATGATGCTATGTTCTGCAGGTTGAATTGTAAGTTTTGAAGGATGATATTTTACTACAGATCTTTAATCCCTCATCATAAAATTGGTAAAATACTGATAAAACAAAATTTGGTACTTTCACCAACATTATTTCATTACAAAACTTAAACGTATTATAGTTACTCTTTTTGAGAAAGGAAAAGAACTACTGAGACTTTGGTTATTAATTACAGTTTTTATGAAGTTTTGACCTACTCAAACTAATTTAAAAGGAATAATCGACTTAATATAGGTTTTCTTTTGGATATTCGTATTTTATTTTGCAGTACACAAAATTTGGGACAGCTTATTAACTGTCACACAACAATAGTGTGCAGATTATTACTTGTCGAGAATGTTGGCATACGAATAATATTAATAATCATGCTTCTTAATACACTGTTGCTTTGTGAACAAATACAAACCTTACAAAAGAAATGAGTACTCGGACTCTTTACCGGTTTGGTTACCATTATTTGTAAAAAAAAAGTCACGAAAAAAGCTCACGCTTTTCTTTTAATAATAATAACACGTTACAAACGAAAGAAGGCACAATAATAAGCGTGGTTGTACCGAACATGAATCGAATGCCAATCAAGCTTGTCAATTATATCTGTAATTCAGTGAGGGTGGCGGTTATGAACTGCGCATGCAAATTGAGACTCTATAGTCTGGTAATAAGTCTTTGAATTGTATCAATCACAGTTGAATACACACATGTAGAAACTCTACAAAGTGGCTACGACATCGCACATTCGTAGCGAGGCGTAGCGGTCTTGGTAGTTTGGTTTGCTTTATCGTAGCTTGCTGTAACCGCGCACTTCACGGTCATCAGTGAAGAGGCTTGATTGCAACACCCTACTGCATGTTTTCGTACTCGTATGTGAGTAAAACGTGCTTGAACTGATTGCGTGTTTCCGATGATCGTTCGGAGCTTATGAATGTTATTCATCTAGTAAAGATATTGATTATTTTACAGAGTTTTAGTAGATAGTTGTATATTTAAATTCGTATTTAAATTAGTTTACTTTTTGAAAGGTAGCAAGCCAATCCTTGAAATTAAGTAATTGTAAAATATATCTACCTACTTTTACAAATAAAAACATAAATCAAATACATACATAATATATTTTTAGTAGTTTAAAATTAAAGTTATTTTAGTAGTTAAAAATATGAATACTTTCTCTCTAGTGAGAGAATAGAAGATAGGCACTAGATATAGTAGAATAAATTCTAATACACTATTACGAAACTTAGTTATATTTAACGATGTATTATTATTTATTATCAAGTCCTCCGTTGAACTGTCAAACGAATTTTCTGCTTCGAAGCTCTCACAAACTAGATCGTTTACAGCACAGAGAGCGTAGTACCAGGAGTGCAGAATCGCAAGGGACCAACGTTACACGTGTCGCACTCACACACGTTTACTTTGATATATACATGAACAGAAGTGCTACTGAATGATATACATGAACAATTTATAGACGTGGTAGACTGGAAAACGCATTTAGTCAGAAAAGGTGTGTCAGATCAATACGTTATATTGTTAAAAGGATGTCAAGTTTTCAGAGTAATAGATTTTTTATTGGGTAAGTGTTTGACGGATTTATTTCGAAGAGCTTCATCATGCTTGAAATTACTACTAACTTTCGTCCACAAAGAATAAGCAGTTACAAAATAAGTTCTCATGCTTGAACTTAAACTGAAATGAAAATTTGTGAGTGGAGCTCTCGACTTTCTTATTAAATCTAAAGCACAGTTAACGACTTTCTAGCTACGTTTCTAGATTTATTAAGTAATGTAAGCTAAAGGAACGGGACGTAACACTCAATTAGTAATTTGATTTGAAATTTTCTACACAAGTTTCACGGACCGGGAACACCACAATATTTCTAAGCTGACTTTGCACTTTGTAGCAAAAAGCTTGCTATTTCATATAAAGGCAACTTGTAGCGAAAAGTTAGCTTCATTTGCTGGTGAAGTGATGTATGAAATTTAGTATGAGGAAATAATCGATCGAATTTGCGACTACAGTATAATTTCAACTTACTTTAAGACGTTTGAAGACCGATTGAGATTCGAGATATATACCTATATATTAAACCGAAGAAATATTTCGTCGGTATATCTCTGTTTAGGAGATAAAAAATGCAATTAATTACAAAAATATAAAAAAGAATAATTTAAAATAACATAAAATAATTACTTAAAAAAGTTCATAATGAAAGAAACACTGTGTTTGTGTTGGTATCTAGTATTATATTTTCGAATCTAATTAGAATTTTTCGTATTAAGAATACAGAATAAAAGTGAATGCTGAGTTTATTTTTGCCTAATTACCGGACATAGTGCTCTCCGGGCGTTCAATCTAATTGCGTCTCTGCCCTAGAACTTTCAATTTTATACCACCACCCTTCAACACCCCTCACCCACTGCATCCCCTGTAACAAGAATGCGGGGGGCTATCCCAGCCTGCATTTGATAACTTCTGATTCCACTTTGACAGTTGAAACAATGCTTTTATCGATGTAGGTGGTAAAACCAAAACTCATTAATATTTTTTTGCTTTTAAAACAAAGCAATTGATACTCTATTACGTGGTAACTTTGTCAGATTTTATGTCGCCGTTTCGAAAGGATAGTAGAATTTAACCTCTTATAAACATTTTGTTGTTTGTTTTCAAGTAGTTGATTCTCTCTATCAGAACACTTTTCAACTTATTTTATTCCTTGATACCTGGTATTCAATATTTTCTGTTCAATTAATATTTTCTTTACGCAAAATTAATACAATATTTTTTGTTTTTTCTACTTTTGATGAGTAAGTCATAATTTTACTGTATTTCAGACTAATTTTCAGTCCAAGTTTTCTGTACACATTTTAATATTTAAAATCTGGAAAGTGCAAAATTTTAATAGGTCATTATGAAACGTAATTGTAAAACGCTTTTGGATTAATGTTAATCAGACTCTGGCACCCAGCTTGTAAATAATCATTGTAACTGGATTCACGCCAAACTACAAATTTTGGCTGCGTACTTGTAACATTTATTGGAGTTAAAAAATTAACATTTCTGGGATTATTCCAAATTGTGTAAGATTCCATATTGAATTCTCAAATAGAATTTGAGGTATTTAATATTAGATTGTGGGCGGGAGTTTTGCGAGTAGATACGTAACCGACGGCGACGGCTTGTGTGATGTATCTGAAATATTGTAGTTTTTCGTTTGCTCAAATGGATCTCTTCCGCTCAGTGGCACCCGTTTCTCACACAAATGTGTGAAGATAGAATATAAAATCGAAATTCCGAATTTTACATCTCAATATTCAAGACGTCAATTATTTGCATCAACAACGAGATATCTTTGTCACGTATATTTAGTAAATTTTATTATTTTATTACTCTAGACGTTTACAAGTTTACGGCTCATCGGCATATTGAGTTGATGCTATCGTCATATCAGCACTGGCAAGGCAGAATTGTAGGCAGTGGCTTGGCTCTGCCCCAGGCATTGCTGACGTCCATGAGCGACGATAACCACTTACCATCAGGTGAGCCGAATAAAAAAAAATAAAAAAAATGCAATGCTAAATGTGACTAGGTTTTATATTTACAATTGCATTTTTTTATTTTTGATGTGGTATGTGGTCGAATCTTTCTCGCCCTTTTTTTTGCAGTAACTATGATTCATTAATTTAACTAATCAGAAGCATTCATCATAGTTTTTGACCGCTAAGTCTTACTACCACAATTCTCAACTGTTTGAAAAGATGGGGATGAATGATACGTGAAAGCGTAGAACTCCAGTGAATGAAAGAAAGAAAACCTACGACAATAAAAAAATACAAATGTGATCTGTCATTTCCGACACATTTAACAACAAATAATTTCTTACGCATGATGGTGAACATTTGTTTGTGTTTTAAAATTAAAATACTAGAGCAGCATAAATTAATCAACTTATAGAAACTTAGAACACAAGATTAACTTGCCACAATTTTAATAGTATTCGATTTGACGGCAGTAGAGCATTTGGCCTACCTACCTTATGGTGAGTGCTCACCATCGCTTAGGGATGTTAGTTAATGCGAAGGGCCCAGCCATCAGATGCCTGGTGGTGAGTACACTCTTCAAGCCTCGTTTGAAGAATGATATGTCTTAGCGCTCAGAGAGCACGGTGAATGGAAGCTCATTCCGGGGCCGGGTGGTGGTACAAAGCATAAATAATCACTGGAAGCGCACTGATTCATTTTATGTGTTGTTTTACGAGTAACTGTTAAAACGTATTTTTTAGTAGGTATCTACGTCATTATTTCTGGCGAATGTTAATTAATGGAAAATTTGTCATTTCCTGTTCACGTATACGGGCAGAGTTTCAATCGTGAAAAACGTTAACTGTGCACCGCAACAAAATTAACAAGTTAAGTTACAGTTAACAAGCCCCTCTGTTTGTGTAAACTTCGCTAACTAGCTAGTTTTTACGTCAGTCCAGCAGACGGAATGAACCTTTACATAATTATTCGTTTGACCTAAATATAGCCTTTGCGTAACAAACAAACATTATATGCTGTGTAAACAGTGATTGTGTTGTTCAAACTATTTGATTACATATTTCCAACGTATATTGAATACAATAGCAATTAATTGTTTAGTGAAACTCAATATTGGCATACTAACTATATTTCGTGAACAAGTTCAATAAAAAGTCTAGATAAGCGTATCTACCGACAATTTGTTCCTATGTAACTGGTAACATAACCCTAAATTTTTTCAAGCAGTATGGTACAGTTTACATAAGACATTTTTATAAATAAAAACTATGAGACATAGGTTCTTAGCCTAAGCGTTGACGTAAAACTCTTCTAAATTCAATATTTCCGCTTCTTCGCTTTCGTACAAACTTCAAAAAACAAATGACTGACTGAATGAGTTTTTCTTGTACGTTGTTCAAGATCTTCAAAGCGTGAAACGAAACGCATATCCTAATTTTACATATTATCTGTGCATTTTTTCATTCAATCACGGGTTTGGCGCCTTTTTTATTAATTTTAAATGTAATTATTATTGTCGGACTAAAAATATATATCACTTTTACAAACCGACTTATTGTTTGTCCCGAGCGTGGATATACATATTACTTTTTAAAGTAAATGTATCGTCATTAGAAAGTAAATAAAAACTAAATATGTCGTGATGGCCTAAAGAATAAGGATGCTCGGTGAATAAGTATCGAGCGATGTGAGTGTCCTGGTACTCGAATCCTGCCGGCATGTATCAATTTTTCTAATAAAATACTCACTTAACAAATGTTCACGAATGCCTTCCATGGCGAAGAAATCATATAATAAAAATCAAACCCGGAAAATCTATAGCTTGTGTAATTACTGGCAGTCTTGTAAACCCGCACGGGTAGGTACAACCACTCCGCCTATTTCTACCGTGAAGCTGCAGTAATGCATATCAGTTTGAAAGGTGGGGCGGCAGTTGTACTGAAAAACTGAGACTTAAAACTCACGTCTCAAGGTGGGCGGCAGCATTTACGTTGTTGATGTCTATGGGCTCCGGTGACCACTTAACTGCAGGCGAGTTGTGAGCTCGTTTAAACAAGTATGCAAAAAAATGATGTGATTAATTGAAAACAATTCAAATGCGACAAAATTTAACTTGATCTAGGTTTGGTAGTTCAATTAAAATTAGACAGCATCTACCTAAATGCAATTTTCTCAGAAGCTTCGTAAGGGCTTAATTCAAGAAACTCGAGCGCACTCAAGCTTCGGTTTCTGGTGTTAATTTGAGAAACTATATTGCAAGGCATTTGAATGAATAAAAGAAAGTTTTGCAGGGAGGTAAATGTCTTCTTATATTTTATTTTTGAACACGTCAGATTGCAATGACAATAAAATACGTACGAGCAGAAGTAAAATGTTCATTTAGTCACGCCCACAACTTGGGAAAATCAAAGAAAAAACTGCATTACGAGGTTTTAGTCTATTAAACGATTTGAAATTAATTTCAATCGGAACTATTTCTAATTTTGCTATTGTGGATTTGTCAAGCGGTCATGTATCTATTGTGAAATAAATGAACTGAACTCATTTGTAAAAGATTTTTTGTAGGAGTCAGTTAATGTTGTTGTTTTTGTTACCTAGTTAGTTACGTTATGTTCTTTAAAATTATGAAACAGTTGGTTGTATATAAAATATCCACATCCATATCGATAATATTAAGGTTTATAACTAAGAAGTAGTTCCCATGTAACTTTGGGCGACGTTTCATAGCAAATTATGATTGAACAAATATTATCAATGCATGCAAAGTCATTACTTTCCTTGTTTTACGTAAACAATTTCTTTATTCTTAAAAACAATTAAAATTGTCAAGAACTGAATACACAGCAATTTCAAATAAAATGCAATTGATTAAACTGGGTGGAAATAACGGTACCGGTTGTTAATGAGGAGATAGAAAAAATGTAATAGCCCCTCGTCTGCTCTCCTAAGGAAATGGAACGCGACCTAAAACGATTTCTGCGACTTCACGATAGAATAACGTTGCTAGAGAGGCTCCTTTGATTTGTTTGGGCCATTAATAGTTTTTCGCACAATTATTAGCAACGGAATGGTAGTAAACCATGGAAGAAACGTTTAAAAGTATAAGTACAATATTTTATTTTAATGTTGATGGGTAAATCAATTTTAAAAACAACACGCAGTGATAGACAATATGTACAAAGAGTAGCAGTTCTTGAATAGAATAATAAGGATGAAAAAATTATCTTACCTAATTATGTTTCTCACAGTACACGCAATATGGCCCAATTCTTAGATCAGATAATTAGATTAGGTTTAGATAATGAGATTCATGGATTTTACACAAATTGAAATCCGCAATATTCATACGCTCAATTCAATTTCATAAGCCCGTTCGAGTAGTTATCATAATCCTGCCTATTTTTGCCACGACACCTTCCGGTTTGAAAAATGGAGCATCCCTTTTATATAACATATAAACTATGTCATATAATATATTTTTTACCAGAGATATTTTACCATTTATTATAGAAAAAGGATATAAATTAATAAAAAATAACACAGAGTTGCGAGTATATATTATGTATTTTATATTATTATAATTATTGAAGCTATTCTACAATTTAGGCATTATGATTTTAATTAAACGAACAAGTTATCCTATTATTGTTTGTAGCTGTGTTCACCTACTTATGCTTTTCCTATTGTAGTATTAAATTGTATTGGACTTGGAACCGGTGTTCGATCGGTGATTAAGGACAGATTATGTTTATTTACCGTGAGCTCAGCATTCCGCATCGACTTTCGATTGCTTTAGTAGCGAATTTCATGTTAAATTTTCAAGTCGGTGTGGACGTATTCTTGTGCTGTAAAAGAAACTTGATGGTAACATTATTTTCAGTTTTTAACTTCTAATTAATTGTAGTAGTTTCAATTCTCCATAGAGGTCAACATAAATGTGAACAGAACCTAGTTCAACATTATTCAACCAAGATACCAGACTTAAGATCATATAATAATCGTTTAGTAATATTCTGTCACATACCAAGCCATGAACAACTTAGTGGAAAATCACATTGTAGATGTAATAATGTTCCGCCTCCGGTAACATTCTCTCATATATCGATCCCATTTCGCACTCAGATTAACCTCGGATACATTAGTCCGTGGCAGCCTTCCACGGATATTATGCACATAATGCAGATTACATTATGTTTGTTGTTTACCATTTTTAAAAGCATCGTTTTAGAAACATGGGAAGTTAAAGCTTAGGTTTATTGTTGAGATTATTTTGTTTACCTTTCTTTTTCAAAGCTAGTAGGAAATGGCAAGAGCTTTTGTATTTGTTTTGTTTATATTTCAGTGATCTTTTCTACCAAACAAAACTTTTTCTAGAAAACCAAAGACAGAAAGGTAGTAATTTTTTTATACATATATTTTATTTTTATGAATAAAAATGTGCACCCATGGTATCGATGAATCTCTGCTAGTACAGTGGTAATTTTTTAATGTCCTTCTTGAAGAAGTCTACGGTAGTCGAAGTGTACGGGAGCCAACAAATTCTCGGTTATTGAATTGAAGATGAAGAAGTTACCCAAACATTGAAAAAACTAGAAGTCTGTCGTCGCAAGTTCTGGTCAGTACAGTGGATGACGCAAAATTCGAACCTTAGATCTTGTAGCTTAGAGACCTTCTGTTGTGCCGCATGAGATCGAGTGTTGTCGTGGGAGTCGTTGTCGAGAGGGGACGAGTGCTTAAACAAAGCTGGTCGGAGATCCGTGAGCTTCTCCATCATAGTGTCCAGCACCTCATAACAGACATCCGCAGTAATTAATAGTTTTAGTCGTTTGGGGCATTACCTAGTTCTACGAACCAGAATCTAACTAATATGATAGCTGATGACGATTATCAGAAAGAAACCATTGAATTATTTGCATCGTAAGTGACAATGCGATTCAAAAACACTATATTTCTGTGTCTGAGAAGCAACGCAAGGCATAGCTTAATGCGTTCGTCACGCTGACCCTCGTTCAATTCGTGCGGCACCTACTTATTAAGGATCTTGCCAATATGATCCAAAGCTCAATATGGTTTTGATGCTAATGTCGAAAGCTTTCACTATCGCCTTTAATTCATCGTTGTTGACTTTAGCTTACAGGCTACTATGGGGTTCATTTTTTATATCAAAATTTCCATGTTGGAAGTGTCCAACCGAGTCTTGTTTTCCTATGTAGTATTCACTTCATATATGTATCATTAATGCCATTTGCACGGCATTGCTACTGTGATGGAACTCGTGCGCTATAACTATTCGTATTTATATCGTATCCATATTTATGAAAAATATACAAATATAGTGAAACCAAAACACTATATCAATCATCCAATAAACAAATAACTGAAAATATAATTCCATATTTTTTAGATAAAATTCCACTAAATTTAGAATTTATTGCCAGCCATACATAAGAAATGATTTAAATAGCCAGTATTGTATGTAACACGGTAACTTCATGTTCAACTTATTCTTAGCCATGAAATAATTGTTTAGATACTTAAAACTTGTTTTTGGGCAGCATTCGATAAAAATGTAGTTTAGTTTGTAAAATGTGTTTAATTTTTTCTGGTCATTCAAAGGACAGGTTTAATATATAGTCATATTGAGATTAGAAACCCGGTCATTTTGTTAGACATTGGGCGGGGATAACGGGCTGACTAAATTAGACAAACAGACTACTTGACGGACCCTGCATTAGGTGGGTGATAGAGGACAGCAAACATCACTTAGAGTTCTGATATCTTGAGATAGACTAAAATAAACCCAACGACTGATCGATTTACCTACCTATAAACAATAAATAATAGGACGGATGAATTTTTATATAAATAAATTTGATGTTTACCGGATAAAAAACAAAAAAGAACATGTTTTTAAGAGATTTGGTCGTGGTCAATTTTTTTTTTTATCAAATTGCCTAAATTTAAACTATTCAAATATTCTATTTCCTTCGTACAAGTGGCAACTCTCTTGACAGTTTTCATCTATGATTGTTCCGATTAGTAAAAAAAAGTAGCGCTACACAGAACAATAACATGCCTTCATTATGAAAATTAAGTACCAAATAATACATTACAACGAAATAACAAGATAATATATATAATACGAGCTTTTTCCCGCGACATCGTCCGCGTGGAATAGTTACTTTGGGATAACGCAAATACCCGCGACTTCATTTACGTAGAAGATGAAAATATTTTTGAATAATATAATGTTAATGTTAATAGCTTCTATTTAAGGTACCAATATTACTCTTTTTAACCGACTTCAAAAGAGGAGGTTATCAGTTCGAACACCATTTTTTTATCTGAATATACTTCACCGATTTTTCGAAAATGCTGGAAACGTTTTTTTTTTTTCGTTCAAAAGATAAACTTCCCGCATGGTCCAGAAAAACCTCAAATTTTCAAAGCCTATCTTGAAGTGATTTGGGTGTTTCTTGTTATTCTTCTAATTCTGAACCGCCCGCACCGGCCGGCCGGCACCGTGTACATAATTATTACGCGATTGATCATTATTTTACAACGATGTTATTTTAAAACTGCGATATCTTCTAAGATACTAATTGAAATCAAATGATGTAAAGACCAAATTTCTTTAAAATTAAATACTTGTAACGTATATGTAACGTATTTATTTGGATAGGGATTCATTTCATCTCATCAATTATAAAAACACCTTTACAGATAATGCTTTATTTTAGAATAAATTTGGTTAGCATAAATAAGGCATTTAATAACCTTGAAGTATAGACATATGCTGTCGCGGATTTTCTTTGAGAACTTTTAAAGGGGAACAATTCTGTCATACATTATTTTAGCGAAACTTTAACCGCTTCCGCAGCGCACGCGGCGGGTCTCCAAAGGGAAAAAAGCCCCGATTTTGAAACATTATTTATTAGTGCTCCGCTTGTATTGGCCTTAGCGTGATGTTATATGGTCATTAAATGGACTATCTAACACTGAAAGATTTTTTCAAATCGGACTAGTAGTTCCTGAGATTAGCGCGTTCAACCAACAAACAAACAAACTCTTTGCTTTATAATATGGGGTTAAATTAAGTAGGTATTTATATGTACTGTTAAGTAATATTTCAATTAAACGTTTTGCGTTTGAATAAAAAGCGTTTTTCAGCCAAACTAATACGTAAGCTGAACTTATTTAGTAAACTGCATTCTTTTTGAAAATATTTCCTTCCTGATACAAGAATCTTTTTAGTTTTGTAAACGAGACGCAAAGTCAATACATATAAAAGAGCTGTAAGAGTTTGTGAATAACAAACTTTCTTGTAAAAGTTTCTGACGGCGCCGTTGAATCAAAGCTAACAGAACTTTGTGTTTGTTGTTTCTGCTAAACTATTATCTATTTTAAATTAATAACGTATGATACATCCTTTCGATTGTATTATATCATCACGTTTATACATGATAGCTTTAGAGTACAAATCACAGTCGTTTATTAATCTGAATCCGGAATAGCATGTCCTCTATGTTACAATACAATACAATGATTTTAACAGTTTTAAGATTATTTATTTATTAACATAATATAAAGTAAATAAGTAGTTTGGACTACCATCGTTTCAAAATGACTGTAGCGGAAATCCGGTGAGTAAGTTAAAATAGTTTCTTTCAATTCTGTAAAAATGACTCTTTCTACATATTATCGCTTCAATTTCAAAAAATCTTGTTAGATAAATCAAATATAATAGAGATGTAAATTTCATATTTTATATGTTAAAACTGGAATGACACTGGACAAGATAAAAACAGTTTTAACTTTTTTAATTTAAATCACGTTGTTAATAACTACAAGTCAACTAGAAAAAAAAAACTGAAAGCAAAGGAAACGATTGGCTGCACTTGTCGTTTCGTTTGCTCTTTTATATTTCCTTATGATGAAATAAGTGTTAGCTCTCTGAGCAGTAGGTTCGAAGGAATTACTAAAATAGATAAATAGATTTAAAAATAATGTGTTGACACGGTACGAGATTGAGATGCATATTGCAATGTAATAATACAGGGTAAAGTTGTGGTAGCCAGTGCTTATGAAGTAGAAGGAGAAGAGGTCGGGTCATATAATGCACCCTATATTGCATTATTTTTTCCGTTTTCAAGCCGCCCGAATGAAACAGGAAAGGGATAACTGCAACTTAGAATAAAAACAGCCATGTAAAGTCGGTTATTCCTTTATTTTTCCCTCCTATTCGAGCTTTTTTATAAGACTGTCTATGTTTTTTTTATTTTTATTCACAAAAAATGGTTAGGGGGATCTAAAAAGGCAAAAAATTGCATAATGTTCGTATATTTCAGAGTCTTCATTTTGCTAATTAGTACATTAATTTATGAAAATGAAGCATCGTGACATGTAGATCATATACTATTGAATTTTTTTTAACCTAATTTTCCAAGAAATAAGCGTGGCAATACATGTTTGTGGACTAAACAGTACGCGCGTTTCCTCTTAACCGGGGCCGTGTTGCCTCGCACAAGTTTGTTTTACGCTCTAAACGAATATGCACTCGTCGTGTGCTCAATAAACGTAATTTTCGAGTATAGTTTAGTAAATCCAACGATTTAAAATCCTTATTCAATCTCTATAGCAAAGTCTCGAATTAAACGCCATTTTTAAATTGGGTACGTTATAACTACTTAGTTACAGGTACAATACAGTTAATAAGCATATATTAAAAAATAGTTTCAAACGATTTAATTTATTGTGTAGTTTATAAATTAATTGTTCCATGTTAATACCAGCAAATATTGCCAGTTTGAAAGCAGTTTCGTGAGAATAAAATGACATAACTGCGTTTCCAACATCTGTGTATCAGCGACAGCGTCGGGTAAATCGATATCTAGAACAATTTACAACTTTCTAGCCTGCTATGTCTATGTACAGCAGTAATCAATGTATAGCGTGCCCAAATTGAAATTGTAGTTCGTATGGTCCACGAAACTGTTCACTCGTTAGGTACTAGTGGTGTCATAAATATGCAATAAAAAATAGTTTGCATAATTACTGGTGGTTGGATACAATGTGAGACTGCACGGGTGTATACCGCAAAAAACAAAAATGAAAGTCGACAAAAGGAAAATAGTTTTTTCGGCGAATCCCCATTCAACATTTAATGTGGATTTCAGCAATGTTCGGGACCTACATAGCAACCTCCCACCATCGAAGCAGAGTTCATCCATACTATCTGGAACCGCTGCGTTCATGGACAGTAGGTTTCCAGAGATCTTTTCTGCTACGTACCTTTCGGCTCTGAAATAAACTCCCCTCAACGGTGTTTCCCGTTTCCGGCTATGACATGTCCTTCTTCAAACGAGGCGTACAGAGAGTGCTCAGTGGTTGGCAGCGACATGACTGTGCCCCTGGCATTGCTGACGTCCATGAGTTACGGTAACCATCAGGTGGAATGTATGCTCATCTTCCAACAAAGGCAATAAAAAAATTATCATCGAAGCAGTCATGAGTGCCAATTTGAAACTTAGAACGGTCGTCAAAGAACACAACTAAAATTTCGAGCTAATGTTGCAAGGGGGGGGCGGGTGTTCATATCGAGGGAAAAAATCAAATGGTAAATTGAATAATAGTAGGTATATTTTGGAACTATTCGTAGGTTAGATCATTGTATTGCAAAGGGAACATCACCAAATGGTTTGATGGTTACTGGTTAACAATTTTTGTTTAAAGTATATCACAAAATCAGACGATAGTTCAATTCATCATCATCATAGTCGGTTATTCTTGGCAGAGTAGGCGTGTTCATGTGGAATCCTTGCTTATTAGAGCCTTGACCGTTCTCCATAATTCGCAAACTGAGGCTTCGCGTACGCACTAGTTAAGTGGTAATGTTGTATGGTTTTTACTTGATAATTCCAGCGCATGGGGCTTCGTCCACGAGGTATTTTATTGTTGACCCTATGCTGTCGCAATACGTATCCAAAATAGTTCAATTACAAAGTCTTTAATGGTGCTGTATGAAATTATGGATCAGTCATCTTTGAACAACTCAATATAAATGTGCAAAGAGAAAACAGATAAGCATCATTCTTTTGTCAACCGATCATCTTTGTTTTGTTTTATGGTTACTGACGAGCAGTAGTATATTTTGAAATGTACATTTTTGGACATATATTTTTTCTTGAAAATGTTAACAACAAAACAATAAACTGTAATATTTAAAATGAAACTAAATCTTAAAGTGTCAATTATTATGGTCGAATTTAGATGATCGGGAGAACACTAATCACGAATAAATTTTAATTAAGGTGCTCCTCACATGTGCTCAATAATGAATTATTGATTTACACCGTCTCCAATCATGACTGTTCCACTACTATCAAAAGCGAGTTACTAAAGCGTGACTTTAGTTGTCTTGATGGTCGAGTGGTTAGTGACAGTAGATAGACCTGTACAACATGGTATCTCTGCTTAAGATAATGGATCTGAGTATGTTTGTATTTGGTTACGTTTCTTATATCTGTTTCTAATACCCATAACGCAGGAGAAAATATTACCTTGGTGTTGAAAGTGATAATTTAGTTTAATGTAAGTTTTTAAAATTAGTTCCTTACTATATCGAATTACAATCGCTTCTGGAAAATTATCGTAAAATAATTTAATTCTAAGCTGTACGCAAAAAGAAAATAAGCGCTGCGGAATTTGTCGTTGAAAGTATTTTACAGCATTTTTCCCCAGCTTTCCAGAAGCCACACTATGAATAATGAAGACACGGTAATAATGTAAATAAACTCTTTTTTCAGAGAAATCGATTAAAATAGTTACTAATGTAAGTCGATTTATTAAGGTTGTTTTATGTTCATTTATTTGACCTGAGTAATTGCCCCACTTATATAAAGGAAGCTACCGTTACAAATTTACATAGTTGAATGAAATCGAATATGTGTTTAAACAATTCTTAAAATTCAATAAACGTCAATGTTTTCATTGTAATTTAATTCCTAATTTCAAAACAATCCACCGGAAAAGTAAACACGGGAAAGTAAATTTTTACCAGTAACTTAGTTTCGAATTTACCTACAACATTTTGACGTAGTTAGTCTGAAAACGTGAACCATAGCCCTGACGATATTTGTGCATAATTCAATTACTCTGTAGTATAGAGCCTATCTTAAAAGGGCAAATTTGCGAGACTACACACAAGCACAAGAGCTTCATTTATTAAAATTACTTGCTACATATATCAACAATTATATCTACTTATTGAAATTCTGCTTTATACGTAAGTAAATTAACGTTGATATAACTCTTGCTTTCCTTAAATGAAGTATTATGTTCCGTGTTTGATTTTTTTCAACCAGGGCAATTTGATACGACCTCTACCATTTGTGCTCACATTACATTTACGTTCGGAGCTCGCGTGAAAACTTCTATCACATTTCTAACCAGGATTTCAAACTACGTTACGTAGGTTGGATATTAGTGTTCACTAGTCAGGATTTTTCCAATGTTAGACACATCAGGATATGTAACGTATTTTATATCGAATAAACTGTTATAATACATTCATACATACATATATGTATATACTAAATTCATACATACATATCCATACATATCCATACATACATATATATGTTTAAGACATTATTTTATTTGGTAGAAATACTTTTACAAATTTTATTTTTTACCAATACAAATTCTTGATTAGCGATTGCATGCAGCAGAGATGCGAATGTTGCGATGGATGTGTGGAGAAACAAGAATGGATAGAATACGGAATGAATATGTTAGAGGAAGTCTGAAAGTGGCACCTGTGACAGAGAAACTGAGAAGTGCGCGTTTGGGATGGTATGGACATGTGACGAGACGAAATGAAAATGAGGTTGGTAAGAGAATGCTAGCTATGAATGTGGAAGGATATAGAGGAAGAGGTAGACCTAAGAAGAAATGGATGGATTGCGTGAAAGACGATATGGGTAAGAGAGGAGTGAGCGAAGAAATGGTATATGATAGAATAGTATGGAAGGAGAAAACATGTTGCGCCGACCCCAGGTGACTGGGAGAAGGGCAGAATAATGATGATGATGACAAATTCTTGATTAGCCTTAGTGCATCGCAGTTGCAACTACACTATGTTCGTAATCAGTGATTTAGGAGTATCAGCGATTAATGATTGTGATAGGTTCGCACTTCCAACCACCTTCCAAATTTTTTTTATTTTTAATAGTGTTAGGTAGTCATCTGAACCCGTATGGGTAGAACTACTACGCGGCGTTTTTCTTCTGGGATACAGTCATACGTTCAGTTTTAGAGTATGGAGCAACCGTGATATTATTTAATTGATATGGGCAGAACAGCTCATGTCCATCCTAGATTAAGTATTTGCCATAGGCGATAGACATTATTTAAAACGTGAACGTCATTGGCCACCTTGCGATAGTATTCAGAACTTCTTCGAATATCATAACGGCAGTCAAATCGAAACAAATTATTACTTCGCCGCATAAATAGGCAGGCCCGTGGTACTAGACCTGGTACGTGGATTCAGAATGCGCCCTACCATCAGCAAATACTGGTTGACAACCGCAGTGTGGTATGATACTCAGAGATCTCTGCTGGCCGATTTGCTATGAATTCCTTTATCGAATTTTACGACACCTACAATAACATATAGAGTGGTCCTATTCTAAACCGACAACAAATAGCCAATAATGTTTTCTAATGTTTCATGTATTCAGATCACAACTTTGTGAGATTCACTTTGGATTACCTCATGTGGTCTTTTATCGTGCTTGCTAACATTTTGTTGAACTTACAAGACTATGAACTGAAACCTCAAAATTGTCCCCAGCATAAATGTTTGTTAAACTTTGCCTGTTGCGAGGGAAGTATGCGGCGTGAAAATTGAAACAATCGCCTGCTGATGTTTATCGTCCAATAGATGTTCAGAAGTTGTAGTTAATGCGCCGGTAATTATATTAACCACAAGAATTTGATGAAGTTGAACAAGAATTATCTTCTAAACACACAATTTCTCACAAAACTATTGCCTAACCTATTTTGAGCTCTTTTTACATTTTGTTTTTTCAAAAAGTGACAAATAAAAAACCATAATAATATCATTTTTCGATAAATTGAATTAATGATATCTATATATTAATACGTGAAGCAAAAACTTTGTACCCCTTTTTACGAAAATTGCGCGGACGGAGGAGTATGAAATTTTTCACCCTTTAAGAGAATATAGAGAAGGAGTGTAGAATGCTAATATATATTTTTTTTAAATTATGGATAATAAATAAATAAAATCAATAGAATAAGTCCACAGTTACGTCTCCGAGGCAAACAAGTATCATTTGTAAAAACGCACAATGAAGACGAAATTGAAAGAAGAACAAACATAGCCTGGAAGAAATTTTGGTCACTCAGAGAAATTTTAAAAGGAGACTACTCAATAAACCTTAGGAAAACAGTATTAGACACTTGTATAATGCCTTGTCTATGGCTGCTAAACTTGGGTATACACGACAAGAGCAAATAACAAAGACAAGAGCAAACGACAAGAGCAAACAACAAACAATCACAACAACACAAAGAGCTATGGAGAGAAGTATCCTAAACATAAGAAAAATTCAAAAAGTCAGGGGAAAAGTAATTAGACAGAAAACAAAGATAGCAGATGCCCTCACACAAGCTTTAAAATTGAAATGGCACTGGGCAAGTCACGTATTGAGGTACGCGGACACCAGATGGACGGTTAACACTACAATGTGAAAAGGGCCAATTGGCAAAAGAAAGGAATGACGATGGGCTGACGACATAACCGAAATAATAGGAAAGGACTGGCAAACTATCGGCAAGGATCGAGATCAGTGGAAAGTACTGGAGGAGGCCTTCAACCGCGGATGGGT
The DNA here is from genome assembly GCF_003987935.1 of Bombyx mandarina. The sequence continues at coordinate 1,438,402 of NW_021011533.1, forward strand.
CCATATCCAATAACAAAAACTAACAGCATTTAGATATTAGGCAAAACATTAATAACTAACTAAACATTAACAAACAAATACCACATTTGCAATGAAAATTAAGGATAAGGAAATACAGGCTTTTTTATTTTATTTTATTTATAGTCGAATTTCGACTACTGGGCGACCACTAGTTCATATTAATACTCTCTCTCTCTCTCTCTCTCTCTCATATAATTCAATTAAGAATAGGACATACTATCGACATGCGTATAAGTTTAATTTAAAAAGTCAACTAGTACTAATATAATACATTTGCACAAATAAAATCCTAATTAGGTGCATGCAGCCCCCTTGCTTTTAACAGGTTATTGAAGTCTTGTCATCATTGGAATATTACGTTAGCATTATCTTCTATTACTAAATTATGAATATCATTCGGATTCCTAGTTAATCTGTTCATAGTGATAAACTATTAGAACACACGCTATCAAAAGTATTTGTTTATTTAAATAAGTTGAATTTAGTATTAGCATTACTATATGTAAGGTATAATCTCAAATTCATTGCAAAATGTAAATGGTAGTATGTTATAATATAGTAATTAAAATAGACAAACATGTCAAGTATTGTGATAATAAATTATTAAAACAGCGTGGATCTCAAATTAAGGAATTTAAATTAAGTTTATAAACATAATTAATTTGCAGTGCTAATATAGGCGTGTAAAATGGAAGTCATCGTTGGTTCGGTAAAACTGATAATGAGCCGGATAGTGTATGTGCGATGCCTATGAGGAAAGCTTTAAAGGAGTGGGAGGGGGGCATCTCAATCGGAGGCATGAAAATTTGTAATCTGAGATAAGTGTACGATACCACGCTTTATTGCGTCATCTGAGAAGGAGCTTGCTGAACTATTCCGTAGAGTGGAGTATGAGAGTGGTTTGGTGGGGTTATCCGTTAATAATAATATAATATGTCCAAAACAAAGGTCATAGTAGTGGAACGGACCAGTCAACTCTCTAGAACTGGAGAACTATCAGATTATTTATTACTGGTGGTAGGACCTGTTGTGAGTCCGCGCGGGTAGGTACCACCGCCCTGCCTATTTCTGCCGTGAAGCAGTAATGCATTTCGGTTTGAAGGGTAGGGCAACTATACTGAGATCTTAGAACTTATATCTCAAGGTGAGTGGCGCATTTACGTTGTAAGTGTCTATAGGCTCCAGTAACCATTTAACACCAGGTGGGCTGTGAGCTCGTCCACCCATCTAAGCAATATAAAAAAAAAATAGAATTCGTCAGCGAGTTCATATACCTCGCGCCTTTATTGACCGACTGCGGGGGCAGCGAGGGAGAGATCAAGAGGAGGACGCAGATGGCCCAAACAGCGATGACCAATCTCAAACGAATATGGCAAAATCGCAAAATCTCCAACGTCATAAAAATGAGACTCGTCCGAACCCTCAATCTTTCTTTACTGGGCAGAGTCCTGGACAATTAGGGCATCAGAGTGCATGAAAATAAACGCGTTTAAAATGTGGTGCTGGAGACGAATGCTTCCAATTCCGTGGATGCCCAAGAGGACAAATAAATCTATTCTATATCAGCTTCGCACCCGATCCGATCCGCGGCCGATCACCTAGCCTTGGTGTGACCAAATAACCATCCTAACTGGGCTGCCAGTCGCAACTATCCTAAGAAAAGCCGAAGAACGGACGAGGTGGAAACAGCTCACGAGATAGGCCACGGTCAAGTTTCAGGGACATGACCTTCAGTAATGAAGAAAGCGACGAAGAAGTATCTGAGATATGTATGTATATAAGCATACATAGTCAGTGTTTTCTAACGTAATTCACAAATCAATATCTATCGTGAACCAATCTAAGTCCTACGATTTTCAAGGAAGCTAGGCGTCAAGCCAGCGTCCAATTGCAAAACTTTCAGCTAAATAAAAATTCAATAAATGTACGAGTCCTAACTCGTGCGATAAGGGCAAGGGAAAGAAGGTGATAATAAAAAAATATTTATTTAATTATGTTTTCTTTTCTTTTGGTATAGGCGTTGAGATAATGTAAACATTTTTGTAAGGGTATTTTTTTCATTTTGTATAGATAATTTAAATACTAAACAAAAATTGCAAACATTTCCTGTGCTGTCCATGGAAATTCTAAGGAAATTCAGTTTTCTTATGGACTCTTAAAACTGTGCTAACAACTTGGATAAATTTGCTATTTAAAAATCTATCTCCTCTTCTGAACTTATACTTTTAACATACAAACAAGTTTTATCAATTTCATCGAACGAATAAAAGTTCAGTTTTACTGAAAACTTGTAGTTTATAGAGCTGTCAGAAGCAGATCGAACTATTTAGCCTTTGGATTTCGAATACGTGTAATGCTTTAACGGCTGATTTTTTATCTAAGCAAAGAAAAATTTACTGTCATATCAGAACGAATAAATGAATTAAGTTCAAGTGACAGTATTATATTTAGTTTATGATAACATATAAAACATATAAAAGTGAATTGGTAATTGTTTGATTACAATTGTTTTTAATCTATGTATTTATTTAAATATTTGTCAATGTTGTCTTATGAAAATACATACTAATATTTCATCAGCTAATAATGTTTTAAAATATTTAGACACAAACAGCATATCGATATTGCGAAAAACGTTGATACGTATGGTCTGTAGGTAAGGGATGTGGTACCCCGGTTCAATGAAGCGGATGTAACGGAGGACGGAGCCATCTCCGCCGCTCTATGGCGATGACACAGCCGTCGACCGCATATTCCGTGTATAGAGCCGCGAAAATCAACCCCTACACGGGATTTACAACTTCGATCTATAAATATTTCTGTAGTGCATTCAAATGGTGTTAATTTTTTTAGTATATCATGCTTATAAAACATTTTTCACGGGAAAAAATAAATTACTCTGTTTGGAAGAAATATAATATTGTCTTATTGTAAGATTGTTATTCAAATTGTGATGTGCCTAGAACTTCTTATATTCGAAATGGGAGCGGTATTCTGCTTTGCTAAATTTCTCCATTCTGCCTATTTCTGCCTGAAAGCTATGAATTTCAGTGTACCAGACGCGACAGCTATATTTGGCATCACAAACTATCCGGTACTGGGGTAGAGTTTTAAATATTTTTTATCCAAACTGGTTTTAAGTAGTTGACGGAGCCCATAGATATCAACAACGTAAATGCTGTCACCCATCTTGAGATATGAATCCTAAGTCTCCATTTAAAGTATAGTATTGGGCCCGAGTCGTGAACTATCGACAAAGAGTGAGGGCCGTCTAGACATCGTGGACTTATTGTAAAGTTAAATCGCTCATGATTATCAGATCACTTATGTATAATATTTAGCATATTTTTTAACAATTAAATTAGCTTTGTTCAATTTGGGATTTAAAAATGTATTAGTAATTTTATAATAATTTGGCCCGGGGTTTCGCTCATATTATACTCAGAAATAATCCTTAATTACCCACCTGACTTCCAAAAAGTTAACAATTCGTATCCTTTTTATTTGGTAGAACGAATATGTTGTGGAGTTTTTACCGCTAATTTGCGTTTCCCGTGTGGTGACTGACGGATATGGAAGAATACACGAATTTATATTATTAAGTTTTACATTTTAGACGATTTTCATTGATTTCCCTGGTGGCAGGGAATCCATTTGAATAATATGCCTAAACCTATTTCTAATTTATAGGCTATTAAGAGAATCTTACAGCTACTTCAGACAAGGACTATGGGACTTATAAACAATTCCTTAAGCTATCTTTTTATCTGAGTAGTGATTAATTTCCAAGACAAAAACAAAAAACCGACTTTTACTAAAAATCTTACTATATGTTGTAAGCTTATAAAATTTATGGTTAATAAACATAGATAATACACTTAATATTTAAGTTAATAATATTGGACGAAAGTGTAGTTTGCTGCAGTGATGCGCGTGCACAGCACAGGGAGCCAATGACAGCTAACGGCATGTGACGAGTCCAATCACATGATCGATATGTCTGGCGCCACCCCCACTTCTTGCCTCGTTCCCCCAAACAAACCCAAAAATGCACTTTTGCGCAGGTTAAGGTCAGAGCTCACGACTCGTGTCGATTACTATACAACGGCTGCCCTACCCTTCAAACCGAAAAGCATACTGCATCACGGCAGAAATAGGCGGGATGGTAGTACCTACTCGTCTGGATTCACAAGACGACAAAAAATATATATTAATACAAATAGAAATTAAGTGCCAATGGCAGCTAGAGGGAGCTCCTAGTCTAAATGCGTATAGCTAGCCAATGTCACGACTATTCGCTCGGTTGCAGCGGACTGGGTGAATCGTGATCGAGCTTCATAGTTTATGTTGTGATCATGGCTGACTGCCAACCCACTGATATCCTCACCACCTTATCGGGTGGCCGAGTGTGAGAACGTGGGAGTTCTTCTGTTCTTAAACCGAATTGATGTTCCACAGGGCGAAGTCGAGTAATATAATCGCGTCAGAAGGAGCATTGCCTTCTTTTTCTACCTAAGTTATTTTTAGCTGAGACAGACGCTTGTCTATCGAACAGCAATATTAGTTCTTACTCCTACACAAACTATAAAAAACCAACTCAGGATGTACGGGAATTATCCCACGTAGTTCTTCCGGAATAGAAAGGGAAATAACACTTTTCCTAGTACAGGAAACAGAGCTGTAATCGTTTTCTACTTTAAAGGGAAGATCCTTCGAGCCTTTTCTGCTTAGTAAGCTAACGATTAGAATGTTGTTCGAAATTTACATTTATAAAATATTTGCTAAAATAATATTAGCGTTATTTCTTCTTTATGCTGATAAATATTGCAACACCAGTGGAGTTAATACTTTGGTTTAGGTGTGTGGCTGCATTTATTTCATTGTAGCTCTTGGCTCCGTTATAATTGAACACCTAGAGACCTTATCTATATACGGTGTTTAAAAAAAAAAGAAACAAAAAAAAATCAGCACGTCCTAGCGAATATTAATCGTTCAAGTAGAATGCTTCTTTCAGATGTTTGCCAAAATAGATACAAGGCCATTTTTATTAATCAGTTAGACCCGGTACAGCTTTCTGTTCCTTGTCTTCTGTTTCGCTGTATCATTTTAGATGCAAGATGTGCAAATACGATTGATAATCGGCCACGATAAATAAAATTGAAAAATGGGTTATTACTAAACGAGTGAACCTATTACATTTATCAGCGAAATAGGACAGCTGCTTAAGAAGCTTCCGCTTTCAGTGTCGCTAAGCAACTATTAAATGTCATCGTTTTGAATTTCTAATATAACATTTCATGAACGTAAATATAATAGTATATTAGTATTTTGTTATTCCACAATAACCACTTGTTTTTTTATTTAAAGGTTTGAAAATGTGTTCATTAGACTTGCAGTTAAAAAAGAGCCGGATTTTATCTCTAATAAGTGAGTGAGCTTACCAAACTAGTTGATTATAATTTCTGTACAACATGATGTAACACTAAGCAGAATTATGATACAATTAGTCAGCAATAGCTCATTTATAATCCACATCCAACGCAATTCAATTCGAGATATTTATACATTTAAATAAATTTATTAGATATTCTAGGCGACAAGCTGTGTAGACAAGCTAACTGATTGCACATTCACAGTAATTGAAATTAATTGAATGTCGTAAATAAACGGGGATTATAGACGAAAGCGTTGTCCATGTCTGTTGATCTTATTAATAAGTCAGGTACTTAGCGATACTCTCAATTAGCCTTAATAGATTCGCCTCGATTATTAAATCAGTATTCAAAAAGGCTTTTTGTTTGTTGCTTTTAATTTGTTTTCAAAAATAGCTTTAAATTAAATTTTAATCTTTTTTAGAATTGACTAATATAATACACAACGAAAATCGCCGTTATGTAACAAAACATGAATAAACAATTGTATTTTCGAAATCATTAGTAAAAAGTGTTTCCATGATTGCTATGATCATGCTTAGTATATTTCTTTTTATACTAAAAATGTGGTCTCCCTGAAATACGTTAAGTTGGGTTACTGTTTTCAGATTCATCATACATAATACGTCTATACCGTCAGAATCGGGGCATTTTGGATGTACTATTAATCGATTTTTTTTTGATAGAATGAAAGGTCTTCAAAGAAATTTATTTAATTACCAACAAAGTGAGCGCCCATTTAGGACATTTATTAATGGACCCGTTAAGCTTATTTTATTTGCTAACATTGACAATAAATCTCACAGTGTTCCTAGTGAAGAGGTGTTACCTGAGCTCCCTATGTAATGAGCATTAAAATGTTAATGCTAACGCCCACTTTGAGACATGAAGTCAAAGTTTCAATTGTATGGTATAATTACTATCCCACCCTTGAACTCGAAGCGTATGATTACTTTGTGGCAACAATAGGCAGGATTCATTCGAGAAGCAGAAGCTCTCGAGTTATCAGGTTTCCTTTGGAGGTGCTCGGGTAGCTGTTAGCAAATCCCACCTCTCCTAGCTGAGCTCGTGCTCGCCCAGCTTTCTTAACGAAACTAGAAATGCCTCCTGCCCACCAGTTATCCTTCAATCACGAGAAAAACATATTATCATGAAATATGACATTACAATCACAACTAGTCGTACTCCTCAATTTGTATGATAAAGTGTAATTTTTGTTAATTTGTACGGGCAGATGATCCCCTGGCTAATCCTGAATGCTAAAACCACCTTGACACGAGGACAAAGTCTCAATGCCTTCGATAGGGTCCTTACATATGAAATTAGCGTTTTTGCACTGACCATTTTGATCTGAAATATCTCCTCTTTGGTTAAGAATTCCAAATTCAAATTTATAAATTCACTTAGTTGGTACATTTGAGTTTTGAAAACAGTTATTCATTTGTTTTTTCCTCATCATTTTTTTCATTGGCGTAGCTTATTACTGCATAATGGAAAACATGAAATACCGGTATATTTAGGAGTACGAGTTCTACCGTGGCGCCAGTGCTGCAGAAACATCTCGAAGGATTAATGATGTGTATGGCGCTGATGTCGCAAAAGAAAGCACGGTATATTTTTGGTTCCAACGTTTTCGTTCTGGAAATTTTGACCTTTAGAACCAACCCCGTGGACGGCCGGAGATCAAAGTAGAAAATGAAGAATTAAAGGTTGTTGTGGACGCGGATCCATCACAAAGCACTTCTGAGATAGCTGCAGGCTTCGGGGTAAGTGATAAAATTGTATTAATCCACTTGAAGCAAATCGGGAAAGTAAAAAAGCTTGAACGATGGGTCCTTCATCAATTGAGTGAATACTTGCAAACACGCGTCGACTGCTGTGTTACTTTGTTCAACCGACACAACAATGACGAGATTTTAAATCAAATCATTACTTGTGATGACAAGTGGATACTGTACGATAATCGGAAGCGCTCGTCGAAATGGTTGAACCCTGGAGACCCAGCCAAATCCTGCCCTAAACGAAAATTTACTCAGAAAAAGTTACTTGTGAGTGTTTGGTGGACTAGCGCCGGTGTCGTTCACTACAGCTTTCAAAAATCTGGCCAAACGATTACGACAGATATCTATGGTCAGTAACTCCAAACCATCAAGGAAGAGATAGCTGCTAAACAACCGAAATTGGTCAATCGCTCTAGGCCACTACTGCTTCACGACAACACAAGACTTGACCACACACTACACAACAAACAACCACTAAGTTACAGGAACTACAATTGAAATTTCTGCGACATCCACCGTACTTCCCGGATTTTGCTACAACATATTACAATTTTTTCTGTAATTTGGACAACTTCTTACAAGGAAAAAAATTCAATTCTGGTGCGGCAGTCCAAACCGTCTTCAAAGAGATTATTGATTCTCGCCCCCATAGTTTTTAGAGTAAAGGGATCAATGAACTACCTATCAAATGGCAAAAGTGCATAGATAACATATTTTAATTAAATAAATATATTTTACACAAAAAAAAAAAATCGTTCCGTACAAAACGCCAATTTCATAGGTAAGGACCTAATATTTAAGCATCCTATCTTTCAAACGAAACCGCTTAACTCTTTGGCAGCAGAAATAGATAAAATAGTGGTATGAACTAGAGACCGATAAAGGTTTTAGTAAGTAGTTCAAGGATAAAGAGATCCTACAACCGTATGTTTTGATTAAAAGTCGAACAAACTGATACCATGTAAATGCATATAAGTTTCCACGCAGTAGCGATGTAAGCTCCTCACTTTAAATGTGCATTTAAGTAGATTTATCTCCATTCGTCAGAACCCAAGAAATCAAGTCTTCTTTGAAATAATAATATTTTTAATATCTTTCATTTTTTGTTCTGTTATGAATTATTCCCTGTATGTTCTTTGAGTACACTCTTTGATGCATGTACTGACATTTTACGAGTATTTTATTTTACACTGTACAACCATACTCATGATGCTTGCCATATAATGAACAACTTTCCACAAAATATTATCTACAAGAGTATGATGGAAAATTCAAGTAGATGTAGTTGCGCTGGAAAATAAAATTACAGACAAGTGTTTGCAAGTCGATAATTGATCGGAAGCAAGCGTTTAACCAGTGACTTAGGAACAGGTATCTCGCGGTACAGCGCCCACGAAACAAAGTTTATACTGTAACTTCATAAACTGAAGGCAAGTTCGCTCTCTTCGCCTCACAAAACGTTTATATCAATTTGCTTCAGAAATATTGGATAAATGTTCCATTAAACTTACAAATAAATTGAAACTTCAATTTCAAGGATGCCTAGGAACTCTGTTTCTACGAAACAAAGTCTTCAATGTTCTTTATCGATGAAAGTTTTGTACTTTTTTTAAATTGTATTGATAGTTGAATGAGCTTACGGTCCCCTTGGTGTCCATATACCCACCCCACCTTGAGACATGAGGTCTAATGTCTAATCTAATCTAATCTAAATGCGGACTATTCTAATATTCAAACCGGAATGAATGACTGTTTCGCGGCAGAAATGTTTTTAAGGCTCAAACTCTGCTTATCTCTGCCGCTTATGCGTTTCGGTTTTAAGGGTTGCGACTTAGGACTCAAGTCTCAAGATGTCTGTGGGCTCTGTTGACCACTCAGCACTAGGTGTGCCGTGAGCTTGACCGAGTGCGCGAGCACTCGGCTCGATCTAAGTCATACCCGAATACGTTACCCGAATATTTTTTTGTAAAATTAGAGTAAGTTATTAAGTGAGTGTTTTATAATTGAAAGGTATTAAAAATAATCATTTAAAAGCGTGGTTTTTCATTTTTTCTTCTCAATTTTAGTTCGAGGCGATACATTTACATTCTGGAGGTCTCAATGCTAATTTTGGGTAAAAATCTTTGAAACCGAAATTCATTTCGCCTGAGGTTTAAAGCGCTTGCTAGAGCTTCAATCCAATTCACCCACAAATTACGTAAAGCCTCAAAGCTTCTGACTCCTAACCACTACGTACGCGCGCATATAGATGCGCGGTGTGGTGTAAACGAGTGCAGCCTTCACTAGTGCAATGTAAGTATGTGAGGGTGTATTTAGGTGTGTGCGAGCGGCGCGTGTAAGACAAGGTCGGTCCCGCCCTATACTTCTTTTACTGTATGTACGCCTGGTACTTCGATAGCGATTTAACTGTAATCATGTAAGAAGTTTTTCTCGCATTTTCAGGAAATAATAAAAATATGACTTAAAAAATAATTTAAAAGATGTAAGAAAATTCTTCTTAGATTTTATCGAAACTGTGATTTTTTTTAAATTGTGATAAATTTTTTTGTTAAAAATAATTGTTTGCAAAAAATTATAAACCGTTTAAATATTGGTTTTCACGTTATTATACATATAGAATCATCATAATCACTAATTAACAGGCATCAACTGCTCGACATAATTTATAAGATTCATCAACAAAAGGGCATTCGATATAACTATCGTCTTGCCCGTGTTGATACTAAGGCCTACCCGGTTAGAGGCCCTACTGAGGTGATTGGATAGTGTACTGATATCCTCTACGGCTTTAGCCATAGCTATTATTTCGCAAGAAAACTGAAAGTAAGCTATTGATCGTTGTTGATGTTGATGACAACCCGTTCTAAGTCCAGTGTGGGCCACAATGATCTTTTAAAACAAAATCAGCCGAAATCTCACTTCTCCATATACACGAAGTTTTGAATGAAATGAAAGGCCTACGTTACCTACCATCTGCGAAGCATTACAGCACACTAGCGGCAGCACGGAATAAAGAAAGCAGCGCTTTGTCTATGAAACAACATTCTATTTCATCAATTTCTATTTACAAACTACTGTATATTTAGCAGCAGATTTTTTGTTACACATGCGATTCCGAATTTTATTCTTTAAATTTTTATAGGAAATATTAGAAGTTTTTTATAAAGCGTAAATTTAGAGTGAAATAGTTACCGGGGTCAATAAACGCGATCACAAATTTATGCCGCCACCCACCTGGCGACTGAAATTTTCTTGCCAATTAAAAGTAACATATTATTATATAGTTATATTTAAGTAATAAAACATATTACAATAAGAATTCTTGTATGTACCACGAAGCCCTAGGCTAGGGATGCCCTTAATTTAACAAAGATTTTTGAAATATCACTTGTTATAAAATATGTTCGGTATTCGAGCGCATAGCTTTTTATTTATTTATTGCACTAAATGGGTAGAGGAGTTTATGAATAAAGAACTTAACTTCGACCTCTGGTCAGTTACCACTTAACATCAATAGTGGACCGTGATCTCGTTCACCCATATTCGGAAAAAACATAATGTCTCAATGCTAATTACATTTGCATGAGTATTAATTACATCGCAGACTAAAAATCGATAGTAGTATTGTTGTACTGTTTTTGTATTTTGCACTGTGTTTCATAAACTATGGGATTTCTGTTTTATTTTTATTTAAAAATAGCTAAATATTATATTAGGAAAAACATACTCTCAACCCTAAGATGACCACGAGAGACGAGATGTGAGTAAATCCGATTACACACGGACTATATTCCTCTCTGAGAGTATTTTCTCCATTGTAGGCGTAACCTTCTGAGTATCGCGAAATATTCGGTCTGCACGGAGTATAAGATGACAGCTGTAAATTTTCCCGCTTATTGTATGTTTCTTCCGTTGCAGCACAATAAACATTTATAAACAATAAGTTGTGGACCGTTGCTTCACTCGCGTTATGTTTTGATTTCAATACGACTATATGTCATTTATTTATGATGACAAGTATAGGTATACATGAAAGATCGTGGCCGTTATTTTAAAACAAATCTGTGATGCCTGTGGTGAGTCCTTGAAAGTAATGTTTTTCTGTTAAATTTTTCAAGAACACATTGTTCAAGTAAGCCAAGCTATGTGAATAATAATTTATTTTCAATTGTAGAAGAATTTGTTTTTGTATTCTTACTATTGTTAAAATAAGGTATAAGATTGACGTTTTTATAAACTAAAAGTACTAAATTATGTGTGAAGCGTCAGTGTCCTAATAAGTAAGACGAACTCGATGTACTTACGAAGCGATATGGTTATGTTTTGAAATATAGGCACGCGCGTATAATATTATATTTTTGTGTTTAATATAAATAGGTAAAAGCAAGACAGCTCCGTATCTTTTCTCCTTCGTCAACTAATGGGTCTTATTTTTTGAAGTTTTACTTCTTTAGGTGCGTTATGAAAAATTGATGAGAGTGAAATTTTACGATGCGCGTACCGTGACACAAAATTAACAGAATGAAGTTGCCCACTAAATCACTGAATATAGCCGCAGGTGAACTTTCCGAACCGTACCGAGAAATACCGAATTTATACGATGTCAAGAAAACGGATGTCCATTATGCGTGTTTGAGGATGTTGTATAATCGATTTTTTTTTTCAAATTGATTAAAATTTGAATAAGAAAAAAGAAGTAAATTTAATAATAATAAAGTATAACTTTTTACGCGCGTACATAAGTACACGCACCCTTTTTTTTATTAAATAGATATTGAAGAGTGGAGCAATGTCTTAAATAAACAAATACTGAAAACTCTTTATTTTCAATTTTAAACAAATAATGTAAATAAAAAAACAAGAAAAAGTGTACTACAGAAAAAGAATCGACATCTTGAAATTTCGGTGATTATGAGCATATCAGTACACCAGTGGGTGAACAATATTTTTTGTAAATATTGAATTAGCAATGTAAATGTCATTAGGTAAACGTCAACTTTAACGATAAAAGAAAAAATATCTTGAAATAAAATCAAACTTGCAGATTCATATTATTTTTGTTTTAATATGCACTGGTGGTATTGTCCTATCTGGTTCTGCTGTGATAAGGTCATGAATTTTGATTAGAATAGTAAGATCGTTGTTATTTCAATGAAATCGTGACTACGACATCAGGCCTCAAGATGAATGATTAATAAGTTATTTAAGGTACTAAGATATTTACTAAACCCACACAATAACTCTTATACAGAATGCCTTAATTTGGGCTAGAAACTTAAATTGTCAATTCACTACCCCATTGGTTGTGGGCTTTGAGGTGCTATGAGATAGTTTAACCTACTAAACTAATCCGGTAGGTCGTTCCAGGGCCAAGTCCTATGGGCCGCTAGAGTGATGATCATAGGCGACAAAACTGTACGCCCTCTATGTCGGCAGGTAGTCGGAGACCTCCGAATTGATGCCTCTTGTATCCCCGGAATACCCCGTTGAGTAAGAAACAGTATAGGATACGAAACATTACCCACTGTTCCACGGTTGCTGTTCATTACTATGAAAAAGAGCAGAGTGAGAGCGAGTTGCCTTTATACGCCTCGTCAGGAAAGTTATTGAGGGTTTTTAATTTTTGTATTTTTGTTATTGCTTAGATGGGTGGACGAACTCACAGCCCACCTGGTGTTAAGTGGTTACTGGAGCCCATAGACATCCACTACGTAAATGCGCCACCCACCCTGAGATATAAGTTCTAAGGTCTCAAGTATAGTTACAACGGCTGCCCCACCCTTCAAACCGAAATGCATTACTGCTTCACGGCAGAAATAGACAGGGTGGTGGTACCTACCCACGCGGACTCACAAGAGGTCTTACCCACTGAAGCCGCGTCGGGCGGCCGCGGGCTGTGCGTGCGCGCCCGACCGCGCACCAGTAATTCACCACCACCTTCGCGCTTATATGATTGTTTCGGGCTCACAGCATGTCTAATCAGATTTTGACGAGATCCATATTTTTTAGTTGCATTTTACTAAACAATCTCATGCAGGAATAACACCATCATAATGGTAGCCATTGGTGAAAATTATTTATACATATTATTTTCCCGTTTTTAACCCGTAAAATTTATAAATATGCATAATATCCGGGGGCAGAGTGCATTGTAAGCCCACACGGGTAGGTACAAGCGTTTTATGCATTGCGGATTGAAGAATAGAAAAGCCCTTATAAAATTCAAATTTGAGATTTCGAACTCATATCTCGAGCAGCTCACCTTTCAGGTTATGTTGTCTATGATCTCTGGTTTACACTTCATACTATAATTAAACTATTTAAACAGTTTAATTTTGCGTTCGTAATTATAATTAAATTATTTCTGAATGTTCGAATACTTTACAGTTTTCGTGGCTATGAACAAGTGTTTAATTAACCTTGTTCTATGAAACGTCGGAAATAATAAAACGAAAATAAATACGAGATTAAACCGTAAGAGTAGATTTAATTATTCACACGACTCGCGAAAGTCGACGAAAATATAATACTACACTTTATATCAAGTGACCCATGAGCTCGTCTTCGAATACAACAAAATAATATAAAAATACTCAAATAAGCCTAGCCACTGGTACGGTTCGAAGTTTTTGAGTATCAAGAAAATATGTAAAACTTCATTGAACGGAAAAGGAAAACGCAGATTTAAGGATGCCGATAAGAATTCGACTTGTCCCTCGGAGTGCGATCGATTTAATTGGGATAAAGTTTGTACGGTACGGTACCGTCTGTAAAACTTTGATCCGTCGGTCCCGCCGCCCGATTGTGGCGGACAGGCGACGGTCCCAGCCGCCGGCACTCCGTTTACAAAATTCACGAAACAATCTAATATGCAAATCCGGATAAACTCTGTAAAGGCTCGATATAATCTATCCAGTGGATTTATTGGATACGACACCTCTGCTGTGTTGATTCCAGTTTCATAGCCTATGAATGTTTATGAGCATCTTTATAAATCGTTTATACTCTGTTAAAACTGTACAAATACAACCTATATAAACATTTAAGGAAATATAATTTGTATCATTAAGCAAAACTCAGGTAAAATCCTAGGTGAACATTCTGAAATATTTGTAATATTAACATTTTTGTTATAAAAATGGTACAAAAATATAGCTCAATAAAAAGTGCAGATATCATAGCGAGAATTTCGAAACATGACCTACGCTTTGTTTCATCTCGATATCTCAAACGGGTTCGAGGTTACACACAAAAAATTGGAGCCAATATACGAGAGGCTGACGTTTGTATGTATCTTTAGTGCCGCTTTTATCAAGTTTTATTTAGGTAACATTTTACATAATCCGATATAAATGATATAATCCGATAAAAAAATCCTAAAATAGAGCCTGTGAATATCGATTCTTATTACCAGGGTAATTAAATTAAAAAAGGTGCCTACATCATACATACATACCTCGTCTTGCCGCTATTTCTCAAATTATTGCGTTGCTAATTAAATTGTACAGACCTCATCCTCTACAATCAATGAAAATGCACTATTTAAGATTAGAACATTTTTAAATCAGATAAAAGATTTTTATTTGTTATTGTAGTTCTTGCCAACTGAGCCTACTATTTAACTAACTATTAACTTAATCTAACAGTATTTATTACCATATTTCAGCAGTTTCATAAATAGATAATAGATCATTTTTTAATGGTAAAGCAGACTGCTAATCTTTCGAAGCTTTGATCTTCATATACGTAAGGCAGAAAACCTATTAAGTAATCTTGGAAATCTTGACATTTTATAATTTCCAATACACTTGAAACATTCATTTAGAAACATTATTTATATTGTTTCTATGCACTACAAGCGGACCTAGGTAGTTTCCTTAAAGCCGTTTGCCTAAATTCCAATAATGGTATAGTTTCATGACATGACTTGAGCATGAGCCAAATTGACCAACGCATCAGTAAACAAAAATTGTACCAAACAAATCTACTTAAATTCAATGGTTAGTATCAATAGTGTCAACGAAATTTTACTGTAATGCCACTCAAGATGAAATATTGTTAATCTAAGTTATAACAATAACTTTATTACGATTATTTTAATGGACACTGTTAATTCCAATATACAAATTAGCACCGAGCCCATTGAATTTTCATCACACCAAAATCTTTTATTTCTCTGAAAATTATCGGATTTCAATTTCATTAAGAGCCCCGATTATTATCACAACAATCGCATCAGGGATATAATAAATTGAATTGCAAAGTAATAACATTATGCGTTGCACAAATTAAGTGTTAACCGCAGCCGGAATGACGTTTAATTTTAAACTATCGATGGGTGCGAGAAAAACTGATTTTCATTGGGGACTCGATGCGGCTTCGAGCTCGCGGCCGCGGTCAGGCGAGGGGACCTGGCTATACGAGTCCCACCCGTGAGCGCAAACGAGACCAGCTGTAACTAAGCCTCCTCAACTGTTCTGCACGCCTGGTATTATTTGGCATTGACTTACAAAACTCGTTGGACGATTTACTGAGCAATTCTGTTATGTTTATACTGTTTGTATACGATTTATTTTGTCCTCCTTTGCTAATCCGGCTTACGTACCTATTTCTCGGGACTTGTTGTTGTATACGTATTATTAGAAAAGTATTCGTATTGTTTGGACTAAAGTAGATCGTTAATAAACTGTTTTTTATCTATTTAGAATAAATTTTGTACCTAGATATAAGAAAGTGTTTTATAACTGTTTCCTTTATTGAGAAATAAATAGCAACAGTACTTAGTAATAATAATTGGAGTAATAATTGGAGATAACATCTAATTTTCTCGAACTTTCGGTAGATCTCAAGAAATTTGAAATAATTTTTGGTACAACATTAAAATCAAAATGTGTACTACAATCGGCCGTCGGCATATTTTGTGTTGATTTTAAAATAAGAAATGTGTTTTTTAAATGAAGGATAGAAAGCCGCTTACATACCGGAAATCACCAACTTAATTTACAAATTTCATTTGCATAAAATACTTTTGGCTCTTGTGGGGTTGTATTCCAATTGCTCTGTTACGTAACTTACGTGAAAATACTCTTGACTTACACTATCGGCCTCGAGTAGACTATATGTAAGCTATATACGTACCCAGAACGAAGCTTTCGTTACGAATGATTTTTAAATACGCTTAGTAAAAACGGCAGCTGTTATGCCATCAATGTTTTCATTTTATTTACTTCTTCGTGTGTTCAGTATTATTCAATACATTGACTTTATAATTTTTGTATTCACTGTAATTAATTAATTACTAACAAAATTTAGTGTTAATAATTTCCAAGAACGTTTATTAAGATTAATTCTAAATTATTAAATCGTTTTCGTTCAATAGGGATTTTGTACAGCATTTTCTACAGTGTAACATAGTTTTACGATTGATGTCAGATTTAACTTAGTTGTTTTCACATAACTAATACTATTCATAGTTTTGGACGAAGAATTTGTTAATGAATGAAATAGTCGCGATATTAAACCTTTAAAATTTCCACGATGTGTCTGATTCGTAAAAACGTAAGAACCTATTTAATTTAAAGAATAATGTATTAATAATTGTTTTGCAACCCTTTTTACTTGTGACACTATACTGATAAGATGCTGCAAACAATTCATGGCGCCAGTGTTTCATTAAAAAGTAAAAAAAATCTCCATTGAAATGACACGAAAACAGCTCCTTGTGTGATAATTGAGTCGTGAATTACGCGTCGGCTTACAACAATAATCACCAACGACTTACAAATTGAAAGAGAGAGTTGAGACACCAAAACCCGCTTTCCCACATTCCGACGATAAAAGGGAAAACCGTTTTAACTTGGCGCCTATATCAAAGCGGGATAGAGATATAAAATTGAAATTGGTGCGAGTAGGCGGTAGAGGAAAATGTAAGAAGTTACCTCTTCGGCGTTGATGTGAGCCTGGTAACTGATTACAGGTCGCGTAACGTCGCAGCGGGATCGCACGGGCGCAGTGGGCGAGCTATTTCAACGGCTCGGCGGCGGTGACTGCAACCCGAACGCATTCCGCTGGGGGTGGTGCATTCTGTGCAAGCGAGACTGCTGCACCCGCCCATTTGCCTCGTGCCTCACTTTCCCGCCCTAGTGTTCCTGTTAACTTTCCAACTTACAATACTAAACTAAATACAATTTCCTATTACATACCTGATCAAACAAACACCTCTAAAGATTCCTCCAGTTCTTGAAAAATGTGATTCGATCAAAATTTTTACGATACCACTGAAAACACTTGATACGATGTTGGGTCTTTTTATGAGATAAAGTAACTTTAAACTGGATGAAACTAATTTATTCCGAGATGTTGACTCAAAGAAATATCAGATAATTCTGTTATCTTAACAGTGATAATCAAAAGAGACTGACATGGGGCGGGTCCGCCTACGCGCGAGTCCGTCGCCATGGGTGACCGCCCGTCCTAGCCGCCTCGCACCCCACGTGTCCCGTTGCCAGCTCACGGTAATTTCAATTCTAAGAAATATTTATTTCAAGATCACGAATATAACGAATGAAATAAAATTACTCTAACAACCCATGTTGCTTTTGAAAACAACATTTTGTAATTTCTGTTATATGAACGGTATAATTGGTTTATTTTAGGTATGTTTACGGAACTAATAAACGCCAATTAAATAAGATTTATTGTTTTACTATTCGTATATATAACATTCAAATGAACTTCATCATAAAATTTAATATTTCGGCAAGTACACAATTTTACTATACTCGTACACTGCGAATACCTACCTATTAATAATTATTGTGTAGATTAATGATTGAGTGATTGCGGAGCATTATCGTACATGACATAATATGTAATGAAGCATACATGGAATTCCCACAGTTGACATGCTATGGAACCTTTAATCAACTTGATAATTTCTTTACCGTTTATGAAGAATTTTATTAATCATCGTTTAGTTAATGTAAGCAAACGTAATATTATGCTTTTCTTTGATCAAAAAAGTGCTGAATGTACTTTTATGACTGCCTGAATATACCCATAGGAGTCTCACGGACATTTGTTTCATTAAAAATCTGCGATAAGTATTGAGCCAAGTTAGTTAATAAAATAGGGAAACATTTTTTCAAAATTTACTGGTCGTTTGTAAGGCCACAGGTTAGCATCAGCATCGTGCCTGTTTTAGCGACAAAGCAATCATGCGTCCCACTTAGAAGAATGGGACAGCCGTTATATAATATTATACAATTATGATTTCGATATAATATCTCTATCTCAATGTTGATGTGATAAAGAAATGGCGGGACATTGCGAGACGTATCATGTCGGCTCCTTCCAACACTACATGACGATCACGACCACTCTGTCAAGAGTGACGCGATTGAGAAGAAAAATCTCAATGTTGTTTGTTATATTATTTGACAGTGAAAAAATTTTATATATGCTATATTATATATGCTATATTGAAACCATTCACATGATGCAATAAAAGAATAAAGAAATCCTTTTTCATCTCTAATCAATTGATGAAATAGATCACATATGATTTTATGAAGGCGATTTGTTTGTTACATGTCACAACTAACACATTGAGATTTTCGACACTTCGATGAGATTCGAGAGGTAGATGTTATGAACTGCTTGCTATACCATGGTGCAATGTAAAATCACGATAAAAATAGGGACGGATTTGTACCTGTCACATGAAAAAAAACCAATTCAAATGCAACTGTTTGCAATGGTTTTTTTCCCGTTTCGGTATTTTCAATTGTGATATTGAGGTTTCCTTATTACTTAATGATGTTTACATAGCTGGTGATACAGCGCTTCGAAATTAAGCAGCCCTAATTTTTTATTTAAACAAAAGATATACGACATATGATATTGCATATTACACATACATTACATTACATATATGCATGTATAGTTTCTTAATCTTCTTATAATAATATTATTTTTATCGTGTTCTTATCTTAATAACCGTTTTTCCAACTATGGCTTTGGCCAAATTTTTAAAGGTGAGTGGTAATGTTGACATTTTTGTACTGTTCTATGGTTTCCGGTATCCGATTAACATTAAGTTGCTTATGATAGCATTTACCTATCCACGGGAATAAAAGAAAATTACTTGTTTGTATTCCGTAAACAAAACAAAGGAATAACTTTCCTAGTAACATTAAAGAACACCGAATGGCACTGACAAAGAAGTATCAAGAAGTAAAAAAAAGCTAAAAACGTTCAGTTATATTTACTTAGGAGTGAGTGCAAGAGCCAATAATGCTGTAAGTTTACCTTCCAAGTTTGTCACTATGTATTTTCTTCAGGACTAAACTTAGTTATGGATGGTTGTTTTTTGATTTTGTTGAATTCTTATAAACATCGACATATCAAGAAATAAGTTTTTTTTTTTTATAATGGTATTGCAATGAATTTGATATTCGTAAAAGTAGTCTCGAGATTTTTTTGGGAATTCTTTTAGTTCTTTTTATAAGGATTATTATTTTGTAAATTAACTGAAAAGGAAAATTACTCTAACAAAAATACGATACATGACCTCGACACTTAGTTTAAAAGGCGACTATTTGCGGTGCTTATACATATTAAATTTTAAAAACTGTGATATTAAGGGAAAAAAGAGACTGTTCCCTTCATAGAAATTTTTTTTTTTTTTTTTTCGGGTAGAGGGCCGAACCTCCTACGAGGTCCCCGCGCAAAAGGGGCGCGCGGGGTATGTGAGACTCAACGGTCTGCATGGTGTTGTGAGCAGATCGCGGGCCCAAGGATTTTAGGACCCACCCACTAAACGACTCCTCTGCACTCTTACACCCGACGTCCGATCCCCTCCGAGGTCAGAACCCGGATGAGGTAGGGGGGCTACCGCGGTCAACACTACAACCAGACGGCGCGGCTCACCCCAAGGACGCCCGGCCGACGGAGCCTTCGATTCGCCTCGAAGGCTCCGTCGGCCGTCTCGGTACGGCAGCCCGTCGGGCCGCCCAGACGGTGCCGCTGGTGTCCCGGAATACCCCGCTGGACCAGAACCAGCCTGCCGGGTCGGGACGCGATACACCGTCGACCGGTCGCTCTATTCGCTCCACGGCAGCGCGCTAGAGTGCTGGTAGCGCGCCGCGCGGCCTCACCCCCTCAGGTCGCCCCTTGACCTTCACCGGGGGGAGGCCGCCACCTACAGGGGCCGGGACGTACGGGCGTATTCCCGCCTCCGGCCCCCGGCTCGACGGCGACGGATCGGTGCGGAAAGGGAAGAGCTCTCCCTCTCTCGCTCCGCCGCCTCCTTCTGCGAGATGGTGGACTCGCAGAAGTCGAGCATCGCCTTCCAGGACGCGTCGCTGCCGAGCATCGTAGCCACGACGCGCGGCAGCGAGAGGTCCTCTCCTATGACCGCGACGAGGGCGGCGCGTTGCTCGTCGAATCCAGAGCAACGCGCCAGCGTGTGTTCCGCTGTGTCTTCCTCGTCGCGGTCCGCGCAGTGGTGGCACTGCGCCGTCGGTTCCCTTCCGGCTATCTTGTGCAAGTACCGGCCGAAACAACCATGGCCGGTAAGCATCTGCGTTAGCCGGAAGGTGAGGCATCCGCGGTCGCGGCCCACCCAGTCCGCGAGAACCGGGCGGACCGCCTCGACGGTTCGGAGGCCAGCCGACGGGTCCGCCAAGCGGCGAGACCACGCCTCCAGCACGGACCGCCGAGAGTGGAGCCTCCGCGCTCGAACTACACCTTCGCCGGGGCGCCCTTCCTCCCTAGATCGGAGGTCGCTACGCCACCTGTAATCGGCAGCGAGCGCCTCCGCCTCCAGGTCCCGGGGTGGCGCCCCGGCGAGCAAGCACGCCGCCTCGAAGGAGACGGTGCGGTATCCTCGGATCGCCCTGACCGCGATCGCGCGCTGCGGACGTCGCAGCGCCGCGACGTTCTTGCGGGTCAGGGCGTGGCACCATACGGGAGCCCCATATAGTGCCATCGACCGCACCACCCCCATGTAGAGGCGGCGCGCCACCTGATCGGGACCCCCGACGTTTGGAAGTTTTTGTGGGCTGTTGCCCTTCACCACTCAACATTTTTTGGAGGCGAAAGTGAGTGAAGACGGCGACATTACAATACCCTAATTCGGCGAATCTAGAATAACCCCTCGAGGTTACTAGAATAGGTAGGAAAAAAAGTTGTATGGTGTCGTGGGACATCGGATAGGAACGAAGTTCCTTATTTTAAAAATATTAATTTTAAGTTCTATTCGAGGTATAAAGAAAATAAAACTGGAGGTTTCGCAACAACCCACGGTCATTCGGTAACGTGCGAACTTATTGTGGTACACTTCATTCACAGTTGTTTGCATAAGAGTTAGTGTATTGCGCAAACGAACGCTCTGAGATCGTGGTCAATGAATGCTAAAAAAAGATGTTATTTTTTGTACGTTATTACAAAGTTAAGTCGTACACTGTGTGTATTACTATTACTAATAAAAATCTTACGTTACGGACGTTTTTTCCCGGTTAGGTTAGGATTTGGTTAGGGTACCCCTCCGGGCAAAAACGTCCTTGGTTCCTCCTCTTGGTTCCCTCCGGGAAAAAACGTCCTTGGTACTTCGTTCCAAAAAGCTCGCTTTTGAATATGCTGACTTATTTATGAGTTATTTAATTTATTGAATTATGGTCATAATTTTTTACTTCTTTTTGGCGGTAATTTTATATTGTCCCAGTTTTATTTATTTATTTACTGCATATATGGATTGACGAGCTCACAGCCCACCTGGTGTTAAGAGGTTACCGGATCCCATAGATATCTACAACGTAAATGCGCCTCCCACCTTGAGATATAAGTTCTAAGGTCTCAGATATAGTTACAACGGCTGCTCCACCCTTCAAACCGAAACGCATTACTGCTTCACGGCAGAAATTGGCAGAGTGGTGGTACCTACCTACCCGTGCGGGCTCACAAGAGATCCTACCCCCAGTAATTACGCAAATTATAATTTTGCGGGTTTGATTTTTATTACACGATGTTGTTCCTTCACTGTGGAAGGCAATCGTGAACATATGTTAAGTACGTATTTCATTAGAAGAATTGGTACCCGCCTGCGGGATTCGCACACCGTTACATCGCTCGACACAAATGCACCGGACGTCCTTATCCTGTGGGCCACGACGACTTCTGGATTACGTGTGTAGCGGTCTCAAATTAGAATTCATAGGTATGAATTTTTTTTGAATATTTGTAACTAGATGGCGTTATTTTATATTAGGCTATTATGCATTCCCTTAAGTCATGTTTTAAAATTAGTGGTATTATTTTATCATTATCTTTATACCTCACCATGACCGTCTTAGTTCCCATTATATTTTGTGCGACGTTGTCGATTATTAATTTTGACAAAAAAAGGCTAGACTTTGACATATTAAAACTAAATTTCACATTAAATTTTAATAAATATCATCGGTGTTCGGCTCACCTTATGTGACAAGCTGGTAATATTTACGTCGTAAGCTCTTCATTTCCATAAAGAAAATCGACGGAGCGTGAATCGATGTTAGTCAGGGCTGAGAGTTGTGCCTTATAAATCAAGAAAACGCGATGAAAGAAAAGATTTAAAAATATTCAGTAATTTTGGTGGCAAATTAAACATTTTTGGTACCGTCATTAGTGGATGGAAGGTAGAATAAAGAATATTAAATAATATTTATTGTAAGTAAACAAAACAATTTTTTACACTTATTTCGATGATACGTTATACAAGAATAATCGTTATTATGGCAATAGTTAACACCATTTTAGCATACATCGTTTGTTGTACTTAAAAATTGCATAAAAACAAAGAAAGCCGTGAGCCTAAGTACTCATATCATAAGACATTGTACACTTAAGATACTGATTTTTAGAATGCAATACATATTTAACTCATGTTCACGAATTACTTCCATGATGGTTGACATCCACGTGATATGGAAATAACAACCTCTAATGAAAGCTAGCCCGCAAAAAATATAATTTGCTTAATTAGTGTACAATTGATACATAACCGTGAAGGTTAGGTTGTGGTGTGTACGGGCTTCAGTATTCACTTATTACCAAGTGAGCCGTAAGCTTTTAACGGGTGACGTTAAGTAATAAATTAATAAAAATGTAGCTAGAAGTTTCGCTTCGCCTGAATCGGATAATAATTAAGAATTAGTAAATTAGAAATTTAATATATTGTTCGCAGCAAACAGCATAAAAGCGAAAAAACGGTTTTGTAAATCTAAGCTCACAATTAATGTTAGCAGCAAAGTTAACTTTGCATTCCATTCACTC
Source organism: Bombyx mandarina (assembly GCF_003987935.1). Next base: position 1,461,950 of record NW_021011533.1, read on the forward strand.
AAATGTCTCCAATATTTTTTGCCTTTGGAAACTAAAATTTCTCTTGCCCAAAGTCTTATTTTACCCATTTTGGACTACGCTGATGCTTGCTACCTGGATGCCACTGAGGAGCTTCTCAATAAGCTTGAGCGTTTGCAAAATTTGTGCATCCGTTTTATTTTTGGTCTCCAAAAATATGATCATATTTCTGAATTTCGCAAAATGCTCAAGTGGCTCCCAGTCCATTTCCGCAGAAATACTAGAATATTGTGCTTCCTATTTAATATCCTACATAATCCTAACTACCCACAATATTTACGTGATCGCTTTACCTATGCCCGTCCCTCCCTTGCTCCTTGTAGAACACACATTAAAACTCTCCTCAAATGCCCTGTTCATAAAACACATGCTTACGCAAAATCGTTTTCTGTACAAGCAGTTATACTTTGGAATTCCCTCCCTCCAAGGATACGAGCGTGCAAAACCATAGCAGCGTTCAAGAAATATGTTAAAGAACACTATTTATCCTTACCATATTAAATAAAAGTATATATGTTTGTATAATATATTATAATATAAAGTAAGTATATGTGTGTATGTATATATATATATTGTGTTGTATCTTGTAATATGTATATACTATTATATGTAATGTTTACTGTATGCACTAGGTTTGTGTCCCTAATTCTTCTTTTCTTTTGCGGGCCTACTGGAAGAGATTTCAACATGAAATAAGTAGTGCCCTTGTACTCTATATCCTTATAGACGTGTTTTTTCTAACAGCTGTGTGTACAAAATATATTAAATAAATAAATAAATAAATAAAATGAAATACCATCATTACCGTTTCTTGTGCTCTGACTGTTTCGGTTTTTTGTTTTTTTTTTCAAAACATTTACAGAATCACAACCCTATCAAACTACGTCATCACTGTCACGTATGTTTAAATATTATCTGATAGTTCTTTTCAAGGGGAATGGCATAATTTATACTAAGAGGGTTCTTTACTTAACAATTAGATGCATAACTAACATATTTATGGAGTTTCTTTTAAATCAGTGCAAATCTTAATAAAATTATTTATTAATAAATTAAATTAAAATGTAGTATGTAAAATATGTTCTTTAATGATTGAAATCGTTTTGGGTGGGTCGACTTCATGTTACATGGTAACCGAAGGCTAATCACAGCACAAAGTGAAGGCCGCCTCTCAATTTTGATATTTCAGTACAGTGCTGTACAGTGGCTATCCTATACTTCTAACAGAAATCCATTTATATTTCGCGGCAGGAATGAGTATGATTTCCGCTTTATCCGGGTTGATTTTACGCTTTATAATTAATTACTAAATATGAACGATGAATGAAAATTTGGATGCTTTTGCTCACAGTGTTGCTATCTATAACAAGATGCCAATCATGATTTCTCTGAAAAGCGAGTGTAGTCTCACGAAATAAAACACGAGCACACTTACCATCTTAAGAGAAAAAATGTCCCTTTGAAGTCAAGTCCCTTTGAAGTGAAGGAAGTCAAGGATTGCTGAGGATTGAATCTGTTGAATCGATATTTTATAGCAATATTATAAATACTTACAGTGTTTTGAGTTTATTGAAATATAGAGCTTTTCAATAAAGCAAAATTGCCGGATTACGTATGCGCTGTGCATCAAGTTGACAAGTTCTCCAAATTGAACTTTAACTAGCAATATCTCGTCAACGTGGGACCGACGTCACTGATTTCAGTTTAGCGCTACAATAACAAACATCCTTCTATTCAAACCAAATAGGGTTGTCGATAAAATGTGTTACTCGGAATATTTTATATTCCCTTCAAATTGTTGGTGTCAGTTTTACGTTGTTATTTCTGCTATAGTAATTTCCTTGATGTTCGCGAGCCGTAGACAGAATTAAAATACTTTTTACAGTTTAATCCCGCATTGATTACGACTAGTCGACCTTGACTGTGAAAGCTGTAAAGCATTCGAAACGTCAGTAATAATGAACGCGAGATCAAACCGTAAACATAGTATTAATTTTGATAACGTATTTTAAATTAAAGAGACGAATAAAAAAAACGTGTGGCACTCGGGAACTGCCGCGGTAAAGCTATTGGATAGAATTTTTTATCAACTTATGCAATTATAATTAGACAATGATAATTTAATATTAAAACAATAATAAAACAAGATCACGCTATATTAAACATTAATAAAAGCAAAACCTTAACTGTCCCCTTCACACTCATAAGCTAGACCGCGCGAGAGAGAGATGGGCAGACTGATGCGCATGCAGTGTGACGTCACGCCACGCGCTTATTCACAAGCACTACACAAGCGCAACGTGTGAATGTGTTGAACGCGAGCTACATGGCAGGCGGAGTGAGGGGTGTTAGGTTTTTTTCGTTACGGAATTTCATGATTCGGTCGCCGCGCTCAAGGCCCGCGATAAAAGCTATGCAATAGCTTAAAATTATAGCTGTTAAAGGTTTGGACAAATGTTGTCACTTGTTTCTATATCTTTATGACGTTAATTAGTGTTATGCCACGCCATAATGTTGGTCATGAAACAAAAACTAAACCAAACGAAACAAAAAAAGAAACATTCAATTAGTTTTTGTTAGAATAATGTTCGGTTAGCATTTTAGTAATTATATAAATCGCTCTAAATTCATACATAAGACAAAAACAAGTACTTTCAGACCCTGAATAGAAATAATCTTTAGCAATGCTACCGACTTCGACCGGAATCGAACTCAGAAATTATAGCACAGCGGCTACGACGGTTACTAACGAAGCTACATACTTTATAACGCTCTTTATCTATAATGATTAATTTAAGCATATTAGAATCTGAAAACATACTTTCTTTAAAATCAAATCTTATGAATTTGTTTATTCTAGACCTTGTTTCTTTCCTATGAAACATCAACAAGGTATGTAATTTACGTTGATGTTGATTGAAAAGAAAAAGCAATTATTACAGTACAAGTATTTTTATTCAAAAAGTTAATTCTTAGACTAGCGCGACCACCATAACTGTAAAGTATTCTAAATAATATTAGTAATGTAAAATAAATTGGCTTTTAGATATCTTACATTTATTCATAATATTTTGTATATCTGCTAGGAACAGATATCCGGTACGACCCTCGCGCACCCTAGGTGTTGTGACGGGCGAGGCAGTGGACAGTTCCCACAAAGATTCTGTATGTGATGTCCGCGTCGGGACCGGTTATTACCGACTGAAATTAGGCGACCGATCAACGCTCGCGGCATCTCTCTACCTAAGGGTTTATCACAAGCACAATTTATACAACGAATTCGTTTAAAATACTTAATTAAAACACTTTTTATTGTAATAATGTCGTAGCTATTATTATACATTAACATAATTAAAGCTACTTTGTTAAAATAGATAACAAAGATATCACAACTATTTTAAGGATTTTTTTTATCAATTATAGCTGATCCGGCAGACTTCGTAGTGCCTCAATCGATAAATAAAAGATCTAAATTTTATTTAATTCGGAGAATTTTCATATTTATTTTTTAAACCTTCTCTGGACTTCAACAAATAATTCAAGAAAAAAATTAGCCAAATCGGTCCAGCCGTTCTCGAGTTTTAGCGAGACTAACGAACAGCAATTCATTATTATATATAGAGATATAGATTTGATTGGCACCGTAACCGCTTAGCTTGTACACCAGATCAATATACAGAATTGTGACAAAAACAATGAAAAAATTATACGTAGCACTTCAGGGTTATTATGACCAAAGCTTTACATTGTATAGGTCAGTGTTATGAGCGAATTGCGATCACATCGGTCCATTATTCTATAGGGTTATGACAAAGCAGCTTAAAGATAACTCGTTAGTGAATTGCTAGTTTTCCGCTTTCCAATACAGATTATTCCTACTTGTATTTTCGATTGATAGGCTAAATTTCATTGTTCATTGAACGTGTAAATTTGCTTTAATGTGTGCGGTTGCTATTGTTTATGTATAGATAGACAATGATGACAATGATTGAGTAAATCTTCCTTTAAATAAATAAACAAGTTAAATTTAATCATATTCAATTTGCGATCATATCGGTTGTACGTTTTTTTTGCCTTTTTAATGAAAAAAAATGTGCATTTAAATAAATGAAATATAAAAGCATGGTAGTAATGCCGATATTCAATAAATCCAACATAAAGAGTACGACGACGTATAAAAACGAGTTCCTCTGAATTTCTTTAATTAGTAGAGTGCTATCAATTTACAAAACACTTTTCATAAAATCACTTCTTTTCGAACGCGATCGGCGCGGTGACATTTGAAAGGGCGCCCATCATCGGGAGAGACTCCACCGACACAGCGCTAATTGAAAATTGACAATCCTATTTCGATGATTACTCTTTAGTCTTCTTCGAATTTGATGCACTGTTACGATTCAATGCATCATATGACACTGTGTGATAAAGATCATGCGATAGTTGGTTCAGAATATACTAGATGATGACCGAGGATTGCTCGGTCTTTTTTTATAACGCCATCTTGTTGTGTCTTTAAAGCGGTTAGTTGCCTTCAATTAAGAAAAATAGTATTATTATTCGCCAATAGATGTCGGGAAGAGTCGATTATTGAAAACACGAATAAAACAAAATTTTCTGAAAATAAATCGTAGCTAGATCGTAGAAAATCGTTGGAGCCGTTTCCGAGATTCCGATTATATATATTATATTAATATACAAGAATTGCTCGTTTAAAGATATAAGATTATGAAATTTTGTAGAAAAGGAAACAAATTTTAACCTGTTCAATTTCATTTAATTTTGCTCTGTATTTTTAAGATGAACGATATCATCCAAATTAAGTACTAATGCCTGCTTCGTAGCTTTGTTCTAGCCCTAACATGTCACATCGAAAATATGATTTTGTGTAAGTTTATGGAAAAAGTACTCGGCATGGATTTTTGCAAAATGATTTCCTTAGTAAAGCTTTTATTTCTTATAATTATAATATAAATTATTTATGTTTTTATAAATAAATCAGAATATCATTCAGGTTCATGAAAAACATTACTAGAATCAGGCTTGTGCTCACGGGCCTTTGATGCTGTGGACCCTAAGTGTTGGCATACAAGAACAATCGACGACTTAAAGCGATTCCGCTAATATATAATATTTATATATCAACAGATGCTCACATATTTCCCTTTGATCTATTACTATGAAAGGTACTACGTTTTTCAACGGTGACCTTGCAAAAGAATAGTGTTTATTTTAATTTTATCCAAGTCTTCGCCTTTTCGCAATTGTCCTACTTTAATCTGCTTAGGTTCGTTTCGGAATATTAATACACTTATACTGACTGATCTGGTGTTCTATAATTGAGTTTTGTTTTCAAAAACCCTCCTCCTAACACCATTACGTTTTGAGGTGTGATAGATCTTAATTAATGGTTAATGTGACTTTAAAATTCGTTCGGAAGTTTAATGGCTAGATTTGTTGTTTGTTTAAGGTCCTAAAGCCCCAGCTAGGGCAGAGGGTTTCAACATCCAGTGGTACAGTGCGCCGCCAGGTCTACTTGAAGCCAAGGGTTGTAGGTAAAGTAAAACAAAGACAAACACAACTATATTATACGTTGAGAAGAGCCTTGAAACATTCACTGGGACTGACCTACATTACCAGTATATCGAACACTATACCCTCCCCTAATAAGTAAAGGTCAAGTAAAATTGGGATAGGTCAGTAAAATTTGGTTATTCCTAAGCTCCTAATAAAATTCAAAGCTTAACTTCGCTATCCGGAGGGCGTTAGTGAGTTTGTAATCTCTTAGTTTAACTACACTTGAAACAACGCTTATAAAATGGTCTTAGTAAATTATTTATTTATTTTACTGGTGATAAGACCTCTTGTGAGTCTGCGCGGGTGGGTACCACCACCCTGCCTATTTCTGCCGTGAAGCAATAATGCGTTTCGGTTTGAACGGTGGGACAGCCGTTGTAACTATATTTGAGACCTTAGAACTTATATCTCAAGATGGGTGGCGCATTTACGTTGTGAATGTCTATGGGCTCCAGTAACCACTTAACACCAGCTGGGCTATGAGCTTGTCCACCGAATTAAGCAATAAATAAAAAAAAAACTTACTAGGAAAATGAAATTATTTCAATTAAATTGATACCGTATTACGAATAAATAGCTTTTGTTCAGCTTCAGGTGTAGAATTTAATAAAAGTAACGAATGAAGAGTTAAAAAGAAACTGGCAGGTTCTAGAAATTCGAAACGACATTGTAATATCATACCATAGTCACATAATGAGCTCGTAATGTAAACAAGAGTAAATATTATGCGATAAGAGGCCATTAACAATAATTACATGGATGGTTGAGAACACCCAAGGGTGCTCGATAGTGCCCACACATTTCCCATAATACTCATTATTGTACTGAAGGATACTCAATTTATTCGTAAATTGAGGCACTATTTGTATTAAAAAATAAAATATGTTTAAAAAAATAGCTGTGACCAGGGGAAAGCTGTGTAGTCACTAATTATTTAATTATTAGAATCAAAATCACGAGTCTCGATATTGTATATACATTTAAGCTAAAACTTATTTCCATATTAGATTTGAATGCTATTTAATAAATATGAATAATGTTTAATGCACTTGAAACTAGACGAAATGACCCCTCAGACGTTGTCGGACAAATGTTGCTATAAATTTAAGATAAGGTAGAAAGCTGCAGAGTAAGTTTTTTAAAGCCTATAGCTACCAGTGAACATTATTATTTTTACGCTATCAGCAACGAATATATCAATTTGATTACTTTCGTAATTGTATCAAAATAATGATCGTAAAATAAAACAACTGCGTGGACAATTAACGGTTTTAGTGCTCTAATGCTCTTTAGGGCTCTTTAAGGCTTTTTAGAAGGAAGACTGGTCACTAATGGTAGCGTAGTTTTGCTAAACTATGAACAAAACGAAGAAAAACCTACGGTGATCTATTTAATTGCCTTTCTTGTATTCGTTCAATCGGTAACGTTATAATTTAATATAAAAACCTTATTAAGAATAACACCATATTGGATAATAAAATGGAAATATTTTTCTTCCTTTTTCTTTAAAGTAATAAAAGTATTGGCCTATAAACTATCTTTACTATATCTTTATCATATCTATATTGTTTAATAGATTTTTATTATCGAGAATCAAAATTGAATTATTTTACAAGAATGTTTAGTTAGCGTTACTTTAATAGCTAAGTCGAGGAATGTTTCTAATTTGTGATTTATAAACAATTTCCTTTTGAAAACATCAGGTATTGCAGTCGATTTCGTGATGGCTGGAATAGGATTTTCATTTTCCAATTAACAACTGTCGCACCCTACGGTAGCAACTTCTGCTGGATAAACTCTAAACTAACTTATAAAATGAACTGTAGGTGAGTTATGGAAGCTGTATAAATAATTAGGTGTTATTAATACATAATCTGTATTTAAATTTGTGGATGGTAACATGTTTCGGTTTGAAGAATAAACCTAGATCGAATCAGTAATTGCATTTAGTTCATTCAAAGTCATTTAATTTGGTAATCATTATTGTATTATATACGAGTGTATGTAGAGTACCAACGAGATCTTTCCCAATGCAGTTGAGTCTTGAAATATTGTTTTATAAGAGCATTCAATCTTTCATACTTATTAAATCTGGCGCTGTATGTATAAAGGAAATGTTTGTTTACTTTTATAAATATAGTCACGTGCGTTTAACTATGAACGAAATGTTATTCTCAACAGCTTGCAAAGTATAGGAAACGGCATCTCTTAACTTAAACTAAAATAGTAATAATAGCAATTTGCATGTTGATTCAACTATCATTGAACTAAATGTTATATCGGCGCACAATTTATAGCGGAAAGTCGACCAACCAACACTTCAAGAAGCTTTCGTTATCTAGCTGTGTAAGCTCTTAGCCGCAGAAAGCGGTAATTCTTGATACGGTGCGTATCATTGGAGGATTTTCACTCTGAATCTCTAACCATTTGCCATTGATCATTTTTGCCACGTGCCCTATACCATCAAGCTAGCTCTATGACATGCTATATGATATGTCCTTCTTCAAACTAGTGTTCTGGAATTGGCAGCTGCTTGACTAAGCTTCTAGATTTGCTTATATTTATTAAGAAGCTGATTATCTAACATCAAGTGGATCATAAGCTCTTCTGCTTTTGAAAGTAACTAAAAAGTTTAAATTTACAAGACATCCCACATTGATAAATTGTAGACACGTAAATAATAATAAGCCATTAAAGGTTTGGTATTAGACGAACAGTGACGTAATTGCAAGCCGCATAAAAGATAAGGATTTATGGCAAATCCACATACCACTAAAGTATCATTAATCTTGAACTACAAAATCATTTTTATTTTAGCAGAATAGATTATCTTCATCTTTTTATTTTTATTTTATTGCTTATTTGGGTAGACTGTGTGGTGCTGGAGGAAGATGTTGTAAATCCCGTGGACAGCATATCGGACTAACGTATTCATATTAAGACAGCTCAATATTCAAACCAGGTTCTCTACCATCTGCCTTATGAGGATATTTTAGTTTTTCAGCCACATTGCCAGAAAGAGTTGTGATAATCTTGAAACATTGATGGTAACTGGCAAGATTGCAGGCAAAAGATCTCGTAGCCGCAACCTAATGCGTTGGTTCGACCAAATCCGCACCAACCTGGATACCACAGTCTACGATGCCATACATACCGCCAAGAACAGAGGAAGATGGTGAAACATTATCGAGAGAAAAATAATGGGAGGAGATGGTTACGACTTTCAGACATGAGAAATGCAATTCAAGAGGAGAAGGAAGTGGGTGGACGATCTCACGGCTCACCTGATGTTGAGTGGTTAGCGGAGTCCATAGACATCTACAACGTAAATGCCGCCACCTACCTTGAGACATGAGTTCTAAAGTCTCAGTTTTTACAGAACTATCTAAAAGCAAAGTAATGTCAATGGAGTTATAGCTCCGATAAAGACAAATCATTTTTCAATTATTAAGATTTCGAACACGGTAAATCGTGCTTTTTCCCATATCTATTGGCATTTATGTTCGTAACAGTAATCCGAGCTTATTTGCAAAATGCCAGGATACAATCTTCTGCTTCCCTGAATACATGTAGCCATATGAATGATGAAGTAATGGGATCTTACTTATTATCATAGAGGTAGCTACAGAAAATATCGACATGAAAGAATTAGCAAGCTTCGAATTTAGGGTCCCAATACTAAATCCAAGCAGTTCAAAGGTAAAAGGAAATAAACGGAGGATTGTAACCGGATTATAGAGAAGTACCTTGGAATCATTTGAAGATGTCAGCTAGTATTACAACCACATATTTCTGTTTAATAACTGAACAAACTAGTATCATTCAAGATCCTCTGAGTAAGATGTAGGATGTATTATAGATAAGACGCTACGGTGTTGAAAATAGGAAACGCAAATTATTAATTTTGATTTACAATGATCATGTTGAATCCTATCAGCAATTCGCTATTATTCGTCAACTTTATTGTTGTTCTCACCACTTGATTGACAGGCAGAATTAGTGTTTCAGAAAACTGATAAAGAGTGTCTTGCAATACTTTACGAAGACTTCGAAATTTCTCATAATATAAAATAAAGAGCCTTGACATCTAGATACAGGATTTAAAAAAGTTTCATTTTAAAAATACAGCGTCACTGATAGAAAAATCGATCCATCATTAAAGGTTTTATCAATTTATATGGTCACGTCAATTAGAATTTCTCATATAATAATTAGCTTGAAAGTTTCCCCCGATTCCAATAAATTATAAATGTTCGTGGCTAATTCGGATGAGGCGCCGTGTCTGGATTTTACTAAAGGGACGAACTGAGTAATACTCGAAAAGCGAATTAAAACCAAATATCATTAAAAAGTAATTCGTACATTGTGAAAAAAGACCATATTGTTATTTTAGTTTTAAAATCTAATGAACATCAAAGTGATCAATATATTCATATAAAATTCGCCTTTCCATTTATATCACACCTGTAACTAAGCGATAAAGAAATTTGTGTGTAATATAACCAAAATTAGAAACATTTCAAATCTAAATTATTTAATTTAGAAGTTTAAATAAAAAATATCCATGTATGAACATCAAGAGGACTATCCGTGAAATTTGTAACGATTTGTCAATACTACTAGTTTTTTAAAAATTTCGGAAATAGTTTAAAGAATAAAATTAATTTACAAAAACACCTACATAAATTACAAACCAGAAGTTGTAGTGATTTAAAGGATTAAATGCCAAAATTAGTATCGTAGCAAGAGATGCAACTATGTCGTTGCTCAAATCAAAGCTTATAAGTAGCAATATTTTTAGGATAAAAATACTTAGCACGTGTTCACTAACGACTTCCACGATTGCAGAATAGTCGTCGGAGCTCCTTGGTTCGTGAGGAATGTTGATCTTTACGATGATCTAGAACTAGAACCAATACGTAAGTATCAGAAGACAGGAAACGAGGCCGCACGATAACTTTCTTATCGTGGTCGCCTTGAATTACATATCCCACCCAGTTGATGGGACAACGCACAGCCGCTGTTTCCCTCCGTTTCCCCCGATCAATTCTCGGTGCTTTTAGGCATTTCAAGGTCATTGTTCTCGTAGAGCCCGTCGAATGAGACAAAGAATGAAGTTCTCGTCGGATCTTCTCAATGGGTCGCGATTCCAATCCGGTGGAAGATTCAGCGAACCATTGGCCTTGCTAGAGCTAGTGTTAGCAATTTATATCAGGCTCAGACCTGTGAATTCGCCTGCCTGTCCAGTAGGAAAAAAGAAACAGCTGATGAAAGAATAATATAATACATTAAAAATCAATCCACGTAAAATTTGAAAATTTACCATCATTACGCCTATTTCTACTGCGAAGCAGTCGTGCATTCCACGTTGAGAGTGGGACAGCTATGATACAATACAATAAATGAGATTTAGACATCATGTTCGAGATGGGCAGCGGTAGTGACGTTGTGATGCTTATGGACTCTATTAGCCACTTAATATCCGATAAGCTCGTTCATCCATCTCAGCACTAAAGATATTTACAAAAAACATTACAAGGTGATTTTGTTGAAAATATTCGTACGGAAAATACTATGTGATATTACGAACAGTACATATAATATATCAAAAGCTACAGTTGATAAAATAGTTTTAATTAAATAATAAAAACCAAAGATGTGGTGTCGTGGGACACCAGGTAGGAACGAAGTTCCTTCGGCTAATGTTGAATCGACACAATTTGCAAAAAAATAAATGGTGCTCAATTTTATGTAGGTTTTCTTGGTTTTTCTCTTAAAATTTGCTGATTTGTTTTTATTTAAGTACGGGAAAGTATTTAGGAAATTCAGTATTTTAGGAAATCATAAATTACGTAAAATAAAAAAAATAGTAATTCAAATTATCAATTAAAATAACAAAATATATCTCTTTATTTTTGGTTGACAACATAAAATTACATAGAAATAGAAATAATTACTAAATAGAGAGAGAAGGGATTAGAGAACGAAAAGAAAGAAGGAGAAAGAGAAAGGTATTATACACTACTCGCTTGTGTATGCGACTGTCGCGCCTGCGCACGTCTCATTTAACGGTTTTATTCTACGCACTTTTTTCCACGGATTTTTTCTTACTATCTTTTACTATCACATTTTTTTCAGTTCGGTCGCGCAGCAAAATCCCTATCCCCTCCAAGCCTGCCGTAAGGAACTTCGTTTCAAAATATAACCAAATAACGTCATCTTTCCGCTCGCATTTCTACTACAACCACGCCAGTACATAGTATTCTAATTTGACTTTATTAGATTTGACCGACGTTTAAAATGCTAGTTCGAATTTAACAACGAAATTAGATTGCTTACTATCAGTTAGGAATACCACTAATGAGTTACCCGAACAGATCTTTGTTAAAACGCCCGATGTACTTCAAATTAAGGGGAAAATAGTTGTTACAGTTTTGATGGAGATTCTTTTTATAAGCAGTTTCAGTTTCATTTAACCGTCTGTAAGTCTAAGAAGCGTAGTGGACACAGTGGTTGGGCTATCTATAAGCCAACAATACCTACTGTTGTACTAATTTCTGTCAGGAAGAAGTCATGTGTTCCGGTTTTAGGAAAGGAAGACAGCTGTTATTGCAAATTGATTGAGGCTTCGACCGTCTTAAAATCAGGGATACGGCATTTGTGATACGTTATGAACTACAAGATCCTGTATTCGCATAATACTGGGCATCGTTACCTGACAACTAAAAATGACACTGAACTGAAAGTTAATTGACATTTTTTCCCAAGTCGCGGCATTTTTTGAATTTCGAAATATTTCCACCAATTGAGCAAGAAAATGAACTAAGCCGGAAACTTGTTGCTTTGTGATTACGAGTCATTTATAAAACTGATGGAGCTGCCGGTGTCGAGAAGTGCTTCTGCTCTTATTCCTTGAATATAAGCGGGTACAGTAGCTTTACGTAATGAAGAAGGTGACGCAGCTGTGATACAAGCGGAAAGATCTTCAGTACCTACTACCACAAAATTTGTAGATTTAGAAGAGCTTCTACAAGCAGTGGCAAAGTTCCCTTTCTTGTTGCAGAGCTGACAAGTCTTTTCAAATGCAGGGCAGTTCTTACGATATAACACTAATTCTTATTAATAGAAAATGATATTTGACAGTTGCTTCGTAGTCCTCTACGACGTAGGTGAACTCCGTATAGTTGTCGTAGCGTTGCCGTCAGTACGAGACGCGCAATTAAAAGTTTGCGAGCAACCGGAATCACCGGTAGAACGGACCTGTAAACGATGCTCGTATGTAAACACGCTTCTAATTGGATCAAATGCATTTTATTGAAGCTGAGTCGGAGAACGACATGCCGACTTGCGTTACTAATTGCAATCCTGTGTGTTTGACTCGTTAATTGAGTCGCATGTAATTTATTCTCGTTACGCTTTTATTTGAAATATTCTGCATATCGCTACGATATTGGATGTTAATCAATAATGATTTAATTTATAAAACTGAATATTCACGTAGTGCTGCACAAAAAGAAAAGAAAAGTCATTACTTCTATTTTGTTATCATCAACGCATTAATTTTGATGTTAGAGATCGTTGTGTATGATTTTAGTCAGATACAAAAGTTCTAGTAGTTGCTTTCAAAACAAAGCAGTACGTTTTGCAAAAACATTGCAGTGATTGTGTGAACTAACAATAACTTTTGCGTTTTCACATTCAACTTTTAATCGGCTTTTATACGTTATAGGAACAAACGCCATTTCTGATATCCTAGTTATGGAAAATTGCCCGAAACTATTATAGAATATTTATCGTTACTACTTCAGAAAAACAGTTTTTATCTATATATATTTACGTGAAGCAAAAACTTTATACCCCTTTTTACGAAAATTGCGCGAACGAAGGAATATGAAATTTCCCACACTTATAGAGAATATAGAGAAGGAGTGTAGAAAGCTAATAATTTTTTTTAAATTATGCTTTAATAATATATTAAATCAATAAGAAAACATTACACATACTATATTTATTTATTTTTATATTTTTTTATATTTCTTAGATGGATGGACGAGCTCACAGCCCACCTGGTGTTAAGTGGTTACTGGAGCCCATAGACATCTACAACGTAAATGCGCCACCCACCTTGAGATATAAGTTCTAAGGTCTCAAGTATGGTTACACTACCATGTATTTGACACACACATATATATAAACTCTAATTATTGTCAAACTTTTGTTATTGCTAAAGTCTGTGGTCAAATTGAGAATAAGTTACTATTGTTTATCTTTAATATTATTTGTCTATAGTGTGGTCTTGCCGAATTCTGTGAATAAAGAAGTCTATTAGTCTTTGACAATAGAACCTTAATAATGTTCAAACTTATAATTACAATTAATTATAGTCGAATCTCGTTACTACTGCGGGACCACTAGTATTAAATATTTTACATTTACGTTCTATTAAAATTGAAATTAGAATGGCGCATCCTAATACCAATATCCGGGAACGCGCTCTTTACAGTATCTTTAAACAAAGAGCATAAAGCTGGAACGGTCTCGACCGTGCAGCGCAAAGAATACATAAGGTTTGAACGTTTAAAATTATGCCTCGTCAGATATAATTAAAAGTCTTTACGATGGGTGAAAACGACGTTGTAAAATGGCTAAGGAAATATATGGAGAAGTATGGTATTCGTGTAGGGTCGTAAACCGAGTTAAGTTTTACTGTAGAGTACAATTTCTGGATTAATTGACACTGAACCTTTACGGATACTTCCGGAAACAAAACAAATATTGTGATGTTATTATCTGTCTATCAGAATATTCAATTTCACACTTATAGCACACAAAAAAAACATGTGTGCAATTCACACGTGATACAAAGTTTGATAATTATTCTACATTTTATTCGTATATATAACATAAATTTATTCAGAACTAGCGAACCGCCCTCGCTTAGCTTAGGAACATTAAATTTTATTATTGATAGCTGAGTCCCGCCATGTTACCCGCGGTTATAGTCGTACCGCGGGTGAAGTGGCGGGGCGAAGCTAGTCAAAAAAAATAGCCTAAGTTACTCCTTATATCATCAGCTACCTATCAGTGAAAGTCCCGTCAAAATCAGTCCAGCCGTTCCAGAGATTAGCCGGAACAAACTGACAGACAGACAGACAGACAAAAATTGTAAAAAATGTTATTTTGGTGTATGTACCGTATATATATTCATATCCATGTAGTAAAAATTGGTTATTTCAATATTACAAACAGACACTCCAATTTTATTTATATGTATAGATGTATTAAGTATGAATATTAGGTACGAAGCAGAGCACAAAGAGAACCACGAATATAAGAAACTCTGTATAATGCTTCATATCTCATTTTCTCCCACGTTAAATCTTATGTGTCTGTCTCTTTTTACTGTCGCCTTTTCGTTTCATCCACTTTCGAATCACAATGATGTTAAAGAAATTTTCACTTCAAAAACACATTGTTGGAAAACAAAACACTCGTTGATTTTCTATCGAAATAAAAATTACAATTATTATTTTATTATGGTAGATCTCGTTCGAGTTTATAACTAACTTTTACTACTCTAGCCTAAAGTATTATAAAAAAATAGACGTGTGGCACTCGGGGACTGCCGCGGTAAAGCTATTGCAAAGCATTTTTTATCAACTTATGCAATTACAATTAGACAATAATAATTTAATATTAAAACAATAATAAAAATAGGACCACGCTATATTTATAAACATTAACAAAAGCAAAACATTAACTGTCCCCTTCACACTCATAAGCTAGACCGCGTGAGAGAGAGATAGGCAGACTTTTCATGATCCTCATGCAGTGCGATGTCACGCCGCGCGGTTTTTCACAAACACTACACCAGCGCAACGTGTGAATGTGTTGAACGCGAGCTACATAGTAGGCGCAGTAGGGTGTCAGGTTATTTTCGTTACGGAACTTCTTGATTCAGTCGCCGCACTCAAGGCCCGCGATAGAAGCTATTGCAGCTTAAAAATCGTCATCTGGATACTTGTGTAAAATTTTAAGGACTTTGTTGTCATTAATTACGTTGAAAATTCCGTTACATAGACAGATAAATAAAGGTCAAGCTAGTAAAACTGTGTTTCCGAATAGAATTTTACCGATGAATACAATAGAAAATAAATACAAATCACACCTAATAATTTTAAAGCACCTCACGGTTGTATACTAACGATATGTACTGTGAATATAACTCACCATTAACCTTGTTTGTTTCGGGTCTTTTGCAAAAACCGACGTCGAAATTGATATCAACTCATGTTCACAGACGTAAATTGGCTCTCTATGCATATTTACGCGAACTATTAAAAATTGATCGATTTGCATTTGCATGTCACCACATTTGAGCTGTTTTTCAAAGGATGGTTTGTATTTAATTTCTACGTATGGTCTTTGAAAATAAAATTTGAAGATGTTTCCTCCGTTATATAGGTATTTATTTACCTTTCGTTTACAGGTATATCTGATTTCCTTTGTTCGGAAAAACATTCAGTTTTCGAAAAACCTAAGTAATGGAATATTTCGTGAACCAAAATGGTATGAACCGACGAAATGTTTCGGAAAACAATTGAAATTCAAGACGCCGAAAACTATCAAAGTTTACTGCTAAGTTCATACCACTATTACCATTGGATTCTTTACACAAAACTGAAGATGTGATCGTAAAAACTTTTAATTATTTCTGTGAATATACTCTAGAAGACCGCCAACATAAAATGAATGCGGATCCTTTTTCTGAATCCTTGGTTCGTGTATAAGACAGAAAGTGCCTTGTTTTAAAGTGTTGTAAAACTAGCGAAACTTGTACAAACCGCATCCACGTCAAAATATATCCTCTACGAGACATGAGGATTTGTACGCCTTTCCTTGCTTTATTACCCTGTAAGACGTGGGTGTAAATTTTAAACCAAAAATTTTGCAGATCTTTATATAATTTCAAGCTTGGATTTTTTACAAATGCTTAGGCTGTAGATACCGAAACTGACTCTGTGTTCATGACAACTTAGGCAGTGTTTTTTATAAATCTTCAAATGTGGAGCAGATATAAAATAGGAGATGGGTAATTGAATTCTTCGGTGTTATCGAAAAGACATTGATAGTCAAAATATTATTTCGATAATAGTTAGAAAGTACTCCTAACTCAATGATAAGACAACAAATGCGTCAGTGATTATGACAACCGGAACAAGAGTACGTAGTAAGTGCAATTAACTAGTACGTCTTTGTCGGTGCGTATAGCAAGAAAGATTCATATAGGAACACGATCACGAGACAAATAAAACATTTTGTTGGCATTGCGAGAATGCCCATTCATATAATAATATCCCGCTGTGTTCATAAAGCCTGTAAGCAATTTAAATAAGCTCTGAGTGCATTCATGTAACTTTATCAAAAATAGACGAAAGATAATGGAAATATTAGATTGAAATACACAACAGTAAACTAATATTCAGTATGCTAACCAATTACTTCACTAAGGAACAACATTCATAGTTCAATGGAAAATTCCCAGTGATCATTTAGAAATTGCGTAATAAATGTATTTGTCGTCGAATTTCCGTGTCGCCGAGGAATGAAAAGGGTCAATCATGGTATACAATGGCACATCGTCGGTCACACGCCGCGCTGCCGGTTAGTGCAATCACCGTCAAACCTGGTACCATACTGATGCGTTAAGTGCCAATGTCGGATATTGCGTAATTGGTTAGTCGGTAACATACAGCTAAATAATATATGTAATATCATTAGATGATTATCAGAGCTCTTTGTTTCGGTCCAAAGTAAAATTGTTAGGTAAGTCACAGGTCTGTGTTTCGTTTATGAACTTTGATTTCCAACCAAATGTGAAAAATTAAGATTGAAGTGAATGAAGTTCTAAGTGTAAAAGTAAGGCAAGTTTTTGAAAACTGCTATAGTTTAGAATTAGGCCAGAAATACTCAGATGGACAAAAATCTAAAAGTTCCCATGTGATTCGGCCACCTGCTCCTTCTTCCCCGTTATCCGCTTGCAAAAATATTTTTTTTGTCTCATATCTTATCATCTTGTTTACCACATTGTATTATTCCCACCATAAATTCCTATTTAATTATCATCCTAATTTCTATCTTTATGGTTGGAAATCAGATTTGTACTTCTTGTCTATGAAATTGCAGCAGGCACATGATTTTATTTAGTAAATTTACCTTTTTGTAAGTGTAATCTATGGAAACGGATATATTTTAATATTGAGATTAGTTTGAAAAAAAAAAATATTACGTAAAGTTATCATTCATTTATATCTCTCTGTTATTTGATTTAAAAAATCTTAACGCTTTGTGTTACCGTAAGTCTGTGTTTTGCTCTCCTAAATTCAGATACAAATACAACTTTCTTTGAAGAAAGAAAGCAGTGAACATTATGCAGTATTATCTATAATGTAGTGAAATTGATAATATGGTTTTTGTTTAAGCAAACTGGATAGTGGGTAATGAAATGATGCCTTTTCGATTCGGTCCGCTTATCCGGATTAGCTTGAGAGTTCTTGTAACCTGTTCCGCTCTTTCAATTGTTATTAAACTCGATTTGAAGCCATCCTATTTTAGAATTCATTATGGATACGATAAGCATTTACTATTTATGTTTATTAAATAAGGTTTTGTTTTAAAATAGAATAGAGCTCTTCTCTTAAGCAGCATTTTTGTAGCTTATCTGTTCGTTGCATCAAAATTTGATACAGTTTTGCATAAAGAGGTAAACACGATCAAAGGATTGCTTTCAAAGTGGTTTACCTTGCGAACATATTTAAGTTTTCACGAAGTGAGGAAATGGAAAATAAATTGGATTTGTATGAGTTCTTAAAACTACATATTATAACCGGGAAAATGTTTACTTTGTTCCGCACCAGGATTATTGCACTTCGTTATTATTCTAACTTCGTGGTCTAGCAGTAAAGTCAATGAAATTGAAGAGGCTATATTTTTTTTATTTTTATTAGTGCACCATAATTCTAATTATTTTACTGCAATGATTACATTTATGTAGAGCATTTCATTCATTAAATTGTAATACATATATATATATATATTTCTGAGTTCTAGTCTTGTTCTAGTAATAGTTTTAAATATATATGTATATATATTAAGACTATAAAATTTTCAATGTTATTAGGCTAGTAATATGGAAAAACGATCTATAATTCGCGGGGAATAGTATATTCGGAATAAAAAGTACCCTGGGTTCTTTTCTGTACTTCTGACAAGTTGTACACAAATATTAATGAATATCAGTTCATTAGTAAAATATGTAAGAGCGTAACAAATTAATAAGCTCACTTTCGTATTTATGATATTCGTATTTTCTAATGACAAAACACTGAAACTATAATCAGATTGCAAGCAGAGTTTTGAACACAATTGGCTATTTCGAAGCTGAGAAATAAATTTAATGAATTTCCTTTAAATGATAAACAAGCAGTAACACTTCTTAGCAGCTTCAAAAGATAAAACTTTTACCTGGAAGCACTTTACTGCTTTGCGTACGTATTTAACAAGCAGACAGTTCTGATACAAAGAGAAAATACATTAACATAGCAACTTCACCCAACACGTTGCCTGTGAGAAGTTTCAAACATTTTCAACAAAACTTTTCTATATACGAAACGCTATTGAAAGCTTCTCATACTCAGAGAGATTAACACGTACCGTGAAAATACGCGTTCAAGGATTACCCCCACCTGGTATGAAGTTGTCTTGCTATAATGCGGCCCGCTAACAGCCTACATTGAAAAATTAATGTGTTGTCCCCCTAGGGGTGGCGGGAATCCAACACGTGTGAGCAACAAACAGCCCGACCGAAGTTGACTAATTGATAAGCTCAAATCAAATAAAAATCTATTTGTACACAATCCGGATTTTTTCTTATATTCATACTGATGTTTTGTTTTAGTATATTAATGTATGCATTTGTTAAGTTTATAATGTTGCTTAGTGTATAATCTATATAAAATACACATAATCGATTTATGAAAAGACATTTATCATCATCATCCAATTTAATAATCTAGGTACTTATGTGAACAATGCTCTATACATTTTATAAAATATTGTTTTAATAAATGCCATTTATACAAATCTTGATTTACGATTTTTTTTTTATTATTATATTATTATTCAGATTATTTCATAAATTTATTAAAATGAAATTATCTCCGTCTCGAAAGTTCCATCAAATAAAATTTCAGTTTCAGTAGTCAGACAGCTACAATTTTTTTCTGCTATGTAGTATTCAGAAGTCAAGGAATTTAGTTTTAATATATTCACCGTAATTTCATAAAATTACTTACATCTCGCGCGATTGTTAGAAACTCATTGACAGCGCACTGCCGGTCTTAACCACGTCGGTAAACAGCAAACATGGCAATGAGCAGTGGAGTCATCCCCGCAGCTAACTAGATCTTTGAGCGCAGTTTGGACTTCGGTTTGATCGTGTTTGCTCGCTACTCGCTAGTTAGACTGCGAATTGCGGATAGCTTCTTTGTGTTTCCTAGTCGCAACTCCACTAACTAGCTGCCGGTGACTGATTATGAACAACTGAAAATTATGCTGTTGTGTAAGAAACGGGTTTTAATTTAAAATGTCACTAGTATTGTTATTGAGGATAACTTTATGAATAATAAATGTGTACGTTTCTGAAGACTTAATAAAAGGTAAAACTATAAGATATTTTACCAATCTATGCAGTATTATCTTTTCACCTGGAGTTTGACCTGCGTGGACCAACCACACTTTAGATCGCGTGCGAGCACCTGTGCTTACTACTGGGATGAAATGTATGAAAGGGCTCAAACTATTTCTATACTACTGAATTTCATTAATATCGATTTAGTGGTTTGGACATCGAAACGTAACGGACAAACGGTGTCACTTTCGTCTTTATATTAGGGGTTAAAGTATGAAATTGCCGATTTGTACTGCAAAATTGAAATTCGTTTTTTTTTTCATTTAACATATTTATTTAATCAAAATATCTACCATTATTATCTAGACATTGCTGCCATCCAATCATCCAATATGAAGGTCTCTTATGCCTTTGCAATAGAACTCAGGTGATCTAGATTCTACAAACTGTGTGAAAGCATTTTGTACTGCCTCCTGGTAAGAAAACTGTATCACGTAGAATATTGTCAAAATCACTAAAAAAATAGTAGTCCTTTGGAGCAAGGTCTGGCGAATACGAAGGGTGACGAATGGTTTCTAATTGCAGTTCCTACAGAGCTAAGACAGCTTCTCGTGCTGTATGAAGGTTCGCGTTATCGTGGAACAATAATGGTGAAAGTCGATTCATGAGTCGGGGCAGTTTCACGGCTAGTTTTGCTATCACTGTTCGGTGTTTGGCACAGTACACATCTGCCGTTATTGCTTGACCAGATCGGAGAAAGCTATAGTGAATGATGATGATGATTCATCCGACCGATTTCGGCCATGGCGACCGCTTTGATTTCTATCCGTTGATTTGGCGCTCGTGCGCTCGAAGATGCTCGCGGAAAAAGTCCTTGCGCATTGAGGGCACGTAAGCGCGCCGTTCTTATAATTATAGGTTATGGCAGCAGGAGGGCGGGCCTTCAACTGGTCGCGTTTGTAATCAAGGTCAGCTTTAAGCTGATCCTCGAACTCGCGTACTTTGCTGTTCACCATCCTGCGCCATTTTGGCCGCTGTGCTGCCAAGCGCTCCCATTGAGAGGGCTCTATATCACATTTCTTCATGTGTCGTTTGACGACATCCTTGTACCGCAGGAGCTGTCCGCCATGCTTTCGCTTCCCATCCTGCAGTGAATAACACCATGCTGAGACCACCAAACAGTTACCATTACCTTTTTGTTGGTAAGCTTGTTTTAGGACACCGTTGCGGCATTTGAAGTGGGATCAGCCATTGCATTTTTCGCTTACGGTTATCATAAAGAATCCAGTTTTTATCATATGTCACAATTCGATCCAATATTTCTTTATTTCTGTATCGATTCAATAAGGCAACACAAGTTTCAACACGCGTTTCTTTCTGCAGATCAATCAAATCATAAGGCACCCATTTTTCATATTTTATTTTATTTTATTGATTTGACGCAAATGAGTCAATATTGTAACGTTAAACTATGCCGCTAAATCCTGTGTAGTTTGGCTCGGATCGGCTACCACCATTTCTTTCAATTCATTGTTATTCACCTGTGTGGGCGGCCTTCAACGTGGTTCGTTCTTTAAATCAAAATTTCCATCACGGAAGTGTTTAAACCAAAATCGCACGGTGCGTTCATAAGCAGTCCCCTCTCCAAACGCAACATTGATATTGCGAGCTGTTTTTGCAGCGTTAGTACCGCGTCGGAATTCGTATTCAAAAATTACTCGAATTTTCGAAGTATCCATCTTTCTTGTCTTAACTCGATAAAAAAAACAACTGAAAGTCGATAATTGAACGTTGCACATTTTTTAAAAAGAAGAATTTCATAGGTCCCACTTGAAAAAAGTTTCACTTAAAAGTTTCAAACCATGAGGGTTCTATGTCAATTAGAAGTATCTACCTATTACAGTAAAACGGCAATTTCATACTTTAACCCCTATTACTATTGGTTTCATAAAAATCAAACCTGCCAAATATATATATAAAACTGCGTAATGGTGGGCGGTTATATTGTAAGTGCGCACCGATAGATACCACTATCTTAACTGTTTTTCCGGTGAAACCGTTATACGTGCTGATTTTAAGAGTGGCCGGACATTATAAAATGCAATGGAGACTTCGACATCATATTTTGAGGTGGATGGCGGTTTTCATGTTGTTATATGTCTATAGCATCCGGTAATTTTTTACCTTCAGGATGTGAGCTCGGGTCAACTATTGAAATATGTAGGTAATAAAATAAAGGTAATCAAGATTAAAATTCATAGCCCTAGGCTTTGTCTAAATCCGTTTTTGGATTGAGCTTAGAATCTTTAGCATAAAGTTGATATTGCCATATTTGGTATTGTTCCTAAACCGGTAATAATTTAAAGTTTTTATTATTAAATGAAGTGTAATCAATTAGCAAACAGAAATATAGTTGTTCCATTTTTATATAATATCCTGTCAAATGAATCTATAAAAAGTACATTAATATTAATGTTAAAATGTGTGTTTCTTTTCAATAACAGAATTATATCCGATTATCTATTCATTTACCTGTATAACCTGTTGTTGTCCTTGTTATTCATCATTTAGAATAGACTCAGCTTTGTACAATGCAACAGTTTTAATTTTATTTTATAACATTTTATACCGTCCACTGCCTTTTGTAAAATTTAATTAATTCGTTCTATATTGTTTTAGCGTTGTTGAAAAAATGTATTTTTTTCTGGAAAAATTCACTAACCTACACGGCTTACACTATTATTGCGATTTATATATCAAACAGATGTGATACATACATGTTTATTGAAATGTAATAATATATTATTTTGAGTACACGCTAGAAAGCTTAAATTAAACAAATTATGATTTGAAATACATATATTATAATAGAATGACCCAAAAAACTTTGTAAAAAAGAACACACTCATAACTAGTTATGAGCTATACCAACTATATAGTTGGCATTCCGTACATTAGTGCTTGAAAGTCTATTTATTAATGATTTTTTGACTCTCCATAGAGGGTAACCTGATCTTTCAGTGAATTAGGTGCAGTATCAAACTTGATTAGTTAGTTTATTTAAATCCAACTTTATCTGTATAAACCAAAATAATTTTAATAGTTTTTAAAACTTGTATTTCAAATCCATTATCCACTTTTAAAAAACTGCTTTCTAGTTTCATAATAGAAATTAATTATATCGCTGCACATACTGTACGAATGTTTTCAATTACTTTTTGCAACGAAATGTTATTTATTGTAAAAAAGCAGCGCAAAATTATTTTTCACACTTGTACTGCGGTCGCTATTAAAATTCCTATCGGATTATTTGTAATTGTGTGTCCCACGTTTTTTGTTCTCCTCAATATGAATTGATTCTTTGGCGATGTATTACTGCGATATCGTGGATGGAACATCGTGGTCAAAACATTTTGTGACCATAATTTTTTATCGGAAATACTTCGACAATCAGGATTTATTACAGGATTTCTTTTACATGTTTTCAGCATGATTTGATGTTTAAATATCCTAGGATTTACTTGTAAGGCTGGAAGTGTCTTTTCTTTGATCTGGATTACCAAATTTGGTTGAACTTTGGAAATATTTTTATTATTTAGATTCTTTTTTATTGTTGAAGATTCACCAGTACCATTTTGGATGAAATATAAATTTGGGAACTGTGTGGTGCCTTGTGTGTTTTTGGATGTTAATTGTTTGAAAGGATTTTTAATTTTCTTTTCTATCAACTTACTATTACTTCTGAAAGCTATTTCGTCGGAAACTGGATGACGAAATTGTAGCAAATCGTTTGCAATGGTCATTGTTATAGGTGCGACCTGTAAGTTTTCATTTAAATCAGAAATATTTAAGTTTGTCAATCCTTCATCGAATACAGTTCCATTTTCAGAGAGACTTACTGATTCGGTTTCATTTGTTTGGTTTCCATAAAAATTGTCTAGTAACATAATTGAATTATCATTATTTTCTTGCATTATTATGGAATCGTTCTTTGGGTTCAATTCATTTTCCATTTTTTTTATTTTTATATCGTTTCTTTTTGCGACTGAATTTATTGTATTCATTTTATAGCTGTCGTTGGTTTTGTTGATTCTTAGCGGACTAATCAAATTATTGATTGTTTGTATATAATATATTTTAGAGTTATTTTTAAACTTCGTGTTTTTAATACGATTTTCACTGTCACTTTTGATATTGTAGACATTACCCAAAGCTTTTTCTGTTTCAATTAGCTCATATTCTGTTACACCTCTAATAAATCGTGAATTTTGTGTAAGTATGAATCCAACACCCAGCAATTCTAAAATTAAATTGTATTTGATTAGACTATTGCTATTATTATATTTCGGTCTAGATGCGCAGATGAAGTGCGATCTGATGCGGATACCGCTATTTTCTATAGGACAATGTCAATGTCACAATTGTATGTGTGTATGTATATTTATTACAAACTAGTTTTTGCACGTGGCTTCACTCGCATTAATGTAGAAAAATAAACTATCCCTCGGGAATAGCATAATACTTTTTTTCTGTCCGGTACCAAATGTCCTTATGACAACGTCTACTACATCCTACATTTCATGACTATTGGTTGAAATTTTAAGCGTAACGAACAAACTAACTTGGACGTTTATAATGTTAGTCATACGACGAATCTAATGCGATTAACTTTCGACCTAATATTTCTCGAAATTATGTTATAATGCTCTAATAGCTACTAAAACCCAGTAAGCTGTAACACACACATTACATGCATAGTAAAATAGATAAATTAAAAAAAAAAAAACTAGAATTCACAACTAAATATTAAAAACGACAATAATAAACAGAGTTCGCCTACAGATGTTAATGAGAATTATTATTTGAATGCTTACGTAAAGTGAACTCCACAACAAGCATGATTCCATCAGATTTACTAAATGAAATGTAAGTTTAATACTGGTTGGTTTGCGGCGAATTTACTTGATAGGTTGTTAATTAACTGTTATCGTGTTAATTCCCCTCATAAACTTAATTAAGATTATTGCCATTGATTGATTTTAATTAATGAATATGGAAAATTCGTTAAAAGATTTATCACAGAGTTAATAAATAGGACTGGATTTTTTAGTATTGCTAAAATACATACGTATATTATTTAAGTCAACACTGGATGAGAATTGCCTTTTTAAGCCATAAAATTGTCCCGTTCTTTATCTTTTTAACTATCCGTTCCTCCAAACTTTTTCAATTAGATATCAGAACTGAAAAATACTTTCAATGAAAAAAATATTTCAGTAGTTTTGAAATGAGAGATATTTTCGGTTATACACTATGTAGGTATAGTTGAGCTGTAAAGAGATTTTATTTTATCTGAATTTTAGCTTCAAGTTGTCAGGACAACCAATGAATTCCTTTTTTCCCATAATGATAGTGGAAAAATGGCTACCCAACCATTCAATCCCAATCCCACTAAATGTTTTAATCGATATAGCTAGAACGGCCATAATATCTGTTAGGTTTACAAATCAAATAAATAGACTTAAAACTAAATTTTTAAACAAAAGATACTAGTTTTAGCAGTATTACAATTTCTTGGTTGGGTGCATCAAACAAATTTAATTCATAAATTGATTAATGGACTTGATGACGAATATTTTCTTTGCAAATGGTTTTAATTTTTTTACTTTTAAATAAACGACATTACAGAAAATACAGTCGATAAGGTTTACAAGTGATTGAAAACTGAAAAAAGCAATCTTAGTTATCGTTGCGTTGTACGACATCGGACGGGCAGTAGCATCAAGTAAACAACCGGCTTCGTCCTGCATTTCAATCGAGTCTATTTGTATTTTATTGGACGAGACTCCAACACCGGCCGAACGCCACGGACCAAAGCTTTATGTTTTATTGAGTTCTTTTATGAGATTCGCCCACTGATAGACTTTGATATTAACGTTCAGAAAGTCGTTTAATTAGCTATACAATAAATTACGTACGCTTGTAAAGTCATATGCTTATTTTTTTATAAATATAATATTATTTATGAATATAAAATGTGTTAAATTTTCAAGGATTTATAGTTCCAGTGTGTTAATTTATGCCTTTTTTTTCGTGTAATTTAATATAATATTCTGTAAATGTTTAAAGTTAGATTAGTAAAAAATAACGACGTATTAGTATCGTGAGTACGAACGTAATTAATGACAGTAGATGAAGTGGAAGTATTATTAGCTCAAAAAGCCGTTGCGGCCTAAAGGATAAGACGTCCGTTGCATTCGTATCTTGCGATGCAAGTACCAATTTTTCTAATGAAATACGTAGGTACTTATCAAATGTTCACGATTGACTTCTACGGTGAAGGAATAATAACATCGTGTCATAAAAATCAAACCAGCAAAATTATAATTTGCGTAATTACTAGTGGTAGGACGTCTTGTGAGTCCGCACGGGTGGGTACCACCACCCTGCTTATTTCTGCCGTTAAGCATTAATGCGTTTCGGTTTGAAGGCTGGAGCAGCCGTTGTTCTGTAAAAACTGAGACCTTAGAACTCACGTTTCAAGGTAGGTGGTGGCATTTACGTTGTAGATGTCTATGGACTCCGGTGACCACTTAACACCAGGTGGGCCGTGAGCTCGTCCACCCACCTAAGCAATAAAAAATAAAAAACGCAAGAAAGAGGCGGGATCACTTTCTATATCTTCTAATTATTACACTAAAGATTCTTTTCATATAAAATTATCTAATTTTAAAATACTTATGGTAAAAGCTGTTTAATTTTAATATTAAAATGCAAAAATAGAATTATAAGAAAAGCGTATTGCTCGGTCCGGCTGGAATGACGGAGTACAAAAAAGTCTATTAGGAATCCATTAACTTTTTAATTTACTACACCAGTCTAATTTAATTGCAGGCGATTCTCTGCTGTAAGTTACAAAAGCTCTCAGCCGGTTTCTGACTGCCATTCCCTTTTCTTCTTATCTCAACATTTTAACAGAAATTTATCACAAGGTACCATATTTGTATAAATAGTTTCAATATTTTTACATGCTAAAAGATATTCAGTTAAGATTGTTATGAAAATTGTCATTAACGATCCTTATAACATTTTAGTTATACTGGTGGTGCGGACTTCCAATAAGTCCTACCCTCATTGAATGCCGGTGAGCCAGCCTATACACACAAACCATTGAGTTTGTCGGCGAATTTCTCAATGGGTCGCGTTTTCGATTCGGTGGTAGATTGAGATCTTAGCAAGTTCTTTCAGGCTGGGCTCCGTGGGCACAGCCACTAACCATGCCGTAGCCAGAATAGCCCCTCGAGGCTACTGGCAGACAGACAGGGTAAAGAGAAATTTCATTTAAATATCTTGTTATTACAAGGAAAACCAACAATCTTAGATTAACATTATATAATAACAAATAGGAAACAGAAAGCTAACTAAAGGTCCTAATTCTAGGTCTTTGTCCTAAGGGAGCTCTCGGTCACCATCCTCGTTGAACCCGTCGCTTGCGACGAAGGGCCGGATCTTCTCAGTGGGTCGCGTTTGCGGCCGGTGGTAGATTCTGCGAAGTACTGCTCTTGCTAGGGCCAGTGATAGCAACACTCCGGTTTGAGCCCCGTGAGCTCACCTACACGTTAGGGTGAAGCTGAAATAGCCTCTCAAGGCTATCAGCATAGGTAGGAAAAAAAGGAGCTAATAAAATCAAGTTAAATTATTAGAGAAATCAAAAATAAACAATAAATATAAAAGTCGATATTACGGTTTCCTGGAGAAGTTTTCTTAAACCTACCAAGCTCTTATGATTATATGGATAACGTCAATAAATACTGGCCATAAATACTGTTACAATTAAAAATAAACAAAATATTACATTTGAATTTGGAATCTGACATTTTTATATGATTGCTCATTGAGTTTTCTCATTTTGGCGCCAATACATTGTACAATATTTTGCGATATTAAAATGGAGTGAGGTGATAAAGAGAACCGAATCGCTGTGATTGCATTACACAAAGTAGGTATGGAGCCAAATGCAATTTTTAAAACTCTCCGTACGATAAGAGATGTACTGGTCATTTCTTAACTGATAATTTAAAAGAGAATAGGGTGGCAAAATCGAAACGACTACTGAAGCGGTACGCAAAGGGAGGTCATAGAAAAATTTTGTTTACGGATGAGAAAATTTTTACAATTGAGCAACATTTTAACAAACAAAATGACCGTATTTATGCTCAAATCTCTAAGGAAGCTTCCCAATTAGTCGACAGAGTGCAACGTGGGCACTATCCGACTTCAGTGATGGTTTGGTGGGGTATTAGCTATGATGGAGTGACTGAGCCATACTTTTGTGAAAAAGGTATCAAAACATCGGCACAAGTGTATCAAGATACCATTCTTGAGAAGGTAGTGAAGCCCCTTAACAACACCATGTTCAATAATCAAGAATGGTCCTTTCAGCAAGACTCGGCGCCAGGTCATAAAGCTCGGTCTACGCAGTCTTGGTTGGAAACAAACGTTTCGGACTTCATCAGAGCTGAAGACTGGCCGTCGTCTAGTCCCGATCTTAATCCGCTGGATTATGATTTATGGTAAATTTTAGAGAGTACGGCTTGCTCTAAACGCCATTATAATTTGGAGTCCCTAAAACAATCCGTACGATTGGCAGTGAAAAATTTTCCCATGGAAAGAGTGCGTGCTTCTATTGATAACTGGCCTCAACGTTTAAAGGACTGTATTGCAGCCAATGGAGACCACTTCGAATAAGTTTTTTATGCTTTAAATTGATTTATATTTATGTATTAAACTAACACACTGTAAAAGTAATAAATGTTATTTGCAATAGAAATTTTATTTTTTCCTTTGTAACAGTATTTATGGCCAGACTAAGTATATTTAAAATAATGAGATCTAACGACAAAAAGGATCTCGTTGATAACTTCGTTTTAATTACAAACACAGACTGTCATAAACAGTACATTGAAATGCAAATTTACAATGAGAGAATGAAATTCCAAAAAATCTCATTTTACATAATAAAATATATGTTGTAGCAGAACCGAGTAACAGAGGATCGTGTGCATACATTTGGCAGTAGTCACGTCTGCGTATGGTTATTTGTCCACAAGCGACTGTTGGAATAATTGAGGTGTACATTTTCACTTTGTTCCGTTTCCATTCGATTAAAATCGATGTACCTCTCTTGTACACCACCTATTCGGTGTTTACTAAACGATTTGAACAGTTCGTCGGTTTGGGCAACCAGCCACGCGGATTTTTTGCATGGATTTTATAATTTCGAACATAACGCACTAGCATAAATGAAAGGATAGAATAGAATCGCTTAAATTTGTATTTAAATTGACAGATACGACCTTCAAGCGAATATGTCAGTACTGGGCAATAATTTTAATTTGAAGACTCAAGTTTTATAAAGGTTAGTTACAGGCTAGTTTGAAATATATTGGCTACCGGGACTCGCGATTCGTCCGAGTACATTTTATGAGCATCTAATAAATTTTTTATCGTGTAACAGTAAAGAAGCAATCAGTCTGTTGGATATTGGCCTGTGGGATCCGTAAACACGTGCATTTTTATGTTGGTTGCAGTTACGGAGATTCATACATATTACTTGCTACTTGTTTCTATTGCTTTCTTAATGTCTAAAGTGAATTATTTATTGTAATCTACTAATATTCGCACTATTTAGTATTCGTAAAATTGGCTCTTTTAAATAATTCACAACTTTATTATTATGTCAATGACTGCTTGCGTTATAATGAGCATAATATTTTTTCACACAATATACACATAATATGCCTTTTCACGAATCGAAAATATGTTTAAAACACATTTACACTTTATTCTCGTGTTAATCAAATCTACTTACAAAAGTATTAGGTGTTTCGAATACATATTATAAAAGAACATATTTTATGAGTTTTACAAAAGTTCTTAGACGAACAATGGATATTTTAACTACAGATACAGATAATATGTGTAAGAGCTAGATATCTTAACATATGTTATCCAAGCACTTCACTTTATAATGGCACGAATGGGCATCATTTCTAGCGACCTTAGTAATTTGAGCGTACCAATTTCTGTCAGAACGGGCTAAAATTTAGTGTCTAAAATTGGTATTGCTAATATAAAATATTGTAAATAATTATTATTTAATCTATAATTATTATTTAATCTAGTTAGTGTTGTATCTTTATGCACATGTATGATAAGATTGAACTTTTTTTTCTTTACAGTGAAAATCCAATTTTTTTTTCTTACCCAGTCAAGTAACTATAAGCTTACTTTAATTTTGTTAAGTTTGTGTATTTTAAATACGGATACTACTTTGATGTGTTTCATTAATTTTAACTAATAAGCCCACGATCGTAGGCAGCGATATTTTTTAAATCTCCTAAGTTTCACACATTTCAAATCCATAGTTTTACAAAGTGCTAAATAATTTGCCGTTTCCATTCGTTTATTGACAAAGGCCGCTCCGTGAATAAATACAAAATGGTTTACCACCGGTAAGTGCAACGCAGTTGTGTCGGAGATCCCGACAACGGCCGTACAATCACGCACGGCCCCGCGACCGTTTGACCAGGAATTACTCACGTATACTAATATGTTTGCGAAACTCGCCAGTCTTTAACAATAGATGAAGGTCGATGCTGTTGGACTGTTTCAAAAATGGAACACGTTTTTTAAGCACAGTTTTCAATTTTATAAAGCAATAGATCTTCTAAATTTGTTTTGAAAGGTCTACCTGTTTCTTTTGCAAACGGATACCTTAAAAAGACAAACCTAGAGCTCATCCGATCGTAGGTGACATGCTAATTTGCAATTATATGAGCATAGTTAGAGCTCTGTCTACGTAAATACCATAATATATTGTATTCTTTTACACATTTATTATTCAATTAAACAACTTACATAAACTTTAGAAGGCGTTTTGAATAAAACAATTAAAATGACCAGAATGATGTTTTCTATTAAAAAATGCGTGTTGGCATAGGTATAAATTATTAGAATATGCTTCGGAGAGTTTGGAACCCCGGTTGCCTTAGAATAGTGTGACGTCATCAGTGTATTTAAGCTGATCGCATCGCCGTTGACATGTCGAGCGGGAAAGAATCTCGGATGACTAGTTGAGAATCTGATCCTCAGCGCACAACTTCGTTTAATAGACCCAAACAAAGCGGTGACTTAAGCGACAATGAACTGCGAATTCAATCTCTGGCTCTATTTTTATGTTGAAGCTTTATCCCGTAACAAATAGAGTTTTTGTAACTATGCCATAGTTAAATTAGGTATGAAATAAGTTAGTGTTTGTTTGAAAAGTTCTAAATCAAATGTAGAGCTAAACGTTAGAAGCATGTTTTCAGGCTACGATTTAACTTTTACATTCGAGCTGTTTAACATTCGTTTTACATCTGAGCCAACAAATTAGTATATTAACTATTCGACAACATAGACCAGGAATATTTTTAACGTTTGTAGATAAGTAAAACGCTTCACGACTCATCTAGTATTAAGTAGTTGGAGGCGGAGTTCGTAGACATCGTAATGTGAATGCGACCTTAAATAGTTAGGAAATTAAAGGCTTATTATTTCACCGAAGCATTTTAAAATTGAGTGTTGAGACAAACTGATAGGCAGCTGGCGGGCAGCGGCTTGGCTCTGCCCCTGGCATTGCTGAAGTCCAGGGGCGACGGTAACCACTCATCATCAGGTGGGCCGTATGCTCGTCTGCCTACAAGGGCCTACTGCCTACTGCCCACAATAAAAAACTAAAAAACTTTTTGTATTCATGTAATATTCTTATATAAATTTGCTTACTATATTTATTAAAATTAAATTAAAAAACGCATACATACCTAATCTCAACGTTTCAAAAACAATGTACGTACCATAAAGGCCACGTAGCATTGCCAGGTATGAGCTACGGACACCGTATAACAACTTCACACGGGTACTGAAAACAGCAAAACAATGGCATAACTTATAATGGTGTGTTGAATGCAATTGGCAGCTAATTTCTTGTTTCACCAACAGCGTCTATTGTGTCGAATTTTTAATCGAACGTCCCGGTCATGGAGTGCACTTGGCTTGAACAAAAATTTTATTGAAAAGATATTGTATTTACGGCCCGTTACTGGTAACTTCGAGGTAATTTCCCTTATACTAATTAGGACTTGACCTTGATTGTCTATACAAGTTCTATATAATTAATATACACTATTGAGAACAGCCCTAACAATACCAGAAACATAATAATCACCCATAAGGTTGAATAAAAGGCGACACCTTCTAAAAATAATTCCAGGGTAAAGCAGGTTTGAATAATATACAAATCTTAAAATGCAAACTTAATTAAGATGGTTATTTTATAACGTATGTTTGTAAAGGAGATGTAAGCAGCATTCTTTTTTTCAATTAAGCGAGATAATGTATGCTGGCGAAATAAAGTACACCAAAGGAAATTAACAAAAGTATAAATGTTAGTAGACATTTCATATTAGTTTTTATTTCCACGTACAAGACGCGAAATTAATAGCATCCAGTACCGAGTACACGAGTGTCATAAAGGTGGATATTAAAGTACTCGGTTAGGCATATAATAATATTGCAGACGTCCCAATCCTTGGCCACGTCCGTCTCTGTAGCAATAAAACCTGTCTAGTTATGTCATAATGTGCATATGTGATGAACTCGCGAGGATATTACTGCTCTAAACTTTCCTGAATCAGTCACACACTTCAATTCCACGTAAAGGAAATTTAATGACGCCGTATGGAATATGAAAGTGCTAACTGGATTTTTATTTGGATATGAGTTTTATCGCGGTTTTATAGAACAACTCTAGTTGAGTATCGTCTGAATCGTCACGATCGGATGTAAGTGATGTTGAAGAATGAAAATCTTAAATACTTAAAGATAGACAAAGTTATAATTAAACTTCCATAAAATACCAGATTAAACGCTAAAGGTGCATCGATCAGCATTAAATTAGCATGTTAATGCGACTTGTTAGAGTGCTATTAATATTCAGATTACTATGTGTTTCCAAAGTTGCTAGTATGTAAAACTAGCCATTTTACACACGACAACTAGTAACTTAGTACACGAAAAGCAATGACGATATAACCTAGAATCAAATTCGATTTCAGAATGCTGCAAAACTATCGCTAATCAGTCTGCCAGTATAATCGAATAAAAGACGAACGCATGTGAACGCGATTCAACGCAGATACATCGGACTTGTTTTTGCCATTGGAATTAATTTCATAAATAATTAATAGGGCATATTTGGATCGGTGAGTGGACGCAGATGGAAATGCACTCGGCAAATTGACTGATAACCGCAGTCGGGGAAAGGCTAAATACCTGCTAATGATAGTCCGATTGGTGCTTTCAATTTGTCAGTTACTGAGTAAATGAAAAAAATTTGGATTATACATGTATAGCTGATCTGCAATCAATATTTAACATTGAATTAATTTTTTTGAACCTAAGCTTCGGATTGTTGTGTAAATGAATGCGTATTTTGAATTTAAAATTACATATTTCTTTGGTTATTCACTGTAATACTTTTCCTTCGCATGTATTGGAGTTTAATTAAGTTATCTGCGAAAAGTAATTACCATTCAAACCTTGGTGACGTCCACAAGTCTCCTCGACGTCAATAAGAAGCAGAGTGAAATGAAGCGAGAAGATCAATACAGCTTAGTCGAGCGTAATAGGAGTAGATTTAAGTCTAATAGGAGTGGTATAACCTATCTGAAATACAATACTATTTTATTTATAAAAACTCAATAAATAATTGAATTATTGTGTGAATATTTTATTATGATGTGTTGAATGTCTTAAACAGTGACGACTAAGTGCAGAATGGGTAGCAGCGTTTTCTGAGTATTATTCTCTCTACGATTATACTGCAAACACCAATCAATAATAACTAGTGGAAATGGCACATTGAAAGCACACACGGGTGTGCACCTTTGTCTGAGGGATTACGGGTAGCCCGGATGCCTTTTCAGTTTTAACAGGACAGTTGGACGAGCAAGGGCTCAGCCAGGAGGAGGGGGGGTTCTACTAGCTGCCCGAGCGCCTCCGAAGAAGACCTAACAACTCAGGAGCAGCTGCTTCGCGAATGAATCTACTACCGGATCGGAATCGCAACCGGCTGAGAAGATCCGGCAAGAAATCCAGCGGGCTGAGGCATGTGTTAAGTTGCACGTCGAACTTTTAGTCCTTAGTCCCTAAGCCTTCTCATAGTGTTAAAGCTAAAGTCTGATAACATTCCGGTAACAGTTATTGGATTTGATGGATCCGTAAGGACGTGTCTAGGGCGTTGACGATGATTGGCTCCTGCATGAGCAGGATTCGCGGATTGGTCAGCGGCGGCAACGATAACGCGATTATCATGACGCATATCCTTATCAAAGTACCGTTCCGACGCTGATTTCAGGTGGTTCCGGATCGATTCAAGACCCAGGTCATCGTGCTCCGACGGCTAGCCAAAAACGAGATTGTAGGGTTTGGAGGGTGTATATGTGTGTGCGGGCTGCGTGAGCGAATATCAAACTCGAGTAAGTCAGGACGGACCGTACACAAGTTTTGTAAAGAGTCACCTTGTTCCGAAGGGACATTTTGGGTGTTTACCACTTTCGTACTGTTTCTGCCATGAAGCAATTCCAGGTGCCGCTTTGATATGTGACAGAATTACAATACAATTTAGACTTTGACCCTTCCTCTCAGGACGTAATATATAGGTATTCGAGCCGGAGCTGATCTGCTAATGTAGAGATACAAACAAAGAATCGCAGAACACATCTGTAAGAGCACATACGTGTACAGCTACACAATTTGCACATGCTCGATGCTAATCAACACTCATTAAGCACATTGATGTTTCAGTTTCAACGTTACAATTACTCGTGTTTGTTATGCGACAATCATATTTTCACAATATTGACGGCAAACATGAAGTGACAAACGCTGTGATAATTTACGAATCAATGCGGGATAGATGAGTCTGTTGAAGTTTGCACAAATATGTGATCAAGCGAGATCGTTAACTTTACATTGTATTTCAAAGCACCGGTCAGCTAGAAATGAGAACTAAATTTTAATCGAATCGTTTGCGGGTGTGGTAAAATTTGTACACACAAATTAACGCGAGGTGCGATTGGAAAATCTGAACAAACATTGAAAACAAACTGAATTTGGGTTTTGACATAGGAACATACATATTCAAATGAAGCGAATATTTTTGTTCCGACTATTGTAGCGCGAAAGATTTTTACGCAACAAAATCTACCTGCGGGGTGGAATTGCGGTTAAAAATTCAATTTTTATCGAAATATTCGAAAAGTTACATTTTACCTTTGTTCATGAGAATTCGTTAAGTACATGTTTCATTGGAAAAATTGGTACGAAAATTGATTTGAGTGCCGGGACAGTCGTATCGCTCTATATGAATGCACCGGGCGCTTTATCTTGCAGGCCACGGCGACTTCTAGTTCAAGATAGTAAACTATTTTGTAAGGCATTAAATGTAATATACACTGTTATTTTTGTTTTATACACATATGTATATAATGAAATATGTATTATACTTAACAAAATGTTCATGACTGACGATGAAGGTATATAACATCGTGGAGTAAAATCAAATACGCAAAATTATAATTTGCGTAATTAGTGGTCGTAGAACGTCGTGAGAGTCCGCACGCGTAGGTACCACCACCCTGACTATTTCTGCCGTGAAGCAGTAATGCGTTTCGGTTTGAAGGGTGGGGCAGCCGTTCTACTGTAAAAACTGAGACCTTAGAACTCATATTATCAAGGTAGGTGGCAACATTTACGTTGATGTCTATGGACTCCGGTAACCACTTAACACCAGGTGGGCCGTGTGCTTTATAGCATATCTATTAGGCGCCGTACTTTTCGAATTATTTTAAAGGCATTCCCCATTTTTATTTATGTAAATATCATCATAAACTATGATACTACTGCAAATTTTTTTAATGTTCATTTTGATACTTCAATGTATTACAATAAGAAGCGTGGAAACAACGGTCTCATATGACACTAGTGGGTATAAGTTTTAGGTCACAAGTTGATGAAATACCAACGTGTTAAATCTATAAATAGTAAGAGGCCGTACATTAATTACGTGCGGTGTGTAAGGGGTGAAGGGAACAAACTAAATCTTTCCAAATGTCACAGGGGGTTTTTAACAAATATCACGTAATTTTTTTACTAGCACAAAACAGTGTAAAATTGCGTGGAAAGTTATTTCTAGAATAAAATACGGCCAAATCTGACACAATAATGATTGTCGTATTCGTCCGAACCCCGCAGAGCAGCAAAGTAGTGCTGAATTGTCAGCTGTAGCTGTAGCTGTTTGCGGCTGTTTCGAAGACTCTCGTGTGAGGTTAGGGGAGGGGGGACGAAGTTGAGGAAAATCTTACAAAAACTCACCAAAGGGAGAGAGGAGGTCGAAAAATTCTCAAAAATGTCTCACGTAATTAATAGACGTCCTCCCCTAATGCATGTATATTAGGTACTATAGCTCTTCTATTGAACCTTTCTTTATCGTATTTGTGGCACAAGCTCACGACCAGCTTAGTATTAAGTGCTTACGGAATGCTATAGTCATTATAATGTGAACGTTCTTACCCACGAAGTATGATGGTATGAGTCGAAGTCTGTTTCACCCTTCAAAATAGCGCATGTCTGCTTCGCGGCACAAACATGTAGGATGATGGTAACTACCCGTGCGGGCTTAAAATACGCCCTACCTGTAAATGTACGTTGAAGTAGGAAGCATTTTATTTCCATTTCAGCTTCTGTTACCTAAAATAAACGCATTACTGGTGGTAGGGCCTTTTGTGAGTCCGCGCGGGTGGGTACCACCACCTTGCCTATTTCTGCTGTGAAGCAGTAATGCGTTTCGGTTTGAAGGGCGGGGCAGCCGTTGTAACTATACTTGAGACCTTAGAACTTATATATCAAGATGGGTGGCGCATTTACGTTGCAGATGTCTATGGGCTCCAGTAACCACTTAACACCAGGTGGGCTGTGAGCTCGTCCAGTCATCTAAGCTATAAAAAAAAAAGCTTAGACTTAACATTGTATGAACTTCGTATTTTCACATCAAAAATTCATGGAAAATGGCAAAAGCAGTTAGACACTATGGAAATGAAACGAGCTCAATATTGAATAGGAGTTGGCCAAAAGAGTGTTTCGAAATGAGAGGTGTCTGAAAACAAATAGCTCGCACAAAGAAAAAACTTGACCAAACTTTTACCTTACTGCGACGAAACGAGCGAGTTGGGGAACAAAAACTATTAATGTAGAGGCTCTCACGGCTCGCTGAGTTGTCGGTGCGTTTCGTTTGATAATTTCCGTGTACAGCGGGCTTTAATCGAATGAACGATCCCGCCCCCCGGCCTCTGCTCGCCTTCCCCTTGCCCGCGAGCGCAATAACATTGTACATCTCGATTATCGTAAACCATAGAAAGTTTGGGTGCTTGTGAAACAACTCTAGTCTGTAATCTGTCTAGGAAGAGGCTTTAGCATTTGAACATGAACTAAAACTTCTAAAATTGATAAATTTTTAAGCCTAACAGTTTTTAATATTATTTTTAGTTGCTTAGATGGGTGGGCGAGCTCACAGCCCACCTGGTGTTAAGGGGTTACAGGAGGCCATAGACATCTACAACGTAAATGCGCCATAGGTGACCTGGAGATATAAGTTCTAAGGTCTCAGTATAGTTAGAACGGCTGCCTCGACCTTTAAACCGAAACGCATTACTGCTTCACGGTAGAAGTAGGCAGGGTGGTTGTACCTACCCGTGTGGACTCACAAGAGGTCCTACCACCAGTAATTACGCAAATTATAACTTTGCGAGTTTGATTTTTATTACACGAAAACCGTTGCATCGCTAGATACGATTGCACCGGACGTCTTATCCTTTAGGCCGCGACGACTTCCGATTAGTTAGCCCACATTATAAAAAGGAACAAATTAGAGCTTCGCTTCTATATGGTGGTGTCTACCCGCACAAGCTAAGAACACAGTCAATAATAAATTATACCACCAATAATAAAAC
This sequence comes from Bombyx mandarina, assembly GCF_003987935.1. The sequence goes on from NW_021011533.1 coordinate 1,500,341, forward strand.
TCCAAGTAATAAATTATGTGGGTTTGCTTTCATTCCATTATGTTTTTCTTTATCGTGCAAGTTTACGAACAAGTGTCGGCCACATATTTATTTGTAAAAAAATGTCAGTACCTACCTATTAATTTCAGCACAATAGCTTCATACGTCACGATACGAGTACACTCGGCGTGTTAACCTTTACTAGAGGTCCAGCAGTAGTCGAAATTTGACTATAATTAATTGGAATTGTAAGTTTGTTCACAATCATAATAATGATTGTACTTTATACTTCTATAATCACAAATTTCGCCAAGGCTACACTATAAAAAAATATTAATAAGGACAAACAATATTTAATCTATTCTCAATTTGACAACAGACGTCAAGAACAAAAGTTTGACAATAAATAGTATGCATGCGTGTGTGCGTCAAATACATGGTATGTAGTGTGTGTAATGTTTTCTTTATTGATTTAATGTATCTTTCATGCATTATTTAAAAAAAATATTAGCATTGTGCACTTCTTCTCTATATTCTCTATAAGTGTGGAAAATTTCATACTCCTCCGTCCGCGCAATTTTCGTAAAAAGGGATACAAAGTTTTTGCTTCACGTATTAATATATAGATTCTAGGTACGTTATAGTTGTTGGTAGCGTAGTCGGCACTTGAGATATTAAATTTATTAGATCCGTGTCATGTGAGGCTCGTAAGAGTAAAGAAAAAGAAACGACATTAGGACGCCCTGGATGACTAGGCTCAGGATGGCCTGGGTAGCATTAACGTTGCATCGCACATCAGCTGTTTTCAAAATCATTTTTTTTTGTTAAACGTAGATTCCGTAAATATTTCACAATTTTGAAATATTACAAAGATTATTTTTTATAAAATTGATTTCACATAGTAATATTTTTAATATTTACTGACAAAGAATAAAACAATTAAAGCGAGACAGATCGGCATCGAAATTAAGCCCTGCGGCTGTTTCGCATCCGTCGTAATAAAACACATGCAAAGTTTTTCTTTACTGAACGTCGAGTGGTCGCAGCAAACGGATGCGAAGCAACAGGCTTGATTAAAACACGTGTTTACAGAACGCACACTAGATCCCGGACAAACGCAATAATACGAGAGGGGCAGTTAACGTTCGGCTGCCACTATTTCTACAAGAGCTGCGGGGTAATCGCTAAGCACTTTCGAAATTATTAACTGTGTTTTGAAATTAAAAAACCAGTGATATTTTAATATGCCTTCAATAAAATAGGTTGGTGCTGGCGACACGTTGCAAGCTTCGGCCGGTAGCACTTGCATGCCTATTTATGTTTTAGAAGCAATTATGCCTGCTAGTTTAAATGTAGTAAAGGTGTAAATTTTTGATTTTAAGTCTTAAGGCAGGCAGCCCTCGGCCACATCAAGTCATTGAGTCAGAGTTACATTGGAAGAATGGCTATACTGGCCTTTCTGATTGCTTCGCAGTAGAAATAGAAAGACTGTCATTATACAGTCTATGTCTGCTCATACTAAACATAGCTTCTGAACGGAATCTAATAGAGATTAGGTTTCTAATTATACATACACATTAAAAAACCTGGTCGCGTTATTGAAGGTAACAGCAAAGGTAGCAGCAGCATTGAGAGAAGACACACGCACTTTTACCCTTACCATTTAATTGTTTTAGAACAAACACAATGCCGCGAAATTATTTGGAAAAGTTACTAATGAATGATCTCTGAAAAGAAAATAGCAATGAGTACAATTTAAAAAAATACGAGAAAAATTCAGAGGCGTGCTACAAAACATTTATCAGTAAATTCTAAACCTTCAGAAAATGAACAGCTCAGCCGTTTATTTGTTTAGGTCGCATAAGAAAATCACTGGTCATCCACAATTTGCAGTTCAATGTAAAAATACGATTGATATAATTTTTGGAGTTATGATCAATTGTCTAAGGTTATTTCTGATACCAGCTTAATCCAGCAATGAAAGAAAGGCATTGGCGATTGCTTAAATATGGTTTTGTCATCGTATTTTGTAACATGTACCGATAAGGTGCCGTAAGGTAAGGAACCGCGCCAAATAAGGTATTTGCTCTTCGGGATCTAAGTTACTTCTTCTTATCTTGCATGAGTTATCGGCTTTCATAACACAACTAAAATCCTAGGCTAGGAGCCTCGAGTGAGGTTGTTTATTTAACGGCAAATCATCAGCCTGAAGATATTAAATACAGGTAAGTTTAAACAGGCACTAAATACAAAAATATTCCGTGTGTAATTCAGAAGAAGAAAATAATGCATTAATCGAATTTACTGCAATATCCTCAGTCCACGTTTCAGACATGGCGTAACATACAACTCAGCGCATTTTTACGTCTGTAAATTATAGTTTTACGATCGAAAATCATTTTTATGTTTTTGGAGGAATTTAATATCACGCCAGCTACGCTCTGCACATTCGCTATTTTTATTGCGCTGTAATTTTATTGTTTTCTCAATTTTTATTAACTATCAACCACCTACTTTGCTTCCTTATAGTAGATCAACGAGGTTTTACCCCTCGCATTAAATTAAGAAAGGACTTTATTTATTACTAAGCATAAACTATTTAAACTTACTATATAAGCTAACATAAAATATAGAGAAATGCAAATTTACAAAGGCAGGAACATAAAAAATAAGCTCGTACCTGTTTATAATTGTTAAACGTACAACTCTCGCATCTTTTATAATTTTCTTTAGAGTGGCGTAGTTTAAAAGCTTAGCGGTTAATTCACTCTTTATGGAAATAACAGCACTTTACTACGTAATTTGAAACGATCAACCCTCCTTTGTCCTGGTATCTATTTTTACAGAGTTATGAAGATCTCCAAGTTTGTTTTTTATTATTATACAATAATTTTAAAGTAGAATCATATCTTATAGGAAAATTTGGTCATGCTATATTCTCCATCCTAAAGGTAAGGGTAAAGGTAGATTGAATTGATAGCTCATTGACGTGTAGGTGAGCTCACGGGGCTCAAACCAGAAGTGTTGCTAACACTGGCCCTAGCAAGAGCAGTGCTTCGCAGAATCTCCACCGGATCGGAAACGCGACTCACTGAAAAGATCCGGCGAGAAACTCAGTAGACGTCCATGAGTACTAGTGACCACTTGCCATCTGAGGGGGGCGTATACTGTATCTAAAATGGTAATAAAGGCATAAAATACGTTATGACTTGTTGATTTTGGTGCTATTTGGTAGTTTAGATGCTAGATCAAGTCAATAAACACGATTTCTGTATGAGAAAAACAAGCCAGACAGTGATCATGTGCCCGCTCAATATATGTTGTATCAATGTTAGTGGGTGCACTGTAAACCTGTACCACCATCTAACCTATTTTTGAATTAGGTAGATAGTCATACGGCATTAGGCAGCTGTTAAACATAACAGTTATTATTGAGATTTGGACTTTATGTCTCAGTTTTATGCCATAGAGTTGTGACAGTCCAACAGTTGCCCCACCCTTCAAAACAAAAGCGTTACTGCTTCACGGCAAAAATAGTCAGGGTAATAGTACCCCTGCGAACTCACCAGTCGTCGTACCAAAAGTAACATACATAGACAATACACTTCAATAGTGTAGGTACCTACTCTATTCGGATAGCTAGGTAACAATACACATACAGTTGGTAGCTAGGTAACGCATTTTTCGTTGCTAAGGAAAATAACATTCTGTTGTCGTTCAGTAAGATTTGGTTACAAGTTACGTTCTATTTTTATTTATTACATATTTTTCAATACCGTTCTCATATCTTTATGTAAGTGTCGGTTGAATCGAGATATGGACGCGAAACGTACTATAGGCATCGCACCGGACTCCGACTGTGTAAAAGGAGTGATTGCATGTCAATGCGAACTAGGTCGAGAAAAGCTACTGACAGCTCCACCTTACAATAGGGTGTCCTCGCCTCAAGATGAGAACAAGTCGCGGTACTCTACTGCACCTTGCGCTCGGGATATCGACCAAAACAAGTGTCCTATTAGCCACGTTCTTATCACATTTAAATCGCCATTGCATCCAAACGAAGTGTTCAATAAAGTGTTCCCCGCCAATACTGCAATTAAATATGTCAAAAAGAAACTTGCCAAATTGCTAGGCCTGTCAAATAATAATATACTTTTAACCAAAAATAGGACTGTATTGAAGGACTCAAGCCTCGTATCAGATTTGAAAACTGATGTACTCGGTAATCTTGTTATTGATGTCTTCACCAAAGATTCCGAAGAATTTTCTTTATCATCCATACCAAAAGAATCGTACGTCCATGATCTTCTTCATGCAGTTATGCCAAAAAAGAAAGCAATGCCTTTTATTGCAATAAAATTTAACATTCGTAATCAAAACGGGATATTCACTCGCTCATACCATTCTATCATGAAAATTCACGAGGTGAAAAAGAATTTAGCTGGTCTGTTTGATACTGCACATGACAATTTAGTTCTGTTAAGAAGAGAGCAACCACTTCAAGACCGAATGGCACTTTTAGATCTTGATTATGATAAATATGGTATCGCCGAAGTTGAACTGTTAACAAAAAATAATGAAAAACTACGTTTAGAAAAATTATACAAAGAGTTGCCGATCAATGATGTACTAAGTGTGATGGTACCTTTTGGTAATACTATAAAGCAAATTAACGTGGAAATATTTACAGAGCTTATTGAGAAACCATATTTAGGGGGCTACAGAAATATATTTACTGGTAAAACCTACGTGGATTATTATATTTAATTTTGTATCTTAATCTGTGTATCTTAAAAATGAAAGGTATTGTACATTTATTGCAGGAATCGAGTACCATCATGCATATACGCAAACGCCACAAAAACCAGAAAAGTTACCGCCTGAAAAAAAAAACTGTAGAGATACACAAACGGCAGAAGAACGGGAAAAAATATACGTTAGTAGTACTTCTGGTAGCTATTTAAGAGAAAAAAAAATGTATTTTAGTTATATTGTAATGATTGTTTTTTACAAACTTGAGTGTATCACATTGGTTAATGAGCTTTTGCTTTAAAGGATACGGATTATAGTCGAGCAACTCAAATGAATTGTGTTAAAGCATACATCCCGAGTGTGAATGATAAGATAATAACCCCGAAACCATACGAGACTTTTGAAGAAATGAAACGACGTTTGAATCATGACCATTACGCTTCGATTATTCAAAGAGCATTTAAGCACTACCAGTTTCGGATCAAAGTGGAAAGATGGCTAAAAGAATGCAGGTAAAGAGTCTTTAAATAAATAGATGTAGGTTATTTTTCACAAAATTACGAGTCATACCGGGTAGGGACAACGGCATAGCTTTGAAAAATAATGAAAGAGTAGATAAATTAGTGCTATTGTGCTAATTGTGATTTTTGATGTTCTGAGTATTTCAGAGAATCAAGGACTAGACACGTCCTTACGGATCCATCAGATCCAATAACCTTTGCATTAGACGCTTTCAGCTCTAACACTAGGAGAAGGCTTAGGGACCCCGGTAACCGTACTCGTCGAACTCGACAAAGAGTTCGACGTGCAACCTAACCCATGAATCAGCTCGCTGAGTTTCTCGCCGGATCTTCTCAGCGGGTCGCGATTCCGATCCGGTCGTAGATTCATTCGCGAAGCAGCTGCTCTTGAGCTGTTAGGTGTCCTCCGGAGGCACTCGGGCAGCTGTTAGTAAATCCCACTCCTCCTGGCTCGCCCACCTGTCCTGGTGAAACTGGAAAGGCCTCCGGGCCACCAGTAATCCTTCAAACATAAAAAAAGACTGTACCGGTATTCGAATCCCTCAATACGTAATTAACATATTTTCACGAAAGAGTTCCACGATGAAGCATCGTGTCGTGTAATAAAAATCAAAACCAGAAAAATTATAATTTGTAAAAGAATCAAGAGAATCAAAAAAATATTAGTTATTAATATTAGCACCGTAATATATTATGTCTGATTCTTTTTAAGTCAATACATTTTTATTATTATTGCTACATGGGAGTACGAGCTCACGGCTTATTTGGTGTTAAGCAGCTACTGGAGCACATAGGCAACACAATGTGAATGCCGCTACCAACCTTGAGATATGTGGTCGAGATCTCAATAATATGACATAACGGCCGTTCCATCCTCTTAGCCGGGACGCACGGTTGTATTGCAACAGGAATATGCAGGATACCCACTCATGCCAGATCACAAAACCCCCGGTAAACTCCAATCGGCGATTTCACGCTGGGATAAAACTCAGAGAGCGCTGTTGCCCATTATCTGGTGAATAGTTTTACGATAATCACGTAAAGAGCATTCAAATAGTTATTCTATAAAATCACATCATTGTGTTTCAAAATTTTCGTTGTTTTATGATATAATCATCAATGAATTGTGTCTGGAAATTCCTCTAAATTGTTTGAAAATGTTTCGACCTATCTGCCAGCTTAATTGAGTTTTATCTGGTTTGGCATGGTGGCCTTTTAAAGTGACACTATTTATGTCCGGTTTAAGCTATCAAATAATTTTATTTCGCTGTTATTTATTTAAACATTAATTAGTTTTGTTAGGTTTGAAAATATTATTTAGGTATGTTTGATAAAACGCAAGTCATAAATTACTTGTCAGTAGGTACATACATTAGATATTTAAGTTTTCGAGCATTAACGTGAAATGTCAATTACTCGTACATATACGAGTAAGTACTAAATTTTGCTTTCTTTTGATGCAAGCGTCACATTTTTGGAGAATCAGTGTTAGTATTTGAAAGTAAACATAAAATGTACCTAACGTGGCAAAAAAAGTTTTATATAGATATTACCTATTTTTATGCCTTTTTTGTAGCAGACTAACATACGGCCCACCTGATGGTGAGTGGTTACCGTCGCCCATGGACTTAAGCAATGCCAGGGGCAGAGCCAAGCCGCTGCCTACCAGTTTGTATACTTTGTAATACTTTAGTTTTAGTTTAGATTATATTTTTACGTCACTATCGAATGCATTTATTGTTTTCTAGAGATAGAATAAACAGAATGCGCGAACAAGACCAAAAAGAACAGGAAGCGATGCAAAGGCGTCTGCAGAGAGATCTTGTGACAAAAACATTCCCGAAAACACGTCAAGATTTTGATCAACTTTATGCTATGGTTAGTTCCATAATACTTTGTTTTTTTCTATATTTTTATAAATTCGTTTTCTAGCTGCAACTACCTATTTGCTCCATATAACCATGTCGGACTCTGGAAATAAAGCTCTCGCAGCACAACGGATTCATGCGCTACTCTCGATAAAGGGGTTACAGGTTTAAAACTGGGTATGCTAGATGCTAGAGTGGAAGAACGAGTAGAGTGAATAGAGTACTATACTAATACTAGCGTATAAAGCAGTCATGCGATAGTTTAAGGGTAAGCTATTGCTGCTATTCCACTGCAGTGGTGTCTAACTCATGTCTAAAGTGCGCGACAGCATTCACATTTTGTGGATTTTCCGGTAACCTAATACCAGATAGCCCATGAGCCTGTCACTATCTGTGGCAACATCACAACGTGAATGTAGCCGTCCAGTTTTGAGGTTGAAATTGAATAATTAGTGCACGATATGATTAAACATTGTAACTAATTAAGTAATTATAAACATGTATTTGCATATAAAACTTGCCTTGTTGCGATTATCTTGCTACTCTAGTGGTTGCTAACCCTAAATACGGAACCACTTGATCCATGATGCCCTCTATTAAATATCGAGCGCGGTCCAGAATCTAACTGGGTGTCTTATTAATCAATAAACAAACGCTAATAAATTCAGTCCATTAGCGAATTAGTGACTTTAGTAACATGGGAAATTATTACTCTAATGTACATATTATCGGTATGGTCATAATAATTTATAAATGTATGTCGTTTTTTCATGCCAATATTGATTTTAGGTAGACCGCTGGAAGCACGCCGAAATAGCTAGGATATCACAACTACATTCAAAAGGACCTAAAATTGCTGAATTTACTTTACTGCTTGATAAGGAAGTAGAACTACTGCGTTGCATTGAAGCATACAGAATTAAAATAAAAGAAGACAGTCGAAAAATAAAGGAAGAACGTTTCTTAGAAGAAATATCGAAGCCCGTTGCATGGTACGGACGCAGCGGTAAACTTATTACTATGGACACTATTGAAATACAAAGAGCTAGGAGATTAAAAGAATTATATAATTCGTTTATACGTGAAGATACGGAGGTAAAGGAACGATTAGAACTTTTAGTTGATATGAAGTTTGCATTACAAGAATTCAGACATCCTTTAGCCGAAGAAATAATTACGCTCTTAGATCAGGAATGCGATCTTCTTGTGCGACGATATAATGGGTTTCAACTACAGTTCTTACGTCAGAGGGTAGCAGCGAGTATATTACGACTAATCAAAACGTCGGAGCTAAATTTCGGTGTAACTAAATGCAAAGACATCCGCGAATATAGACAAATGGAGCAAAGTAGATTGTACTTTTGCGAATTATGCCATCAAGTCAAGGGTTACGCAGAGTTCCCGTTAAACACCAAGATGAGTGGATTCTTGGTGTGCACATCTTGTTCTTGGAAAGACGTAAATGAACGGAGTTGGGTGGACATGACGCCTTACAAGTTTATTTTACGAGCAGTACAAAGAGAGGAGCGCCGTCGGAAGTGTTGGGGATCCTTAGCCTTTGTATTACAAGAGAAAGATATATTCTTCATTGTTGAAAAACTGTGGCATTCACATTCTGCAATTAGCGAATGCAAAGATATAACGGAATTAAGACTGTGCCGTTGGCGTGTGAACGACGATTGGTCTCCATGGAACTGTTTCTTGGTTACGGTGCAAGAGATGAAAGCCCACCTCAAGCTTCAGAATCCTCAAGACGTATACGACGAAGAGCTGGTGCAGAAAGTTGAAACTAAACACAAGTTGGCTAAGGCCAATTTCGAGCAATTAATGTCTGTAAATAAACGTTTCACGGAGAGTGGCGACTGGCAAAGCGTGCGTGCTCCAGCTGTGGCTCGGGTAAATGCAGTCGAACCGATTTGATTTTAGAAAAAAAGTACTAGGAAAAGTTATTGTAATCATACTTCTATCGTTTATAAATGAATATGCAATTTCGAAAAGGGCACATGTCGCATATTTTGTCAAATACGTTTTTTCATATACATGTAGTTTTGTGGCTTACGTACAGCCATTTTATAATAATTCCAGTAATTTTCAATTGCTAATTAACACTAAAATATATCTCAAAAGTTAATATTTAAAATTTTACACTGCTTTAGAAAATAATCAGTTTTTTTTTCATTTCCTGAACATTTTACATTTTCAGAGATGTGCCCTTTTCGAAATTGCATATTCAAATATTTTAAAGTCACATTCTCAATTTTAGTGATGTGCACATTTAGGTTATGGTTCGAAGAAGATTATACAAGATTTATACAAGGTTATTTATTATTAATGCATAATTTCGCGAAATCATCTGAAACAACCGGAGTAAATTATTTTAGATTGACAATGTTTTGTTGAACCTTTCTTAAATGCTTGTTTTATTGTTAAAATTAACTAAACCAGTATTTTATTGCAAGCCTTCGCAACATAATCTTGGATTAAAAAGCTGCAATAAAAATAAAATAAAACTTTCTTTTTAAATTGTCTTCTTTTAATAATTACACGTAATACTTTATAACATAATTACAAATTACATATACAATTATAATTTCTCAAGATATCAAACCCAGTGATGAAGTCTAAAACAAAATAATATAATAGGCATGTAGGGGTATTTATAAAACACAAGTATTATAATAAGTGAAATTTCACAACGAAATGCATCTTGCTACGCTTAAACAATCCATAGTATTAATGTAGATCAATAAATTACGTAAATATAATTTAAGCAAAATGAATATAAGCTGTACAAAGAAGTCATGAGACATGCATGTAGTAGTCTTTTATTTTAAAATGATTGAAGTCGAAACTATAAATATCGTTACTCATTTAAATGTTATTACACAATTTAATTCAAAGTAAAACCTTAAAAATAAGTAAAGCTGTCTGAAATTAATATAAATACGGTAACGTTATGTAGTCTTAGCTTGGTGATTTCTGTACGATGAGGCTAGAGTGAAACGCACAAGTATATATATTCACAATTCAAACAATTTCGGAACTGAATCTAGTCATTGCATAAACCGATGCCTCCAATGAACACTACGCTAACTCCAAATTCGTAGATTTACAGGAGGAGCGTTTAAACGAAAAAAGTTGATAAAATCTTTATTATTGCTGATTTACTCTTGCTTCGAACCCCATCAATAATGATTAATTGTAATACTTTTAACATAGTGAAGCGATTTGCATGGAAAACTAAAATTTCAAAATTTTGAGTTAGAGTAGTGTTCATTGGAGGCATCGAAACATTAAACTTTTAACACATTCAAATACAAAAATAATTTAATTTTAGAGTTATTAGCTACTAACAACGTTATAAAAACTCAGCGACCCCGGCCTTGCTGCTGCTACCAATTATTACTATTACTACCGTAATACTCATGCGTAGTAGTAGCTATAGTATTTAGATTATTTTCGACGGTCTACTGACGCGACTAACCGAAGCCTAGGGGAGTTAGGTACTGGATAATCGCCATTCTAATCAATTTGAGGCTTAGACTCCAGTCCCCAAGGCAGTATCATGCATGGGTCTATCTATCGGCTATCTTCACAAACCAGTTAAAATAAGGTAAACGTCGGTGTAAAAATAATAATTAAGAACAGTTCCGAAAAGTTATCAATAATTCTTTTCAAGAGCTAAAGAAGCTATGGCAATTTAAAGTCTATAATTCATACAGAGGATTTAATGTGTATCGCAATGAAATATATCGACACTTATATTAACGTTAATTAATATACATGCATGATTAAAAAAAAAAATATATATATGAAAAATTAAGTAAAGAGCGTGCCTCATCGTTACAATCGAAAACATAAATGTACCCTAAACGAACAATCAGTCGAGTCGTAACAAAGTCTCTCGCCAAATCTGTAAGAAAACATACGCAACATCCGCCGTCAAAATCTAACAACTATCGTTTTAAAATTCCAACATCATAAATTACTATTCTGTATATATATAATCCTAAGTATTTACTCTCTCATTAGCCGGCAACTAACCAAGTTAGTGTCTCTGTACGTTTGTACATTTTATTCGTTCTAATGTAAGAAAGCGTAACTTACTAAAATTTCATATTTACTTTGATCATGTTCATTTTAGTAAGACTCGCTAACCGCTACTCTTTATCAAGTCAACCTATAATAATGTTTCACTCTTGCGTTAGTTCAATCCACAGGTCATAACTGTCGATACTAGCTAATTTTATATACAATCATCAATTGTGCCTCGATACAACAATAGTCTAGTAAATTTTGTAAAATCCACTCACAGTATAGTACAAAAAGTGCAGACACAATATTCACATAAAAGAATATGGTATTTTTACTATATATACTTAACACGACTATATAATTTTTGCACTTTTAATATTGCCATCTTAGTGGCTTAAACTCGGAATATCTCAATTTTATTAAGACTTCATAACCCATATCCAACGCAAACATCTTAATAATCTATTATTTACATTTTCTTAGATTTAGAAGAAGGAAGTATTCATACAAGAGACCGAACTATCTACTACTGTGCCGAGACAAACGCCACACGTAATGCTATCATTTGGCGTGTCTTCTAAAGTGTGACAATATACAATAGCTATGAATAAACTTATTATATTTACAAGTCTTATCAGTTACGCTTGCTCATCAAATATAATTGGCCTTAAGCTTGTCCAAAAATCAGCGACGCAACCGTTAGCGCTGCCATGCCATATTTATAGTTCAACAACGATTTACGACTAACAATTATGCGAATGTTTCGTTGATCGCATATCACTAAAAAAAAAATATATACGGAGACAATTTCTTTAACTTAGTAACGTAAATAATATATATATATTAATAAAATATACTTTAAAACTGTTACAACACAATTTGATTCTTTGTTTTTTTACATAAAATTTACACGCTCTTTCTCAATTAATTATTGCTCACGAATATTTAGATTACGATATGATCATCGATATATTACAAAAGGCGTACGCTATTTATTTTTTTCTCATTGCAACGGCACAAACACGAATTATTTTCTTAAAATTGACACGTTTCTGAACATTTGACTTTGTATATTTTGTAAAAACTGGTCTTTTTGAACAGTCATCCTAGATTATATGGATAAGCGACATTTTTCCAAGTAAACTGTTTTTGAAATGAGATAGTAAAATATCACTAAAAAAAAACTTATAATACAGTCAATTTTACAAAAGAAGCCTCTCGACATATCGAGAATTGACATTGTACTTCCGCGGCATACGATCTCAGAGTAACACGTTCGTGTTTCAGTGGTACCCGTCGAGTTCCATGGACGAAATTCTGTCGGACCCAGTGCCGTAGTTGTGGTTCGAGTACGTGAGGGTGTTGAGCGACATGTCCTGCGGCACGTCGGACGGCGACAAATAGTCCTTGTCGCTCGTCTCCATGAACTCGATGATGCGCTGCGTAGACTTGACGTGGGCGACGATCGCCGCTTCCCCCTGTAGGACATGCGGGATGCAGTTTATTTATTTGTCGGAGTTTGGTAACTAAACGAAACGCAGCACGATTCCCGAGATGGCAGCACGAATGCGAACTCTGCTAACTTCGTGCTACGACAGAGCCTAGCCGATGGAGGCGCGTAGCACAGTTGCCAGATGGGGGAGGTTCCCTGCAAATTCGGGGGGTTTTTCGACCTTGGGGGGAAAGATTTTTTGGGGGGACATTCGGGGGGAAAAGTTAGTTGGGAGAAATTTCGGGGGTTTTTTGAGTACCAATAATTCATCCACAAACACAATTCGCAATTACTATTAGAATAATTATAGTCTACTATACTATTCACAAGTCAATATTATAAAGGACAAATTATGCAACCAAATGACAATAGAAACTGCCGAAGCGGTTCTCAGGATTCGATTTTCACTGCCAAATAGATGCATAAATTTTGTTTGCACATCGGACATGTTAAATATCTTTAACTTCGAAAACGTGTATGCTTTAAATAATAATACCGAAAGTGAATATGATTGTAATAATTGTTTAGAGATGGTTGAAGTTATAGGGACAGCTTGATTAAAAAATAAAAGAATCCTTTTGGTTTTTTATTTCTTCTTTAAAATAAGTAAAGACTATTTTGGGTTTTTTTTTCTTCCAAAAGCCTATTTTCAGAGGGTTTTCGAAAAAAGTTGGGGGAAAATTCACACAGTCATCTGGCAACACTGGCGCGTAGACGCCATCACACTTACCAACCAGCCTTCTTGAAGAGCGGTGTTCCATCCTAAGAACTATCATTCGTTTTTGTTTGCTAACGTCAAGAGAAGATTTTTAAATTGTTCTAAGACAACAAACGTAATTATTAGTGTACTCGAATATTTTTCTCTTAGCTCGATCTCCCTATTCGCCCCTACGATGTCTGACATATTTATTTATTTATTTTTAGTCTTCTTACAAATTGACAGTATAACCAAAACATTTGTAAGGTATTCATAATATTAGCTTAAGTAATTTCTAGCAACAGCTATGAATCGCTGCAAACCATCATGGACTATATCCGTTTCTGGAGCACAGGCTGGGTAGCCATTGAGTGGCGAAACAGCACGATATGTCTGAGTGTTAGCGGTGTACTGCGTACGCGCTTGCGTGGTACTAAGAAGCTACCGCTGGCGACGCAAACCTCCACACATATTTCCACGCATGTAGCCATCAGGCACATATTATAGCGATACTGATTCCAGTGGAGTGGAGTTATTGTTTAATTTTGGAACGTCAAAAGTATCAACGAGCGACGTCCGCTATGACACTTTTCCCCCTTTCAATTCAGCCGCGAATTCGATTTCATATATTTCATATATTTAATCTTTAATTTGTCTCTTAAGAACTAATTAAATATATCAAAACCAATAAATACAGTCCACTTTCATTTACCACAACGCAACAGTTAGGCTCCCCGCGCACTAGGCAGCCTGGCTGCGGCAACCGAAATATTTGAGTAGCCAGTTATAGCAGCCAATCGATGCCAATTTAGGATCTTTTGGTCGAGCGATTTGGACTTCATCTCGTAAAAAACGCAAATCAAAGAAGACACTGGATCCGTCCTCTTTTTCTAGAACGGCATTCAAAAGGCTTATTTTATAACTATTTTATATCGACGCTTGAAAGGCAAACGTGACTAAGCGACAATAACTGCTTTGAACATAAATGATAGGCAATAACCATATTCGATGCGCAAAAAAAATTTATTTCTAGGTCTATTAAAATCATTTCAATCCTACAGCTACTAGCTAGATTCTACTACAGCTAGATTCGTTAAAATAAATTTTGTTTTCAGGTATTTCAACTTTAAATTAGTCTATTGTAAAGTTCACGCATTGTCGCTTAGTCACGTTTGCCTTTCAAGCGTCGATATATACCCAGAACGGTTTTTTTTAAATACAAGAGATTGTACAAGCACGCTGTGTCATATAACTAACATTTGGCAAAACGAATATGCATTGGCTGCTACAACAAGTGCGCGGGGACTGATAGCAGCCACATACATTCGCCAACACTCGCTCTGGCTGCCGTGCAACAGGCGCGTTGTACTGGCTGCCGCAGCCAAGATTTCCGGGCTGCTTATGTGCGCGGGCTCCCCTAAAACGCCATAAATTCGTCTGGCTGCCGCAGCCAGGCTGCCTAGTGCGCGGGGAGTTTTATAGTGAATGTAGTAGAGCTACAGGACTTTTTGGCGGGAACGCGAGGAGCGAGGTTGTATGATTTGTTTTATTTTGTCTATTTAATGTTTCTTCAAGTTTAAATGTGTAGTAACTGTGGTTTATTAACTGTTTAATATCTATGAAAGTGCACAAATGTGGGAAAATGAAACAAAGTTGCGGGACGTAGCTTCTCGGGTTCCTCTAAAGAGTCCACTGAAAAATCTCAGTAAATGACCACCATTTTACTGAGATTATATTGCATCCCATATCATCTCATCTCATTTCATTTAATTTCATCCCAGTTGATTAATGTCCCAAATTAATCATTTTTATTTCATTTCATAAGACATAACTTAAAGGTCTTAGTTACCAGGCCATAAAATCTCTTAAAAAAAAAGTAGAGTTACAGTATCTGTCAGTTCAGGGTGGGGTGTACTCACGCTCGCAGTGAGGGAGAGGAAGGCGTAGTACTTGCGCAGCGTGGGCAGCAGCGGCGCGTAGTCGGGCACGCGCTGGCGCAGCGCGGCCGCGTGCTCGGGGGACAGCACGGCCATGTGCCCCACCAGCAGCCCGATGTACGCGCCGACCATCGTGTGCTCCATGTGCGTGCCGGCGCGGGACAACACTGCCGGCATTACATCCGATGTGCATTACTTTAAATTCAACATTATTCCTGAGCATCTACACTACTTTTTCTATGACAAATCCTTGTTTTGTTTTTCCTATCTAAGCTGATAGCCTTGAGAGGTTATATCAGCGTCGCCTTAACTCGTAGGTGAGCTCACGGGGCTCAAACCTGATGACGTTACTAACACGAACCCTAGGAAGAGCCGTGCTTCGCAGAATCTACCACCAGATCGGAAACGCGACCCACTGAGAAGATCCGGTGAGAAACTCAGTGGGCCAAATCTTTGAACAAAACAAAATGACCAAAAAAAAAGATGTGTGGTTTCGTGGGATATCGGATATGAACGAAGTTTCTTATTATAAAAATATTAATTTTAAGTTCTATTCGAGATATAAAGAAAATAAAAATGGAGGTTTCGCAACAACCCACGGTCATTCACACGTGCGAACTTATTGTGGTGCACTTCATTCACGGTTGTTTGCATAAGAGTTAGTGTATTGCGCAAACGAACGCTCTGAGATCGTGGTCAATGAATGATAAAAAAAAATGTTATTTTTGTAAGTTATTACAAAGTTAAGTCTTACACTGTGTGGATTACTAATAAAAATCTGTAAATACGGACGTTTTTTCCCGGTCAGGGTACCCCTCCGCATCGTCCCATAAGGAACTTCGTTCCAAAAAGAATTTTAGTATAATGCTTACCCAACCATAAATCAATTCTGATATCGACAAGTAATGAATGATTAATATTTTGTTGAATTTGAATAACAATATTGAACATCGCTACTTAATTTTATAATAAAATACCAAGGTACTGGGCAGAAACTGCCACGAAAACTTAACTTGCTTGATAATTTTATTCCAGTATTTTTCGGTGTTTTTAAACCCACAAAAAGAAGTGCGCATTTCAGACGTTCATTTACCACAGCAGGCTAAACCTTAAAGATATATTTCTTTCTATTATATATGTCTTTTTTTGATGCCGCTTATCCATTTCATCTTTTTATGTAATCACAACGGTACTAAAGATAATTTCTCTTCAAAAACTAAAATTTCTTGATAAAAATACTCTAAAACATAAAACAATCAATAACAATGGCTCACATTTTGCTACAGTCTCGTCAATGTCATCTTGGGATTGCTTCTTCTTTTCTGTGTCAGATTCAGGTTCTTTTTCACCATCTAACAAAGCATCCGTGTTTTCTTCAGCTCGCCTGCATTGATGTAAAAAAAAACAGACTTAATATTGATTTCAAATATGAAAAAAGTATATTTGATTAAAAAAATACGAATTCGACATGGGATTTGACCAAGCCTCAAGTAAAGTCGAGTTAAAATAATAAAATCACGTTTTAAATATATATTCTGTTCGGGAAACTAGAACACGGTAATTACTTAATAAACTAGTACACTGACCTCGCCAGATCTTCTCGCTTGTAGAACAAATCGACAATAAGGTCGAGCGCCGACACGCTTCGGGATATAATGTCATCTTCATTATCAACACGGATCCGCACATTCAGTAAGCGTTGCGTGTTCGTCTCATTGTTTTGTACTAAATTTATTAGCAGTAAAAGGACCTGTATGTAAGAATGAAAACAATTTAATAATAATTTAAATATAAGTACATAAAAAAATGCTGGCTGCGTATTGATTGTGTCCCTGACAGATGAGGCTCGGAATTTCAATTACTTAGGAATAACGGTCACTCCGCATTACCTTTCAAGTTGAAAACTTGAATGCATCACAATAGATGTTAATAGGGCTGCTATGTATGCACATTTCATTTACATTTTCTTCAATTATTGAAAAAAAAAACATTTGGTCACAGAACTTCATCATACAGTTCAACAACAGTCATAATGGCACGACTGCAAGTAGCGAGAATACAACAGAAGCTAATCACAAAAGATACTTACACAAACACTAAATTCGAAGTTCCTGTTATCAGGTATAAAATTTCCTTGATTGTTGAGAATGATGAGGCAGATTTCCATGACTGATGGTTGTTCACCTACTACTTGAGCTCCGACTGATGCTAAAAGTAGTATCATATTGTTAAAAGTGTTGATTTGATTCATAAACACTTTGATCAATAACTTGTAAGATCACGATGTAAATGCCAGACACATTGCGATACAAGATCAGTCTCTCACTCTTCAAATCCAACATGTGACTAAGATATCAGAGCAGAGATAGACAGGAAAGCGCCATTACCTATTATTGCAGACTTACAATATTATATCTAGTATAATAACAATAAAACTGCCATCGCTAATATATGGCTGTTTAAACTGATATTAAATATTTATCTTAGTATTTTGTGTTCTCAAAAATGCCGGTGGATTTTAATTATTTTTCTGTACACATGCTGACCATCTCATGAAGCCGTACTTCAACAATGAAAGAATGTGTTACATAATCACAGTTTATTATTATTGATTTCAAGAATAGATTTGCGAGTTCTGGTTACCTCTTAGAATCATGTCAGTGATGAGATAATCAAGTCAGTTAATAATAAAATGAAAAAAGTTAGATACGCACCGGTGTTACCGAACGAGTGCGAGAGGTTGACTAGTACTTTGAGTGCGGGCAGCGCGGCGTCGAGCAGCGGCAGGCGTCGCTCCACGTCGCGCCGCGCCTCGGCCGCGCAGCGCCGCAGCAACGCCGCCAGTGTCCGCGCCGCGCCGCCGCCCTCGCGTACCAGATGTATTTGGTTCTCTTCGTTTTGTTGTGTCACCTAAATGAAAATCTTTGCTTCAAATTTGTTTTATGTGGTAATGTTAAAATTTAAAAAGTTTAAGCAAAATGTGTGTAATTGAGCTATCGTTTTTTCCTGTTTGTTTGCTTTTGTAAGATTACATTTTCATTATTTTTCTTTACCTAATCGTTAGTAGCCTAAGGGCTATTTCAACTTCGGACTGACTCCAACAAGAACAGTGCTTCGCTGAATCTACCATTGGATCGGAATTGCAACCCACAGAGAAGATCCGGCGAGAAACTCAGTGGGTTGTGTCTGTGGGGTAGTCCACACATCAAACTCTTGAGGACTTTTTGGCGGGAACGCGAGGAGTGAAGTTGTGTGATTTGATTTATTTTGTCTATTTGGTGTTTCTTCAGGTTTAAATGTGTGTGTGAAAGTGCACAAATGTGGGAAAATTAAACAAAGCCGTTGGACGTAACTTCTCGGGATCCTCCAAAAAGTACACTGAAAAATCTCAGTAAACGACCACCATTTTACTGAGACTATAATATTTCATACAATATCATCTAATCTCATTTCATTTAATTTCATCCCAGTTGATTAATGTCTCAAATTCTTCATTTCATTTCATGCCATGCCATGTTTCATATGAAATTAATCAGCTTTATTTCATTTCATCATATCATATTTCATATTAAAAATATATAAAAGATTAGGCTGTATGGTGTTATACCTTTGCCTTTCCATTTGGAAAAATAAAACTACTACTACTGAAAACGTTTGCTTCAAATTCGTCTTATGTTGGATGCAATGAAGTAGGAAACCTATGGAAATGAAACGTCAACCAAAATTTCGTGCCACTGTGACGTCATCTGGCCACAAAACATGGCGGCTTTAGTGCTGTGCAAAAGATTTCAATGTTATCAGGTTTTATCGATAAACATTCTTGGCTCATTTTATTTTAAATATTGTTGAGTATTATTTATTTGTAGAATTTATACTTATAGGGAAGAAAGTAGGTATATTGTTATGTGCAAATATGATATGATTTAGATGGGTGAAATCTAAGACAAGTTCGTCCTTCGAATTTGCCAAGTAAACGATATGATGAATTTTAAAAGTTGCTACACTGATTTTATAAAGTTGTCGTTTGTCGCAAAACATAAAGATATGGCGTAGTTCAAAGCCATCAGCCCATTTCTAGCATGCTAAATGTTATCGTATTTTGAGTACGTGTTTCTCTTAGACTATTACAATCTATTTTATTCTATATATTAACGTCATTCCTTGTGACTTCCTCTCTAAAATCACTTAATTATTAAATATTTAACAAATTTACAATAGTGTTTTACTCACTGCGGAATAAAACTATTTTATTTAAATAGTTCCGAAGAGATTTTGTCGGTAGCCTTTTTCCCGAAATATCTAAACAGAATGTCTAAAAATGTTTTGATGACATATTTTAAAGTGGTATTTATGATTAGTGTCATGATCAATAGATTCCGACCGAAAAATGGATTTTTCGGATGAGGGCTCCATAATGAATTTAAATACATATAGATAATAGTTTTAGGGCATCGACTTTCTTGAGATCCTATAAAATACGTTTTAATTATTATTTTTGTATGTTTTAAGCATGATAAATTATGAAATTTTATATAATCAATCATATTAAATCGATATCAAAGTCAATAAATAATGTACAACCCAAAACAGACGGCCGAACTGACGTGACAATGACATTTGGCGCGCTAAACATGGCGGATTTTCGGCCTCATTAGACGGAGACGGAGATATTTACGTATATTCATGTTTCATTTTATGTACGCACTGAAATACTGTTATATTGTTTTCCTGCGAGTTAAAGTGCTGAGTAAGAACGAGATAGATATATGTTTATGTATGTGCCTTCTAAATGGGTGCTATTTATATAAGCAATTGTACGTATAGAACAATATGTCGTGTCCCTACTATATAGGTCTATGGTTGGATGCGTTCCACTAAGCGCCCACAACGATCAAAATGCACCTTTAGTCGTTCCACATAACGACCGCGGTCGTTGTAGTCGCGGCGAAAACGTCACTTATGACGTCATGACTTACGCTCACGCGAAGCTCACGACGACCCATCTAAAAAGGTGGGTTCGAAGTGATCGTTGAGAAAATTAGCTGCGTTTTCAAAACTCAAAGCATCAAAAATGGCGACCGTTAAGCTTACGTTATTTCATGCGGAAAGAGATATATACTATCTGGAGCATTATTGCGACCTCTTACCAAATATCCAAGTGCCGCCGCAAACGACATTTTAATTACATTTGAACGGAAATTAATTAAATACGCCACTAATTTTAAATATAAAAAACATTTTATATATATTTTTCAATATAAATCGATTTAAACAATGACCCAGACTAGCTAGTTTTGATGACAATGTGAACTTTATTTTTATACATACACCCCCACTACATATTTTACAACTTAGACTTATTATTTGATCATATACTTGCTGTATTTGATGTGGTTTTGTTGTTGGAGTGGAGTAGAAGTGGAGAATTGTGAAGCCTGTTGGATCTACCAGGAAATATTACAAATAAAAACTGCTACTGTTTACTCACATTCTCTAAAACCCGCATACATCTATCTGCTTTCCTTAGCACTTCAATTTGTTCATTAGTCCATGAAGATGTCGGCATGTCGAGTTTATTAGCGCAGTCCTGGATAGTACGCACAATATGATCAACACCACCCAAAACTCTCAATTCTTCTTTGAACCATTCACCAGCGCGTTTCGACGTCAGTGAAAGAAGCGTTTCCATTGCTAAATGACCAACCTGGAATCAAAATGTGATTCATCTTGTTGAATTTATTGCCGTTTTAAAAAGTATTAGTTATGTTTTTCTTATAATTAATATTTTGAAATGATGCTTGAAATATGACACATTTTCGAGTGTGTGACATTAGTTATTTCTCACCGTAATGTTATCCAAATCTAAATGTTGAGCTTTCCCTTGGCTTTTTATCTCAGCACATAATTCCCTTACACGCTCTTGTGTTTTGGCTAATTGTGTCGATGTTAAACCACAATCATCGAGAGCATTCCTGAAACATATTTATTTGTTAATTCTCTATAATAACACAATAAAAAAAAGGAATGTAAAACAAGGTAAAAAATGAAAGTATGCAATAGTTTTCACTGAATATGTTTTAAGTGGTTTCTTTTGTCAATTACTTACTTATGTGAAGCGTCGGATTCTAACAAGTTTAACATAAGCTCAAGTGATTCTCGATCTAAGTCCATGTTGAGACGATCTTGGGATAACACAAACATGACTGTGGCAGTGCACAGACCCAGACTCTGAAAAAAAAAAAAAAAAAACTTTTAGCCTAGCAGTAGTTAATCCTAATCATGCATTTGCAGTTTTGGTGCTAACTTTGTGACACTTTTATAAGAATGTCTATAAAATTCATTTCTAATTTTTCTGTCTTGCTCAAGATACAATCACTTTTTTAAATGTAATAAATTTTTATATGCTACATGCATATAAATCTAATATATATCTAATATATAAAATTCTCGTGTCACAATGTTCGTTCCCATACTCCTCCGAAACCGCTGGACCGATTCTCATGAATTTTTTTATGCATATTCAGTAAGCCTGAGAATCGGCTACTATCTATTTTTCATACCCCTAAGTTTTTAAGTAATTTTTTTTATTTGGACATTTTTTATTGTTATAATGAGGTATTATGTGGTTGAATGAGGTTTTGTTATTTTTATTATACAGGGTGGCCCATAAGTCCTTTGAAAAGTAAAATTTGAATAAAACGAACAGGGCGCGCGTGAGCGGTGCAGGGGAAGCGGGGGGAGTAACTTCGGTTTCTGGGAATTTAGTCGCGATGGAGCGTTTTACCGGAGCGGACCGTGCGTTTTGTGTGCGCGAGTTTTATAAAAACGACAATTCGGCAACCGTTGCGCGGCGTAAATTTCGAGAACACAAAGGTTTACACAACTTTGACGACACTCCAACTCTTCAAACGATTAAGAACTGGGTTGCTAAGTTCGAGGAGACCGGTTCGACGTTAGATAAACCGCGGTTGGGTCGCCCAAGGACGTCACGTACGGAACAAAACATAGACACAGTGACACAGTCTATTCGCGAAAATCCGACACAGTCAACTCGTAAGCGCGCCAGAGCATTAAACGTATCCAGGACATCGTTACAACGGATTTTGAAGAAAGATTTACATATGCACCCTTACAAAATTCAGTTGGTTCAAGAATTAAAGGAAACTGACGGTATTCAAAGACAAAATTATGCGAATGAAATGTTGAATCGGTTTACTTCCTTCAATAACATAATGTTCTCTGACGAGGCTCATTTCCATCTTAACGGGCATGTTAGTAAACAAAATTGCCGCTATTGGAGCCCCATCAATCCAAAACTTAAGCATCAGAAGCCCTTACATAGTCCGAAAGTGACTGTTTGGGCCGCTATGTCAGCCCATGGTATCCTAGGGCCTTACTTCTTTGAGGATGGCAGAGGGCGCGCAGTTACTGTTACGTCGGAGCGATATGTGGCTATGATCGAAGAGTTTTTCATACCAGAATTGCAAAACTTTTCAGGCTTTAATGCCAGGACGTGGTTTCAACAGGATGGGGCCACTTCTCACACCTCTAACACTGCTATGCCCGTTATCCGTCAACTTTTTCCTGGCAAAGTTATCTCTAAGAGAGGAGACATTTCCTGGCCTCCACGTAGTCCAGATCTGACCCCGATGGATTTTTTTTTGTGGGGCTACCTTAAGGCTAAAGTATACGACACAAACCCGCGGTCAATTGAGGCCCTAAAAGAAAACATCCGCAGAGAAATGACAAGCATTTCAGCAGTGACGTGCCGCGCAGTCATCGACAATTTTAGACGTCGTTTGCAAGAGTGCCGTGATCGCAACGGATTACATTTAGGAGATGTTATTTTCAAAAAATAATTCCCGTTTTTTAAGCTTTTTATGTAAATAAAAATTTAATTCATAATGTAATTAGTTTTATTTTAATAATTTTTTTTTCATATCAAAGGACTTATGGGCCACCCGTATATTCCCTCATCGTTCACAGCACTACATACCTCTTTCACTCATTTACCACAACCTTACACACTTACAATAAGTTTTTTTTTGTTATACACTAGAAATTCCCTAGAAATCTTATATATGGCAAAACAATGTTTGCCGGGTCAGCTAGTAATTTATAAATTTTTACATATATAAATTTTCGCAATAACTTTGTATGACATAAATTTGAATTTAATTAATGAAGAAGCTAAAAAAATGATAAATTTTGTCATCTTGATCTAAAAGTTTAGATTAAGTTCATAAAGTATAAAAGTTAATTAACTTCAGTAAGTACACGACACAGTAAATATGTTACAAAAAAAGGAATTGCTAATACAGACTAATACAGAGTAATGCTTATTTGTTTTTTTTTTCAATTTAGAAGATTGCTTCTTTTGTAAAGTCCAGAATGAATTCCTGGTTTGAGTCAGTATTTTTGTGTGAATTGTGTTCAGAATCTGGATGCTATCTTATATGTTTCTTCAGTATCCATAACACAATGCAAATTCCTAGCTGTGCCATTAAACATGGAATTATTTTGTATTAGGTTTTAATAATGTAACATTAATCACATAACATAACAAATAACTGTTTCTTTAAAATACTTATAAGAAGCTTAATTAGACATCAAGTTGTCAGCGAGTTGCCTTTCACTACACCCACTCAAGTATTAGCAAAATGGGATGGGCGCGTTAGGTATTGACAAAGTAAGTTCGGTAAGGTTGACTTTAAAAAGAAAAGAAACTACAACAGACAGTTTGGGTTACTTGCGGTCTCTTGGTCGCTAAAATATATATTCAAACCAAATATTCATATAAGTTGGCATGTAACTTTGTAATAAAATGATTTTAATTTGTTTTCGTTCACAATTAATATCATTACTTGCTTTGATTAATTTTTCATTTTCTGTTTATAAGTGCTTCATGAGATAATTTTTTTCGCATATTTTATTTTATTTTTATTTCTTAGGTGTGGACGAGCTCACAGCACACCTGGTGTTAAGTGGTTACTGGAGCCCATAGACATTTACAACATAAATGAAAAATCAGTACACATAGTACATATTTATATCCCTTCCAGCTATATCCATTTTTGCTCGTGTCGTAGTAATAAGTATCCTATATATTGTTAAGCCAGGTTACGAACTATATTATTTTTGTAAGGCATTTATTCCAAATCTATGTAAGTCAATTTGTGTGATTGACTAAAAAGCTATCAATTTTATTAAATTGAAATACAGAAGCCGATTTAGAGCCAACGAAACCTTAGTCATTTATTTCAGTATTTGAGAAGTTGGGGCATGATTATTTAAAAAAAATACATCTAAGTAACTTCTGCAGTACCTGGTCATTTGTGGCGTCGTGAAGTGCACTGAAGAACTTCTGCACAGTACCGTGGGCCCGCAAGTGCATGCGGAATGCCGGTGCCGTACATTTGCTCGCCAATGTTATCGTTGATAGACACCTTGTTGACATTGGATTGTTGTCCTATAAGAGAAAATTAAAAATTAAGAGAAATTTATCATCAAATATAATATTTCGAAAATAATGTAATAAAGTTTCAATAGTGTTCCACATGATGTTATTCATTTTTTTTAAATTTGATTTTATTAATATTAGAGTAAAACATCTACTGAGCTAATGACCAACTTCGGGTTAAGTCTTTTCGTTTATAAAGGTCACCCTGTCCTTCAAAATGGAGAGCAGAATTAGACAGGATGGTGGTACCATACACACCTGATGGTAACACCCACAGAAAGTGCTATTCTAGACTAACTTCACACCATTAGAATTATTCTACAATATGTAAAAATATTATTTGAGCTTATAGGTAAGTCACTTTTAACAATAACAATCACCGTAATACCTGTAATGCATCCAGAAGGTATTCAACATCATCATTGAATTCTTGGAATTCTCCAATTTCCTGTATCTGATGTGCTTTCTTGACATTTCTGACTACAGTGTAATACTGAAAATAAAAAGCACACAAATAATGAACTTCCTCCTTTTTTGGATTCAGATTCTTTTGATTTTATTTTATAATTGTCTTTTAAAATGGACTAAATTTTTTTTTCTTTTTATAAAATTAATATTTTAAAGAAATGTATATCTTGTGTAAAGTCCATTTTTGTTGATACCAGATTATTTTACTGAAGCTTTCGTACATATAATCCAATCCATTAAAAATTCGCCACATATTTTTTTACTATAGGATGATTGGAAAAAGATCTTATTAAATAGCTTCAGAATATTATGAACTTGATTTTTTTATATGGTGCGGTGGGGTTAACAAGCTCTCAACCCATATGACGTTAAGTGGTTACGAGGGCCAATTGACATCACTAAGTAAATATCGCCAGCCACCTTGAGATATGAGATTTAAGTATAAATTGTATACAATAATGTATGTCCAGATTCCTTAACACAAGTAAACGTCATTATACAGGGTGTCCCATGTAATTTGGTATTTTCCGTATTTTTAATTTGGGTACTGCCTAAAAAATATTTTTTTTTATTTTTTATTTTGAGTTCCCAATAGCTCTACTATGAGGTGTTTCAGGATTATCCATTCTTTCTGGGACACCCTGTATAAATCATTATTTTTTGGGTGATTTTATTCCTTCTTTGTACAAGATATTCTGGAACACATTTTGTTAAGTAAAAACTGGCTCCTGCCTGTATGTTTTGAAAATAGTATAAAAACTATTGCTTGATATGAGCACACTGTCTTATGATTTAGGACAAGACTTTAAAATGTTATGATCAACAAAATGGCCATAAATTGCCAGATTAGTCAAGAAAAATGCACATTTCAATTTGTATTTAACCTAACCTTTCATCATTAATGGAATTGATACATATTCCAAAAATGGTAAATTTTTTAACTTTATTTGTCAAGGAAAAAAATTAAGAGACATGTACATCAGTGTAAGTATAGTGTTTTGTGAATTGATTTTAATAGTAATGATTAATTCAGGCCTCTTTACCTTCCCACACTTTGATGTACAATTAAAGTTGTTTGATTTACAATTATTTGTATAACTCGCTAACTAGTTAGATTAAGTTTAAAGAAATTAAAATTCTAGTCAAAAGCATTCTTAATCTAAAGTAATAGTAAAAGACATGATGCTTAAATCTCATAGATGTTGAACTTACTTCTTTAGCTTCCTTATTACATTTAACACTAGTATATGGTTTAAAACCATCATTAGTAGACTCAATGTCATCTACAATGGGATCAGCGGCTCTGTACCTAGTGACCCTGGTCAGTTCTTCAGTCACTGGTGCTACTGGATTTCTGACCTCAGAATTTTCCGATGGCTCAGGCCTTGGAGTTTCACTTCCTTTCTGAAAATGTTAAAATATAAATATATATTTTATGCTGACACCAAGACACTGAGTAAAGGGCTATGTAATGTTATTATTAATGTATATGTAACATATAGTTTGTTAGTAATTAATTACTTTTTTAGATTTTGATATTAAATTTTAAATCTATATGAATATGAATTTAAATAAAATTTATATATGGTGTTATGAATTGCACTGAATTGCCTTTTTTCCATAAACTCAGATTTAAATATGACCTAAGAGACAAGAGTAGCCAGGATCACTACTTACACCATTCATGGGGCTAAAATAGTTTAAATGGGGCATCAGTATAAACTAACTTTTATAGTATTGTCCTATAAGATATCTCAGGTCGTTTTAATTTTATAATGCCTCATTGCTATTTTATAACATTTATTTTACACACATGTATCAATTGTGTAAAATATGAGTAATAAATAATAGTGAATAATAAACACTGGTGTCAAAAATAGCAGTCATTCAGTCGTTATTAAAATATATTTAATTTGATGTTTACAAACTACATTACTTACATCATTGGCCCATTCATGCCTATACAAATGACGTCTCTTCCTAGCAGGCAATGGTGATGGATTGTCATTTACTAATGACTTACTTTTAAATATTGAGCCTTTCTTTTTAGTTATTACCAATTTTACACTTGGTTTATCTTCTAAATGCTCTTCTGATTCGCCTAAGCCCCTTGGAGATTTGAAGACATCTTCTTGTGAATTCCTTTGTATTTCTTCTTCTGAATTATCATTAGGGCAACTGTTGTAAGCAGAGTCTGAAGACTGGGTATTTGCTTGAGGAAAACCTTGAGTGTCATGTGAATTTGACATTTGAACTAAGCTGTTCAGTGGTAAGTCATCTAGTTTTGATTCTTTATCACTGTTGTTGTGTTGTTCCTGTGAGTTTTTCTGTTGAGTCATGTCTATCTCCTCTTCAGGGCTAGAATATTTTATTTGCTTATGTTTTTGCTTTTTGTGTGGCTTTTTGTATGTCTCAATAATTGGTTTATTCTCTGCGCTATTTGAAAACATTTCTACTAATTTTGTATTCTCTGGAGGGCTTTCTTTCTTTTCAGTTTCACTACCAGGGTCTGTAGCAGTGACTAAAGAATTTTCAATAGTTGCTTCTTGTTTCCTTCTAGTTTTACGTCCTTCTTTTTTGAGGTCACTTACTGTTTTAATTGTTTGTTTGCTAGTATAACCAGTAGTAATTACATCTAAGTAATCATCATTTTCACTATAGTTTATATTGGGTCGATTTCTTCTTGATCTTCCTGTATTTTCTGGTGGTTTTGGTTCAGGTGGTGTTTCATTCGGTTGCACTTCTAACCTAGGTGATTTTATGGGTGGTTCTAAGCCATCAAGCTTAGAAAGACGTGATTCAATTTCATCTTTAGTTGTTTGTTTACTTCCAAAGACCTTTTCATTATCATATGGAGGTGATGCAAGAGTTTTGTAGAGATCATAAACATCCAAACCAGATTGTGGTGAGGCCGGTTTCTTTGCAAGTTCTTCATCAAAACTTTTATGATGATGTCTTTTGTGAGATTTGTGGTCCTTTTTTTCTTTTTTCTTTTCTTTCTTATTTTCATGATTTATGCCTGGGCATTTTATTGTAATTTTAAGGCTTTCTTGTTTTGGTGAACATATTGTCTCAACAGATGGACTCTTTTTGTGATCAAAGCCAACATCTGAATGCATATCCAAAGATGAATGTCTGTCAGAATTTGGAGATGTAAAGCCTTCATTTGAATCTGTGCTGACAATTCGGGACGTTCCTTTAGATATTCTTAGCACAATAGGAGGTGGCTTACGTTCCTCATTAGCATCTTTACTTGTCGAAGGACTTGATACTTCTGCTTTTACAAGAGTTTGATTTTCTAATGATGGACTTGCCAATGGTGTTGGTATTTTTGGTGATGGAGCTTTCACATGTAGAGGTTCATATCGACTTGTAAATTCTGGTATGGGACTATTACTGCCGTCTTCAGCATAATTTATCACCTTATTCCTATTACGGACTAAGTAACGTTTATTGGGTGGTTGAGCATTTTCAGCAGGGACATCCTCTTTTTTGGCTGCCTTAGTTGCAACTGTGCTTTTCTTCGTTTTGTTCTTTTCAGAACTTCTCCAAGGTATTTCTGGAGAGGACGAATCTCTTGTATGTGTCCTTCTTTTTGGTTTTTTCTCTTTACTATGAGAAGGATGTTCTGGTGATAGAGGTGCTGCAGGTACTGGTGGTGCATAAGTAATTTGAGGAACTGGAGGATATAGTTCTGCATTTCGGGATTTAAAGAATTTTTTGGGCTTCGGTGGAGGTTGTTCTGCCTCAACGGCTGGTACTGTTAAGGGGCTATTTTGATCTTGAACTGGCTTCTTAAGAACATTGCTAGAGTATGCTGAAATGTTGACAGATGTTATAACATTTTTTAAAAGATTTTTTTAAAATCGTATATTCACTATGTTTTAAAAAAATTGTATGGTATTATAATATTGTTACCGAAAAAACAGCAATATTTATGAATCTACATCATAACAATTTAGAAATCATATGCGCAAGTAAAAAAATATTTTTCTTACCGTAAGGCGCGCTTCGGATTGACGTAAAGCTGGTAATACCCCACTTTCCAACTGTACCTGCAGAACGAGCCGCGGTAGGACAGTTGCTGTTCTCTCTAAATAGGGCACTATCAAGCGGCACAGCCACGCTGCCGCCTCTACCTCTACCCCAGCGAGACATTCTAATAATTTCATCAAAAACGATGACACTTGCACCAACTCGCTGAACTATGTGCTTGTCAAATGTCAAAGCAAATAGCACATTTCGTTCGTTTACTCGCAATGTATTTGCTATGAAATTCTAAGATTTGATGAAGCAGGTTAATCTTAAACAGATCTAATTAAACGAAAACACAGCCCATAAAGATAACACAACCGCCATTTTTCCAGGGGCGATACTTTTCCCACGATCACTGTTTTTAACTTAATCAATCCACTGAGCCCGTGTCAAATAATCATAGCTTCCAAATCAACTAACTAATTTCTTTGAACATACTGAGGTAGATAAATAGAGTTAAATTCAACATCAATAATGACAAATAGGACACAAACTGCGCTGTTGTCATCTCATAACAGAGGAGACGCCATATTGGCTAAACAAGAATTTATTTTTTGTGTCATTAATGAGTAGAAATCTTACCTGAGATCGATCTATCGAGTAATCGATTTTACCTCCAAAGAGGATCGATTTTATTCGAAATAAGCCAATGAATTGATCTCAAACCATGGAAAATTTCATTTCGAAATGTCCATTTCGATAAGAATATAATCATACTTCAAATTACAACGAATCATGCATGAAACATATGCAGTTACACGATTTTAGTTTCATTACTACTATTGCTCATAGACACCAATAATAATTAGAC
This sequence comes from Bombyx mandarina, assembly GCF_003987935.1. The sequence continues at coordinate 1,530,396 of NW_021011533.1, forward strand.
CACTACCGTGCCTACCATTGCCTTGCCTTGTATTCCCTACTTTAAAAAAAATCCTTATATATATCGTAGCGTTCTCACAATATTTGTCGGTGACGTGATTGATTGACTTGGCGAATTCTTATTTTCTACAAATAAAGCCCACAAAAAATCCAAAAATTTAGGAATTGAAGAAATAGATCATAATAACTCTTTTTGACGTTGACTTCTTGACTTTGGTAAATTAATCAGCTTTCGTTTTTAAAATCGATCTTTTTCGGGAAGAATCCCATACCTACCGGCGGTGGAGAGTGACCATAGACTCTCAATAAAAGGGCACAGATTATACAAAGAGTTCCAAACTGCACGATTCTGATCTCGGTTCGGTATTTGAAAAACAATGAATTAAAATTAGGTACTTTTTGGCGGGAACGCGAGGAGTGAAGTTGTGTGATTTGTTTTATTTTTTCTTCAGGTTAAAATGTGTTATAACGGTGGTTTATTAACTGCTTAATATCTGTGAAAGTGCACAAATGTGAGAAAATGAAACAAAGCCGCTGGACGTAGCTTCTCGGGATTCTCCAAAAAGTCCACTGAAAAAATTTCAGTAAATGACCACCATTTTACTGAGATTATAGTTCATCCCGTATAATTTCGTTTCATTTTATTTCACTCCATATTATCATTTTTCAAATTTCATTTTTCAAATAAGAGTTAAAAATTAAAATAAGACTTGACCTAAAGGTCTTAGTTACCAGATTATAAAATCCCTTTAAAAAAACTAAAAATAGGAGATTTTTGGCGGGAAAGCGAAGAGAAAAGTTGTGTGAATTGTCTGAATTTTTTTATTTGTATTTCTTCGTATTAATACATGTTAATAATTGTATTTTTTTATTGCCCTTGTAGGCAGACGAGCATACGGCCCACCTGTTGGTGAGTGGTTACCGTCGCCCATGGACTTCAGCAATGCCAGGGGCGGAGCCAAGCCGCTGCATACCGCTTAATACTCTCCACAAGCCTCTTTTAAAGAAGGACAGGTCATGGCGCTCGGGAAACACCGTGGAGGGTTCATTCCATAGCCGGATGGTACCTACGTGGCAAAAAGACCTCTGGAAACGCACTGTCGATGAACGCAGCGGTTCCAGATGGTATGGATGAACTCTGCTCCGATGGCAGGAGGTGCGATGATAAAAAGGAGATGAGGGGATCATCTCAAACAATTCCTCAGAGCACTCCCCATGGAACAACCGTTTAGCTCCTCTGAAGGTGTAAGAAGATGCACTAGTGTAGCGGACGGTTTCTTATTTAGATATTTATATTTGTGAGGAGGAAGATTTTTACAATAAAACAAAATAAAATTATGATGCGACTTTCATGGCTGACAGTTTATTCCAACTGACTTTAGAAACAAAATTTAAAAATTATAAAAATATAAATGACAGCTCTGTTGCTTTGCAACTAAACTTTTTACTGCGGTGCCAAACATGCCCCCGGATGTTGAAAGGTTTCCTTTCAACCCAAAACTAATCCGCAATCAGGGGACAAATCTTATTAAAAGNGCGAGGAGTGAAGTTGTGTGATTTGTTTTATTTTGTCTATTTAGTGTTTCTTCAGGTTTAAATGTGTAATAATGGTGGTTTATTAACTGTTTAATATCTGTGAAAGTGCACAAATGTGGGAAAATGAAACAAAGCTGCTGGACGTAACTTCTCGGGTTCCTCCAAAAAGTCCACTGAAAAAATCTCAGTAAATGACCACAATTTTACTGCGATTATATTTCATCCGATATCATCTCATTTCATTAAATTTCATCCCAGTTGATTAATGTCTCAAATTAATCATCTTCATTTCATTTCACTCCATATTATCATTTTTCATAAAATCAAGAATATAAAGTAAAATAAGACATGACTTAAAGGTCTTAGTTACCAGGTCATAAAATCTCTTAAAAAAAAAAAAACTTAACATTAAAAGTAATAAAAAAAAACCATTAATAATTTTAAAATTTCACAAAAGATGGTTAGAAGTTCGGATTTTGGCTACGTTCAATAATTGCACGTCGGTCTTGAATGCTGCAGTAGGTCGTTAATTGTTAACTTTCTGATCTAACATACCAATTAAGTGTCATAACCGAAATACAACTCTCCACGGTCAAATATTTTAAATTACGACAGTTGCTCGCATAACTTTCTAAAAGTGCGTCTGTCGCTAACTGCGTAACTATTACAATGAACTGTTAATGTTGCATTTCATTCTAACGACACACCGATATAAGGAGGATATCCATGAATTTTATTTTTGTTCGAGAATTGATTATACAGAAAAAAAATTGATGTTTTCTAATAGGCGTAAATTTTATTAAGTGACTCCTCTGGTGGTAGGACCTCTTGTGAGTCCGCGCGGGTGGATACCACCACCCTGCCTATTTCTGCCGTGAAGCAGTAATGCGTTTCGGTTTGAAGGGTAGGCCAGCCGTTGTAACTATACTTGAGACCTTAGAACTTATATCTCAAGGTGGGTGGCGCATTTTCGTTGTGGATGTCTATGGGCTCCAGTAACCACTTAAAACATCACAGCTATAAAAAATAATAAAAAATTGTGTAATTTTTTTGATGATTAATATTATTTTTAGGATTTAATCGCGTATTCTCATTTTATTAAATCCGACGTTTCGAATTAACCCTTGTTAACCTCTCGTTGCGTTGATCCCTAATGCTGTGAACCTAATGCTCTAAGAACGTCAGATTCTCTTGTTATGTATTCTCCCATGTTCCGGCTTCCAACAGCACGTACCGCTTTGGTGTGTTAATGACAATTTTAGAGGTCATGTTTCCAAAGTGTTGTAGCTCTCGACCTTATGCCCTCTATTTTTCTATGACTATCAGTTTTCGGAGTTCATCACCTCGTGTTTACGAGTTACGTGTACAAAGAATTTAATTCCCTTCAATTCGCCGTAACTTCTTTGAATTGAGTTTGAGTTCATTGAGAGTGTGTTAAACCATTGGGGTAGGTATATACAGCCATGTATACCTACCTACTCTCTACGTTGCGCTCTCTTTTTTCCTTTTTTCTTACATTGCTGTTTTTTTATGACTAAGATTATTAATTGTATGATTATTGACTATGTTAATGTAACTCTCCCTAACATTGTAATGAATATATTATTGAGATAGGATGTGGAACGGAGTAGAGCCTCAAGCTTTAGCATGTCTATTTCTGTTGTATTTTCTCGGGTATTTCTGTTGGCACGAAGATCATACATACTACCAACCCGATGGCTAGGACAACAATTACTTAGGTGATGGGCTACAGTAGTAGTAGTTCTATTTTTCCAACTGGAAGTGCAAAGGTATATCATACCATACAGCCTAATCTTTTTTGTATTATTTTTTATGACAAATGATATGGAGCGGAATGAAATGAATTTGATTAATTTGAAACATCAATTAATTAACATGAAATTAAATGAAATGACATGAGACAATTTGGGATGAAATATAATTTCAATAAAATGGTGGCAATTTACTGAGATGTTTCAGTGGACTTTATGGAAGGTAAGCTTACGAAATAGCTACGTCCAGAGGCTTCGTTTCATTTTGCACAATCGTACACTTTCACAGATACTAAACAGTTAATAAACCATCGTTATTACACATTTAAATCTGAAGAAACACTAAATAGAAAATATAAAACAATTCACACAGCTACGCTTCTCCGTTCCCGCCCAAAGTACCGATGGTCTACACGTCCACTAATAAACGTCAAAATACTCACTTTTTTTCTTAAAAAGACTATCTTTAATTTTGACAAAGGCTCTACAATCATTCGTATTTACTTTAAAAGTCCATTCGTGAATGTGTCAACGAAAGTTTTTTTGTAAGTAGGGCGACCACGAGTTCAGGTTGAGAGAAGCGTGAACACGCATTGACTGCGGGCCCATCTCCACGGGCGTGGCACCTGCGACCGGCCACTTTCTTTTACTTTACGACGCGTTGCGTGATTTCATTCAACTTTTTCTTTATAAATCAACTACTGTCATTAAGTCGGATAATTAATTTCAGAAAGCTCTTTCATAATATAGTTAAGACTGGTAATCTCTGGTCGTGACGCACACACTACTGTATGAAATAATGTATTCATTATTTATAAGAAGTCTCGAGTTTAAATAAAAAATTGGCTTTAATTAAAACGCAGGATTAAACCGTAAAGTGGTTTTAATTACGTCCACAGCTCACGAAAACCGAAGAAAACATTATAATTAGGTTCTATAGTATTTGAAAACACAATAAAATTCAATGATACTGATTACAAGTGGCCTAATCACAACGCGGATTTTTTTTAATGCTCATTCTAATCGTATCGAAGGCACTAGCGCAAGAGGCACAGCTGTCATTGAATGTAATTTGTTCGTATCTAAATTTCATGTTGGCTACTTAATCTTAATAGGGTTGTCAACACCAACGACCGCAAGCAGAGCTAACTGTACGCATCGACATAATTTCCTTGGGTCTCGGTAATGATAGCCATTCTGTAATGATAAGCAGTCGAGTGTGACGTGCGAACGACAGTGGGCAGGCAGGAGTACGTGTGACGAACTAGTCTAACGGGATCCGTCGTGATTATTTTAATTTCTACAAGTTTTTACTGTTCGATTATTAACATAACTAGGCCGAATTGGGTGCGCGCGCCAAACGTTGATTATGGAAAGACGAAAGCTTTAACTCATCAGGTGCTTGTCTACTAATTAGTTTGTTCGGGTCAGCTCAGTTAAATTTGACTGGCTACGTCGGTTTCTCCCGCATCTATAGTTCAAATAAGGGCTGTTGGCGAGAAGGGGTTTTAATCGTAGGCGTTAGTAATGAGAAAGAAAAAAAAACTCAGTTGCTTTACTGTTTGAAATTGTTTTATTTATTCACCTATACTGGGACTAAACTGAGACCTTAGAACTCATATTTCAAGGTGGGTGGCGGTATTTACGTTGTAGATGTCTATGGCCTCCGGTAACCACTTAACACTAGATGGGCTATTGCATGGAATTAAAAAAAATTAACAAAACCTATCATCATTAACGACTGGTATTGTTCTGTTTATACAGCCTCAGGTATTGAAACTTTTAGGTTCTAAAAGGTCGCGGTTGAAGAATAATTTGCACAAAAAAAAAAACACATTCACCTCTGTAATGTTGGCAGCGGACGGCCGCCTTGACCGCGCACGACCGGTCACTCGCTCCTTGTATTATATAAATATACATATATACATATAGGTACGTACATTTAACAATACCTGATATCGTGTACACGTATTTAAATTTTTACTGTGTAGGTGTTAGTGCGTATTCTAAGCCAATGAGTCTCAGCATTGAGAAATGGTGATGGTTACTATAGTTCGTTAAATACAGCTTGATACGCGAGACAGTTGAACGAGTGACTTTTCGTTATCGTATCAAGCTATATCGGACAAACTATACTTTCGTCAACTGTACAATTACGAGTTTTAAAGTTCACATCTCCATACATGAAGACTCGATGGGGAGACTACAGGTTCAAGGTGGTGGAAGGCAAGAGATCACGGGGCCGATCACCGACCAGCTGGACTGACAATCAAGAAACTAACTGAGTCCACCAGGGTCCAATGTACTCTAGACGCTTCGAACCGCCGGATCTGGAAGCGCATCACCAGGAGGTAATTCTCGAAAACTTTGGGAACCTAATTAATGCTTCTACATGTACATCATCAGCGCAACCACGACCACTCTGACAAGAAGAAGTAAATATTTCTTTTTAGAATGAATAAATAATAAACAGGATATTTATTACTCTCGGATTATAAATGAATTGTTTTATTGCTCTAGCCAATTGGACTAGTTAACAGCTTACTGTGTATTATGTAGTAACGGGAGCCCCTAAGCATCACAAGACCCAACATGAACCAACACCGGTTGTTATGACACATTGACTTGTCTTGCTCATACAATTACGTTCTATGCGCAATCAAACGGCAATAGAAAAATAATTATATAACTATGTGATAGTTTTTTTTTTCTTGTCGAGTCCGTATCTCCTACGAGGCTCCCGCGCCAGATGTTGGAAGCGGACCGCGGGCCCAAGGGATGGACTTTTGCGCCCTACCCACTAAGCGACTCCCCTGCACTCTTGCCCAGGCCCCTGATCCCCCGAGCCCGTGAGTGGTTACAGATACGTGTGACTTAACTGTGCTACAGAATATACACTAGAACATTACAATTAGCTACTAATGACATATGACATCTGGGCTGTGATTGGTGTTTGAATTAATACATTTTAATTGGTAATTTTAAATACAAATCTGGAACATTCCACAAATTAGTGATCGGATGATCATTTAAAGTCAATTAACAGCATTTATAAGCAATTTCTAATTTATTGTTATTATTATTAATATTCATCAGTTTTCTATTGGATTTGACAGCAGAATCTTTAAGGAAACTGGTTCAGGGTCCACAACCTTTAAAGTGGCGACTTTCGAATTTACTTGGTTGAGATGAGGCAGATGTCCCCCGATTAGATCATTTAGGAAAGCCCCATTTAAATCCTCTTTAAATAATTGAGTCACTACAAAACTGCTATCCACATTTCCAGTGAAAAATGACTAATGCATTTTATCTTTGCCCAGATTGCTCCTTCAATCTAAAAAAAATATTTGGAGCATTCTGGCCAAAGGGTTCGTTAAATTGATAGCCACAGCCGACTATGAATACAGGTCATAAACAAAACAAGGCTGTCAACTATACACCAACTATATTGAGGACGTATTGTGAATGGAAGCTGCGTACGAGAAAGCAACTCCTTAGTTGCATTTGAGTTCACTGTTCGATTGACATTTCGTTGGCGCGTGCTGGTATGCGCGCCGCCGCCTAATTAGGACGTCGCATGTGCCTATTTAAATGTTTGTCGTGTGCCTATATATTTTTTTCGCAATTCGTACGGTAGTTTTGTTATATCTTAATCCGCGCTAGGATAAATGTTTGCGATTGGTGGCAGTCTACGGAAGAATGGCGGCGTGTTATTTTAGTTAGGATTTAACAAAAATTTTGTTGGTTTCAAGTTAAAAAAATATGTAAAGATTTTTTTACATGTTGTGCGCTATGTTTTTAGATTAAGACAACGCCACTATGCCCAGTAGTGTTTCATCTCGGCAGAGTGCGCTTAGTTTACAAACTACTTTTTTTTATTTTATAATTGAATTATTTCTGATGGCCCTGAGACCTTTCCAGTTTCAGCAGGACAGATGGGCGAGCAAAGGCTCAGCAGGACAGATGGGCGAGCAAAGGCTCAGCCAGGAGGGGTGGGATTAGCTAACAGCTACCTGAGCGCCTCCGAAGGACACCTAACAACTCAAGAGCAGCCGCTTCGCGGATGAATCTACTATCGGATCGGAATCGCGACCCACTGAGAAGTTCCGACGAAAAAACTCAGAGGGCTGATGCATGGGTTAGGTTGGGGACGATCTCGANTCAGCAGGACAGATGGGCGAGCAAAGGCTCAGCCAGGAGGGGTGGGATTAGCTAACAGCTACCTGAGCGCCTCCGAAGGACACCTAACAACTCAAGAGCAGCCGCTTCGCGGATGAATCTACTATCGGATCGGAATCGCGACCCACTGAGAAGTTCCGACGAAAAAACTCAGAGGGCTGATGCATGGGTTAGGTTGGGGACGATCTCGACAAGGGACGAACCCCTTGTCGAGTTCGACGAGTATGATTACCGGGGTCTCTAAGCCGGCTTCTAGTGTTAGAGCTAAAGGCGCCTAATGCCAAGGTTATTGGATCTGATGGATCCGTAAGGACGTGTACTACATTAGTTACAGTATCATGCCATTTGCAACGCTGCGCTATTTTGGTGAGTTTTGAGTTGTTAGCTTTCTATTTACAACTGGACGCTTTTTCAACTTGTACCCTTATAACAGTGGTCGGCAATCCGCGGCTCGTGGCCTCCGCGGCCCTTTGAATCCTCGACCACGGCTCTTCCACGAAATGTTTAGTTCAGGCACGGAATATTACTTATTATCTTGCCTTCTCAAAGACGACTAAACCTCTTTGAAACACAAGGCTATAAAAATGTATATTAAAAAAATGACTGAATAACTTTCAATTATGTTTATATCTGTATTTGCCCCTTTTGGCTGCCGACTAATGAACGCCCTATAAGATAGTTTTTCTTATCCTCTATATTGAAAACAGAACTCATTTGACAGTGCTTTATGAATTTAAATGAATTATTCGTCGGCAGATTTAAACGAAGCAAGTTGTACGTGATTTATCACTGTTATTGTAAAATTCTATAATATTATTATTAGTTGTTCTGCATTGTTCGATGGATAAAAAATAATTTGTTTCCATTAAATATCTTAAGTCAAATAAACTCACGTCAAATTACAATGTAATAACGGCTATCTTTATACCGGAACTAAAGATAGGCAGTATGATTACACAAACCTGTGCCAGCAGAGACCATGTATGCGCGTGTGCACACAGCCTTATCTCGCCCAATAGAGCGCTCTTACAAACTTTGTAAACAGTTTCCAAAATATAGCATAGAACACAATCTTTATCCTTTCATCTCAGGCTATGACATTCACGTACGTGCGTGGCTAACCCGTTAGTGTTTGTGAAATATATTTCGAACGTTGTCTGCTTCTAAAGTTATGTTGTGTTGCACAACTGGTTGGGCCGGTGTGGCCGCTAATAATTATTAAATTCGTTTTAAAATCTGAATAAATGAGGTCGAAAAATTATCCCACAAAAACCCCAGTCATGGTAAACATTAACATCGACTTTAGGTCCAAAACCGTTTGCTTCTTTCGCCACTTTCATTCATACATCGCAGGCACACTCGTATGACTATGGTTTTATGCAGGACTTTAAAAAAAAGTTGTAATCGTGACGTAATCATTTCACTTCTGATTAGATCGTAATTTGTTTACTACATTACATTACGTTAATAATTACAGTCATTGAATAAAAAGGACTTAAGTTTCTACTTTTATGGTACTTAAGTTTATAGTTTATTAGTTATAGTGTTTCGTTTTAGCAAGTAAATGTTAAGTCAATATTATTCAATATTTAAAAGGACAGTAAACTTTTTTTTTTCTATTAAGTTAGACTAGAGTTTAAGGATGAGTCATGAACATAGCCAATGCCGTAAATAAAAACAAAAAATACATAAAGGATTTTTTGTTCTTGATTTAGTCTGAGACTCCAGTTAACAGCAAGTTAATTAACTAAAAACATAATAAATAGATACTGTCAATTGTAAAAGTCGACTTAAACACACATAAAATTGAATCTCTTAAATATCGCAGATAAAAAATGTTTGTTACAAATTATCATCAAGCTCCGAAATCAAATTTTAATTGCAGATGCGTGCATGCGTCTAATTCAGGAGCAGTGAGATATCGAACTAGCTCCGAAGACGAAATAAATCGGTGAAAACCCGTTAACCAGTCTAACGTCCATTATTGATGAGCATCATCAAACGCTTTCTACGCTTGTCTCTCGACACGACACATCGGAATTACTTAAAATTTGTATCTGTTCTAAATCATGGCTGGTCAACGAATGATATTTAAATAATTTAACCATTATTATTCGAAGTTTTGCCACATTTTAGCAAGACTTCTGAAAAAGTATAGTAATTGAGGAGTTGCCAAAGTCAATGTTGCGCATTTGTATTAGTTAGACGCTGAAGTAGTTGGATGAAGGGACTTACTACAGCTCAAGGTTGCTCAAGGATGACTGTCTTCTTGCGACGCCATTGTTTCCAGTGTCGAGTTTATAATAATCTTCAAATATTAAATGGGTATATTATATTCTGTTATTTGGAAAAAATATGTGTAGCGAAACGAGATAAAGTTAATTTGTTTGAGTCTGTAAACAATTGGAATGAAATTATATGAAATGATATGAGAAGCCACGTCCAGCGGCTTTATTTCATTTTTCCACACTGATACACTTTCACAATTTCTAAAAGGTTAATAAGTCGGATCATTATTGTACATTTGAAGCTAAAGAAACTCCTTCGCTTCGCATGTTCCCGCCAAAAAGTCCGACAGTAAACGCTACAATTTGCGTTTTTTTATCTATGGACTCCAGTATCTATTTAACTACTAGGCCTTTGAGGTGATTTCCTATCATAAAGAAAAAATTAAAAAGAACCAGCATCATAATTACCATAGTTGTTTTGATAATATCAGTGTTCGCCCAATGACCGATATTTACTGACACCTCAAGATTTAGTATCTATTTATTACAGTTAATCTTTTGTTTTTATTTTCAAAAAGCATTACTGTTTTCAATCTTTTGTTGGCAAATTTAAGCACGTAAATAGTTACTAAATAAAACAAATCAAAAAACGGAAATGAAAAAGTACTTTGCTGTTTTGTCTTTTGAAGAGATCATACCTACATACAAATTTTGGGACATTTAAACACGACATTTAGACACGAATAAGGAGAAAGCAAAATCTGTTGATAAGAAAAACGTCAAACAGAAAAAGAAAATGTTACTTTAAAGTATTTACGTGTTTATTATACAGATATAAGCGTAGGTTTTCAAAAACCTTCACAGCTGGTATGCACCTCATACAGTCAAGCTGTCTACGAGTAGATTATAATTAGGTGTTACACGGTGTTCGGCATTGACCTTATTTCTAGATACTGTTTAGTACTCACGACTTGCGAAACATTTGTCTTATCCTTTTAAATCTCTAGATATTCTCTGGAGAAGTTTTTATTTGATTAATGATTTAATTTAAACTCCAATAGAATTATGCACTCAGATAAATAAGACGTCAATGTTTCCATTTTAGAATACCAGGTGAAAATCGCGGGAAATCTTAAAACATTTATTTTCACAATATATGATCAATCTATGGCTATATTTTTAAGTTATGTGTATTGTGTACAGAATATTTCAACGTAATTTTCGCCAAAATCGAGAGGATCGATTGATTTGAAACTTTGAAACAAACGCATCAAAATTAAATACCGAATATAATTATTGTTCGACTCTGCACTGCCTAGTACAGACCAGAATAAACAGAAAAAAAATGGTTTAATTATAGTTCGGTTTGATCTTTACTACTAACTTTAAACGAATGGTTCCTCCAAATCAATACCTGCATGTGCACGTTTTAAAACCAACAATATTCTGTTAAAATTTTCCTAAAATTTTTATTATCAGAATTGGTCACGTCAAATAGCATGTTTACGATAAACATATTTTTTATTGCCCTTGTAGGTAGACGAGCATACGGCCCACCTGATTAAGAGTTGTTAGCGTCGCCCATGAGCGTCAGCAATGCCACGGGCACAGCCACGTCGCTGCCTACAATCAAGTACTATCCACAAATTTCGTTTGAAGAAACTTAACATTGCTTGTAAAACTACTGGACTAAACTAAACTAAAATATGCCCGGACGATGGTACTATCTCAAAGAATACTTTGGAACCTTTTGAACTTGGAATTTTTGTATACTTTGGAACTTTTATTGGTGGTAGGACGTCTTGTGAGTCCGCACGGGTAGGTACCACCACCCCGCCTATTTCTGCCCTGAAGCAGTAATGCGTTTTTTGAAGGGAGGAGCAGCCGTTGCACTGCAAAAACGGACACCTTACAACTGATATTTCAAGATATCGGCGGCATTTACATTGTGGGCATCTGCGGGCTCCGATAACAACTTAACACCAGGTAAGCTCGTCCTCCCATCTAAGCAATAAAAAACAACTCAGGTATTTATGTGTAGAACTGACTATAGTCGTAAAAAAGCAAGGACCAGTTGTACAGTTGTGTTGTGCCAATTACAAGGGCGTTATCGTTTCGTATTCCAAACCGGAATTCATAGTCTTAGCTTTGCATGTACCTATTAGTGGAGTTAAATTTGCTGCAGCTGTATTATCTACATTCTTAAACTATGCACTACCGATTTTAATAAATTCGTGAAATCACAAATTATAAATCAATAATGGGAACTTTCTTTTTATATTTTTTATTTATTTCCTAGATGGATGGACGAGCTCACAGCCCACCTGATGTTACATGGTATAGTTACAACGGCTGCCCCACCCTTCAAACCAAAACGCATTACTGCTTCACGGCAGATATAAGCAGAGTGGTGGTACCCACCCGCGCGGACTCACGAGAGGTTCTACCACCAATAAAGCACTTTGGGAACCAAAGACTGATACATACTCACACAAACAGCAAATAAACTTGTTTATCGCATTAATGTTTAGCACGATGTGGGAATCGAACCGGCGACCTTCAGCCCAGCAGCCACTGAGTCAGCTCAATTAAAATTATTGCATCTTAAGTACCTTACTACCATCGAACGTAGACGGACTGAAGCCAAAAACTGCGATAAGTTATTTTAAAAGTTCAAGTATTGCGATGATACATTGCAAGCTTTATCTTTGGCAACGCGCTGTATATAAGTGAAGTTCCCTCTTTTTTCTTTATCTACCTATGCTGATAGCCTTGAGAGGCTATATCAGCTTTTCCCTAGCGTGTAGGTGAGTTCTCGGGGCTCAAACTGGAAGTGGAGTTCTCAGTGATAATAATTAACTCTGTTCCGGTGGCGAGTGTGCCGTCTCTTAAGATTACGTGATTTACTTTAATAATTTCTCACAGCACTACCCATACTGTTGTTAGTTTGTACAAATTTTTTTAACCCTCAGAGACAGCCCACTGAGTTTCTCGCCGGATCTTCTCAGCGGGACACGTTTCCGATCCGGTAGTAGATTCTGCGAAGCACGGCTCTTGCTAGGGTTCGTGTTAGCAACGTCGTCAGGTTTTTTGTTTTTTTTTTTTTCCTTAATCTTATGTTTTATAATCTTGGTCGTTTTGATTCTCGTTAGGGATTTATATGTGTTATATGTAATAATAGTTACTTTGTTTCTCTATTTGGGGAGTATGTTTTCTGGCAGATCGCTATTTGATATGTTTCTGTCCAGATTACATATCCCCGTGACGTCGTCAGGTTTGAGTCCCGCGAGCTCACCTACTAGTTAAGGTTACGCTGAAATAGCCTCTCAAGGCTTCTCTCAAGGCTCTCAAAGCTTAGGTAGGATAAAAAAAAAATACAAATTTATTAATTTCAAGATGATTTAAACACTTAATCTTGTAGTATTATGATAATTTTGATTTCGTGCCAGTCGAATAATGCAAAAATAGTTCAGATTCTATTCGATTAACAATATTACCTTACAAAGCACCGACCATTAGCGTAAAAACAAACCTATCTGTTGGCTTGGCGAACGGATTTGGCATCAACTTCCGCGAGAATCGGAAATCGGGGAAACTTAACGGTGTCCTTCGAGCATCGGACGTGTGGTTATCCTATTATTGGGTAATAATTAATTTATTTTTTAAATAGACTATTTTTTCTGTGATATTTACGTAATTAATAAAAAAATAATTTAGATTTAAATAAATATTGAAGAATAGCAATTTCTAACTGTACAATCCCTCTTAGATTCGCAGCCATATTTATAGTGTTGAATGTTTAAAAAAAAGTAAGTAACATGTATAACGCAAAATCAACGTCACCCAGACACGTAGGTAGGTACCTACAACTCGAGACAACTTACAGGTAAATAAGCGACGATACACCGGAGTTCCTTGAAAACCTTCGTCAACTCTCACAAAACTTCATAACAAACCACATAAAACACAATTGTCGCAATATTATTCACTTATCGATAAATAGATAAACACTTTTGATTGAGCAATATTCACACATATTTTGTTGTTTCGTTTTGGCAATCGTCACTCCGCGGTCACCACAACGCTCTCCGAGACAAATAAAATGACTGCTTACTTTTGCTTCGCTCGTGGTTTGGTGCGCGAGCGCAACACCGCATTCCACGAGTACTAACTGCTAATCGAGGCACGTAAACTGTAGTTCTCTCTCTCTAACTTAACTGAGATTGCGCCGAGAAAAGAGGATGCGAGATCTGCGTTTGTTTCTATGTTGATAGGTAGACCCGTTATTCATACCTATGCGCGTATATTTTAATGAAAAAAATAAAAAAAATGTGAAATAAAGTTACAAATTCTACGAAATTTACCACTTAGTTCTTAAAGGCTACAATTTAGTCATAGTAGGTACTTATAAATTTCTGACACAATATAATATTTTGATTAATAATAGTAAGTGTATTTTTTCAATTAAGTAGGCTTTACTTTCCTAATCAACTACAGATTCTTAGGTACTTGTATATTGTATAATCACCGTTTCACAACCATTAAAAGAAACAAGAAATTGCAAGTAAATAAAATATCTTTCATAAAAATTAAATTCTTCTAGAACAAGTTATTTTGTGTAGCAATAGCAATGTAATCACTTATCAAATAAAATTATTCGATGTTATATCATCCATAGTTTCCACATTAGATGTACCTACAGTGTGCGAAAGTTTATCAAACTCTTCAATCATAGTATTTTAACACTCACAACACTCTTTCCTTACATTTATTTTATGAACAATTTGTCAGAAAAATAACTCAAATTCTTGACTATTTCTCAAATTATATAATTAGGTACAGGTATCATTTCTGCTAGGTAGGCTAGGTAGTAATACCTAAAATATGCTTTAAAGGCAAAAGTAGAACTTGGAATTTTTTTTAAATAATAAATCAGTAGAAATAGCAGTGGCATTTTAAAATTAATACATACATAGTTCTAAACAGTCAAAACCTTTAAACAAAACGCCTGTTGTGAGTTTCAAGCAGAAAAAATACTACGATCGATAGAGCTTTTAAAAAGATGGCGGCTAGAAAATTACCTAGTCAGGTCATAAATTCTGTCACATGTTTAATGTAAAATAATTGAAACAAGTTTATTCATTATGTAACCATTCATATACCAAAATGAACTTAACAAAACATAGATTCTTATGACACTAAAGTTTATTCAAAATGACCTCCGTGATTTTGAATACAGGCCTTTAATCTGCGCGGCCAGTCGTCTATCGCAGCACGAACGAGGTCCATGTCAATATCGGCGGCTGCCTTAATCAAGGATGTCTTGAGTGACTCCAAATTGGGATGAGGCTTTGAGCACGCCTTTTCCTCCAAGTGTTGCCATATCTTGTAATCTAACGGATTCAAATCTGGACTGGAGGAGGGCCAGTCTTCGTGCCGGATGAAGTCGATTTCACGCGCCGCCAGCCAGTCTTGTGTGCTCTTCGCTCTATGAGCTGGCGCCGAATCTTGTTGGAATACCCAGTGCCTGTTATTGAACATGGTATGAGAAACAGGTTCCACAAGGTTCGTCAGGACTGTATTTTGATACACAACTGCATTCGTTTTTACACCTTTCTCACAAAAATGTACCTCTGTTAAGCCCCAATAAGAAACTCCCAACCATACCATGAGCGAGGATGGAAAATGACCTCGTTGGACACGCGGAATACGGTTGCTCGCTTCTTCACTACTGTGTGCGTACACCTTATCATTTTGTTTGTTGTAGCTCTCTTCTACGGTAAAAATTTTTTCATCCGAAAAAAGAATTTCCCGATTTTTTTTCCCGCGTACCGCTTCAACAAAGCGCGGCATCTCTTCAGTCTCAGGTCCATTAGACGAGCATTCAAACGATGTCCTGTTTTTCTTCGATATGCCCGAAGCCCTAAGTCGTCATTTAACACCCTTTTCACCGTGGTTCTGCTTAACTACATCTGAAGGGCCAACAGTTTCTGCTTACGTTTGGGATTTCTTTGAATTCGCGCCTTCACAGCTTTTATCACTGCTGGAATCCTAACAGATCGAGGACGACCACTTCTTGACCTGTCATCTACACTAGAGTCTTCATTGTATCGTTTGATGGTACGATAAACGAATCTTTTGGTTATATTCAAATTTTTCAGTATGTTAAAAATTTGAATTGGCGCGTAACCGCAACGATGCAACGCAATAACTGCAACACGGTTTGCAACACGGTCTTCTTTAAGCGTCCACTCCATATTTAAAAATGAGTAAAATTCTATAAAAGTATACATTTTTATTTTCATGAACAATTCGAAATTCGAATTCAATAAACTTTTTTGTGGCCAGCATTCTAAAAGAAAAGTTTTTACTGTGTGACAATACTTATGACCTGACTAGGTAGATATGCATATACATTTTTATTCTTTTTTTTAATAATCTTTTTAGGAAAGCCCGAAGGCCTTTCTAGTTTCACCAGGACAGGTAGACGAGCAAAGGCTCCGCCAGGAGGAATGGAATTTGCTAACAGCTGCCCGAGCGCCTCCAAAGGAGACCTAAAAACTCAAAAGCAGCTGCTTCGCGAATGAATCTGCTATCGGATCGGACGCAAATCGCTCAGAAGATTTTAAAGTCATCGTGGTCTAAAGGATAAGACGTTGATGCACCGGTTTACGAATCCCAGGCGGGTACCAATTTTTCTAATGAAATACGTACTCAACAAATATTCACGATTTACTTCCACGGTGAAGGAATAACATCGTGTGATAAAAATCAAACCCGCAAAAATTATAATTTGCGTAATTACTGGTGATAGGACCTCTTGTGAGTCCGCGCGGGTAGGTACCACCACCCTGCCTATTTCTGCCGTGAAGCGGTAATGCGTTTCGGTTTGAAGGGTGGGGCAGCCGTTGTAACTATACTTGAGACCTTAGAACTTATATCTCAAGGTGGGTGGCGCATTTACGTTGTCAATGTCTATGGGCTCCAGTAACCACTTAAAACCAGGTGGGCTGTGAGCTCGTCCACCTATCTAAGCAATAAATAAATAAATCCGATGAGAAACTCAGCGGTATGATGAGCTCAGCTGATGTATGGGTTAGATTGCACGATTTCGACGATTAGATACACAAGACAGTACAATAAGATTCACCATACAAAAACAGTAGGAAGTGGTCAAATTTGCACGCTTAAATGTGATTATATTGCTGAGGTGGAATCCGGATTTCCACAAAACTTGAAAGATAAACCAGAGAAAAATGCCGATACTTAAAAAATGAAATATATCCTTGTTTAATATCATCATCACACGTTTTGTTTTTCACCCAAAAGTTCACATCTTACTCCTGGGCTCGTTCTGTTCTTTAAACGGACTGAATATATTAGAATAAATGGTAAATTAGACACATTACCCTCCGTGGCATTAGTATCTCTGATTATTCAGTTATTCTTTGGTATTACATAATAATATCTATCCCCTTAATTCCTATTCAGGATACCATTGATTTTGGAGTACAGTACTACCAAAAAACTACGCTCTCATGTTGAAATTTATTTCCGCTATTTAATGCCGCTATCAACCTCGAGATCTACCGTTCGAAGATTTAATTTTGTTGTCTAATTGCTGTCTAGCCTTTCATTCCCTAACGAAAAACAGTGTGGCGTTACAAATAAACAGGATAGTGGTTGGAGGCTCAAACTCTCTACCACAAGTAATCAAGAAAATTTTAAGTTATCATCGTTCAATATGAATAAGCGCCAGGCTTATTCATATTGAACGATGATAACTTTGCCATCGCTGATTATTGGCACGTTCGAAACGTTTTGTCCTGTTGTGTAAAAAAGCACAAATTTAAAAAAGTTGATAATCCGACCGACAACCTTGAAAAATTGGCTGTAGTGGGCAAGGTAGAAGGTAAAAGACCCACCGGCCGGCCGCCAAACCGTTGGTCAGATCAGGTAATTGCGCTCACTGGACTCTCTGTTGCGACCGCCCTAAGAGAAGTCTAAAACCGAAGGAAATTGAAGCTGATGGTACAAGGAGCCATAAAGGGCTTTCAGGGACACGACCTTCCGCAATGAAGTATGCGACTAAGAAGAAGAAGATAATCCGACCGTTAAGATAGGCGAGGGAGGACATAATAGTTGGACATAGTTTCTAAAGGCCATTGAAATCTCAGTAAATTAAATCCATTATGGTAAGAGGTTTCATTTAATTCTGCTAAATTTCCCTTTTCAAATAGATCTTCTTCGACCTTTACAACATATATGGGCTAATTTCCTTTTACCCGTTCTTTAAAAAAAATATCACGCCCAACTGTCATTCATGTCGCCTGTCACAAATTTAGAAATACGGGCTGTTTTACGTTGTCGTTGTAGAGTAAATGAAAATTAAAATTCTTTAAATCTTAGAAGCCGATTTTGTTGAAGATATTATAAAATGCCTAAGGTTCGTCGCAGTAGGAAACCACCACCAGAAGGATGGGAATTAATTGAGCCAACACTTGAGGAACTTGAACAGAAAATGCGAGAAGGTATTGAACATAGCCTCAACAAAATATTGTTGTTTTATTTAAAAACAATGATAACCTAAAAATATTGGATATGTTCCTTGAAATGATGTTACTTACTTAAATATATTTTCAGCCGAAACTGAACCGCACGAAGGGAAACGAAAACAAGAATCCTTATGGCCAATTTTCAAAATACATCATCAGAAATCGCGTTACATCTATGACTTATTTTACAGACGTAAGGCCATTAGTAGAGAACTTTACCAATATTGCTTAAATGAAAAAATAGCTGACGCCAATCTTATAGCGAAATGGAAAAAGACTGGGTATGAAAATTTGTGTTGTCTTCGCTGCATACAAACTAGAGATACAAATTTTGCAACTAATTGTATATGTAGAGTTCCGAAGAGTAAGCTGGAAGAGGGAAGGATTGTTGAATGTGTCCATTGTGGTTGCAGAGGTTGTTCAGGATAGAAATTAATAAAGTATTTCAAGGACTAGTGTTGTAATTTAATTTGAAAGAAAAAAATATAATGTACTTTTTGTATTGATAAAGATACTCTTTTGTATGGCTTGTATTGATATAGGTATGTGTGGTTCTGTGCATAAAATTCGAGTACATGAGCACAAATGCATCATCTCACTATCTTGGATTTGATTGAAAATGAAATTAGTAGAATTTAAGCTATACAATATTTCTTCAGTTTTTGAGTTTTTTTATAATTAAAACTACTGACTAGTCTCAGTTTTAATGTAAAACTAAAGTGGTGAAACGGAATTAATGTAATAACAATATTAAGTGATAATAATCCATAAAAGTAGTTTTAGTTATATATTCTGGCATGAAATAAATCATAGATGGGATTGTTTTAAATTTGCTACTGTGAAACTGTATAAATGAAACTGTAACACATCTCAATAAATTATCAATATTTTAAAATATGGAAATAATAATATAATGGTATAATAAAAACCAAAATCTCAAATAAGGAGATTATTGTGAATCTTGCTCAAATTCATAAAAACTACATTGTGACTAAGTGGTATTGTTTCAGTTTTGATATTAATCTACTGTTATTGCGCTTAAGCATTACTTTTGAATTTTTATTCTACATTAATGTAGATTAAATAATAATAACAGCTTTTACAGAGACACTTTTTTCAAATGTTGAACTGGACTAATTTTCATAAAACACAATAGTTACAAATATGTGTTAAGAACAAAACCTTCATTATGTAACTGCATTATATTGTAATGGCAATATTTTAAAGTCATGAAACACATATATTCATATTCAAAATTGGATTAAAAATTTTTTTTTAACTTTGAGCTTGTCAACTTCTTTTACTTAGGAGACTTCAAAGTGCTATTAACAGATTTAAACAATGTACTAATAAAAATAAAGGTAATAAAATTATGAGGATCATTCAAAATTATCACGTTCAATTTGATGTAAAAATGTTGATATGTATAAAAATCTACTGCTTTACAGCAAACATAGGCAGATGATTGTTTAAAATATAAGAGACTCAATAATATATTTGAAGTCGTCGTGGCCTAACGGATAAGACGTCCGGTGCATTCGTGTTGGCCGATGCACCGGTGTTCGAATCTCAAGTGGGTAACAATTTTTCTAATGAAATACGTACTCAACAAATGTTCACGATTGATTTCAACGGTGAAGGAATAACATCGTGTAATAAAATTGAAACCCGAAAAATTATAATTTGCGTAATTACCTACTTGTGATAGGACCTCTTGTGAGTCCGCGCGGGTGAGTATCACCACCCCGCCTATTGCTGTCGTGAAGCAGTAATGCGTTTCGGTTTCGGGGCAGGTGTTGTAACTATACTTGAGACCTTAGAACTTATATCTCAAGGTGGGTGGCGCATTTATGTTGTGGATGTCTATGGGCTCCAGTAACCACTTAACACCAAGTGGGCTATGAGCTCGTCCCATCCCATCTAAGCAATAAAAAAAAGATAAAAAAATATAACCGGTCCCCAATATTTACGAAATTTTCACATTACATATTCACATTTGCTTAGATTTCTCATTGCATTATAAATTTGCAACTGCTTCTATTTAACATTTGTATTGATTTACATAGTACGATGACTTCACGGCCTGCCTGATATTAAGTGATCTCCGAAGCCCAGACAGGCCAACGATGACGCCACTCATTTTAAAACAACCTTGAAGTCTCAAGTGTGAATTGTGACGTCTGCCTCATCCATTGCGCACCATGACGCAGGATTACTTTGCCGCGGATAACACAGGATTGTTACCTATTTATGCAGTCTCACAATAAGACAACAAATTTTGAAAAATCAATTCCGTTAGGAATAGACTGGAAACACAGTGGTTTGCGTCTGTTCATGCAATATTGTATGTTTTATTGAAAAAAAAAAAAACAGGTAAAACCAGCATTCTGTTATATCATTTAATTATTTGAAAAATGTCTTAAATAAATTTTAATGATCACTAAAACAAATATGAACTTCTTAAACATTGTTTCATTTTGTTTTACATTATCATCAGTTATTGCTAAAAATAAAACAAAACCCTTTTGACTAAATAGACTTTCAACTGAAAATAGTAAACAAAGGAACTTAAATAACAATTCTCTTGTACTTCTTAAAAGAAAATATATCAAAACATTTGTTCAACAAATGCTATAATTTCTCTTTTAGGAACTAAACAAAGTCCTCAATAACAATTTCTATAATCAGTCTTTTATGTGATTACTAATACGCACTTATTATTTAAACATTACTTCTAAAGAGTTCAGCTCATTCTAATCAATAGCAAGCAATCATGCAAAGTGCAAGATTTTAATTACACTAATTGTAAATTCAAAATTTTAACAAATAGCTGAGCACAGGCTAACTGAATTATAATAATTATTTTACTGTTATTGTAGCAAATCTTAATTCAAATTAGCGACTTATTTCGAAAAACTCAAAACGTGAGTTATACCATTATAGCATTATGTTCTATTTCTTTGGCCAATTCAAGTACTAAATCCTTAAAAATTATTGGATTCATGTTCTTACCCAATAAGTGGAGAATAAACCAGTCCCCAAAACCAAATCTCTTTACAATACGTGAGACAACACTTCTTTTAACATAGCGTATTTGTCCACGTATCATTACTGTCCGCAGTGGATATAATATAAGCAAGAGAAAACGAAAAACTACAGCTAGTATAGAGAAAGCCGTTAATATAATAAGCCAGAACCAAAGGATAACAAATATCTTTTCATTAACAATATTTAAAGGTAGTACACACAATCGATCCTTTAATTCAAGAGAGCCTGAAGGTCCATAGTTTCTTAACCAGCATTTAGTGAGTTTGGGAAAAAATTCATCCATGGGGTTGACAGAGGTGAAGTTGGTAAAATCGTTAGGTATGCGTGGGGTGTGCGTAAAAGCTGCAACTGCAGCACCATAGTTACGGAATGAACCACCAAGGAACAAGTCCAGAATAAATATTTGACCAACCTGGGGATCAAACACCAAATTCAGTTATTAAGTAGCAAGACTTTGTGCACATATTTAATATGACAGAGTATTGTGATATTGACATATTGTATCATTAATCTGTTGGCCTAACTATTATTTTATTAATAATAACAGAGGAGAACTGTTTTGTCTTTTGCTATTTTGCCTATTGATTTTTAATTTAATTTGACGATATCAGAATTTCTTGATCAAATGTGTTAGCGCATCAAAGCTAATAATACCACTATATTTTACAAGCAGTTAAAACTACTAATAAAATTAAAAAAACATTTGTGTCATCATTTTTAATTTAAGAATAAATAAACTTACCACATTTACAAGGTTCAGTAACTCACAAAATGCATAACGCAGGGCATACATATTATGAGTATACATATTTGTGTAATTAAAATATGAGACAAGTTCCTTGCGCCTGAACTCTGACCAATCCTTCGAAACCATTGGACTGCCTGTAAAGTTTTATTACTTAGTATACTGATTACTTAAATTATTGCTAGCTTTTTATTGAATTTGTGTAATTTTACTGTACTTTGAAGAGTTAAGGAGATGAGAGGTGCTTGTCTCTTAATAAATGAAATAGGTAATTTAATTTTTCCTTTCTCTAACAAAGTAAGTTAATTGGCACTTCAGTTACCTAATTGTTTTTTCTCATTTAAAATATCTAAATTTATAAAAATCTTACTAAGATCAGCTGCCAGTGCCTTCAGCCTGCCTCCTTCCCACATTTTCCACAGGTATCGAGGAGCATAAAACATGGTGGCTTGACCAAGTAGTACAAAACACACCCACTGGTAGTAAGTGTGTTTGATCTGCTCATCATCGTCGGACTTAGCCGGTCCTACTCCTACATATGCCATGTGCCTGCCTTCAACACCTGGAAATTTGTTCAATATTTTATGTTTTTATTGATTGATATTTTATCGATGCCTATTGAAATTAGAATGTAATTTTTGCAAATTTCAACATGGCGAACTAAGTTCATAAAAAGTCTGTAAAAAATGTGATTTACTTAATTTTATTAGGTACTTGATATAATTAAAATCAATATTATGTACGAACCTAAAAGCTGGCTCTTCAGCGTGTATGTTCCATATATCCAACAATAACTGTTCACGGCGTCCTTATCATTGCCTTTATCATTGCCGCTCATACAATGTATGGGCTCTCCGAAAAACTGCTTTGAAGTCACAAGAAGTGTAAACACCAATAATATTATGACTGTGAGCTTGTAATGCATTCGAAAAATATTATTATCAGTACATACATTCTCAAATTTCAAAAATGAACGAAAAGGCATAAAAAGATCAATCATCTTGACTTAATTTACTATGCACGTATCTGTTGCAACAAATTTATCTTCAAGATACCCGCGTAAACGCAAGCTTCATTAAATTTCCATCTTAAAATTAAACAATATTAGAGAACCAATTATTGAGTGGTAACAGGAAGTGAATTCTTTTGAGTTTTATTAAAATTTCAAAACGGAAGTATAAATGAATGACATCGAAAATAATCACATTGACTTCAAAGGATTAAAAGGTAAGGAATTTGAATATTATTTGCCAAAATAAATATTATGAAATCGCTTTATTCGTACACTAATTTTATTAGTAGGTAAATAAAGGAAAACATTAAGGATGGTAGATTTGCTTAATATAAAGTTGATCACTTTATTACGAGAATAAAATTGCAAACTTTTCGTTCGATTTGATGTTCGTTTTCAAACTGAAGAATCACAATAAACGACCCATGTCATGCAGGTTCACTGAAGTATGAAACCTATATACCTAGTACTTTATAGATATATGTGCAGGTTAAGTAAAACTAGGAATGACTAGAATTATACCACATAAAGTAAATTATATCCAAGAAATTGGATTAAGTGTTTTTGGTATTAAAAAGGCAGCGTATAAAAAGAATCATTTATTGGACTACACCACAAACGCACACATTTCTAGAACAATACAGTTTTAATTAATAATATAAAAAACGATAACTGATTATCGGGAATGTTAAAGTACATTACATTAAATGGCATTGCTTTCATAAATGTGCTGTAAATTAATTAATGATGCGCTAAAATTTGTAATAATAAAAATAGTGGTAAGTATGGGTATTTTTTTAAGTTAAATTTTCTTAAACTTGAACAAATATTACAATAATAATTTACATCTTTGGTCTTGATTCCATATATTGAATTAGAGCTTTATATTTCCTATTAGACATAGTAGTATGTGCAACATATAAATTTGTATAATTTTTAGTAAGTTAGCAATTTTTATCAAAACTGCTAAAACGACCCTATAGAAGGCACGATTTGGCATTTAGCTACTGTAGCTATTCGTGCTGTATTTATGTGTTTTTTTACGTTACTATCCATTTCAATTTATGCAAGCTTATAATTAATGTAATCTTGTATAAGAATCGAATTTTCTAACTACCCATTACTAAGAGTTCAAACATAATGAAAATGAACAGTGCTTATGAAATAAATAATATTTTGATTTTAATTAATTTGAATCGGGTCACATCGAACATGATACAGGCGCAAAAAATTTTAACTTCAACTTTTACATACAATGAGAAGACTTTATTGTTACTGTTCTATTCTCTATTTATGAATATGCAAAATAATGGATTTCTTAAAATTATTAAAAACACTCCCACTTCCTCAACGATTATTTTCTGTTAATACATTCTATACGCCCAAGACTCGTCAGTTTAAGTCGTCATACCGAGCCTTCACCGACTCGTCGCTTACAATATTCCGGACAACCAACCATAAACCCTTAATAACGAAGTTGAATAACTTCTGCAGTAATTAAAATCGCCTTCCACATCACAAACAGTTCATAGTTTACTTTTGACGCTATGTTCGGTGTTGTGCTCGTCAAAGGCCATATTGCCGACTGCAAATATGTTCTGCGGATCTAAGGCGTTCTTAGCTGCCAGTAGTAATTGGCGGCCGGGTTCGCTCACAGTCTCGGCGTACCATTTCTTTCTTAATTTTCCGACGCCATGATGGTGCGATATCGACCCTGTAATTTAATCGTACGTTTTTACGTGAGAAATGGATGTCAATTTTATTTATTTAAACAAACCTTTATAATTATCTTCGTTTAAATTTTCCTCTCAAATCTTCGAAGACCATCAAAATTAGTCTTAAAATCTGTTTATATTCATTAAACTTTTAAAATTAAAAATATGTCTAACGATTTTCTTTAAAAAGTTTGATCAGCGAATGGTTTTACGAACTACCAACATTACAATAAAAGCTCGTTTTAAATACCGGAAGCTGTTATAAAATCTCGGGTGCTATCAATTTAGTTACTTTTAAATCGTTGGATTTTTTTAATAATGTCTTTTAAAAAATTAATGGAACTCACCACCGCAAGCTAATATTTCATCTCTGGCTGCTTCCTCGATTTGCTCGTACGTTTCGACAGGGTTTTCACAGTCACCCGAGTAAAATCCAAAATAAAAATAAATACAGCAGCCGGCGTCGTAACTGTGGATCAAAAGACTCGCATTATAAAACGTATTTATTTTATACCATTAAAAAAATATTATAATATTTATTCGTGATTTTTTTTATGGACCATCATTCTATATTAATGTCTATTTATGTGTATCAATCAGTCTCTAGTTCCCTTAAAACAGGGATTTTTAGTTTGGGGCTAGGTTACTGTTTGCTGCTTCTTAAAATAATTAATAAATGATTGAAAATGTTTGAAAAATTACTAAATATACAATATTAAACAAAAACAAATTTAAATATACTTGTATATATTATTCGACAACGAATTCCATAATGAAGGAGCAGCGTCATGATAAATTTAAACTTAGGGGTGGCCTATTATGGACACACGCGGGCAGGTATCACTGTTCAGCTTACATTTACCACGAAGCAATCAGGGATTCCTATATATTTTTTATTGTTTAGATGGATGGACGAAATCAGAGCCTACGTGGTGTTAAATGGTTACTGGAGCCCATAGACATCTACAACGTAAATGCGCCACCCACCTTGAGACATGAGTTCTAAGATCTCAGTACAGTTACAACGGCTGCCCCACCCTTCAAACCAGACTTTGTTCAATGGTCACCAGAGCTCACTTATCTTGAGACTTGAAGTCCCTCATCGTATTGTGTCGCAGCTGGGCTGCCCGCTTGTGCTATCTATGGACACCGGGAACCACTTCTCATAATGTGGATTTATGAGTGAATCTGCTCACATACAGCAACTAATAAAAACTTCTCGTAAGTCTTCTACTGGTGGTAGGACCTCTTGTGAGTCCGCGCGGGTAGGTACCACCATTCTGCCTATTTCTGCCGTGAAGCAGTAATGCATTTCGGTTCGAAGTGCGGGGCAGCCGTTGTAACTATACTGAGACCTTAGAACTTATTCTCAAGGTGGGTGGCGCATTTACGTTGTGGATGTTTATGGGCTATAGTAACCACTTAACACCGGGTGGGCTGTGAGCTCGTCCACCCTAACCCAAGCAATAAAAAAAAAAGAAAAAAAATCTCACGTTTGAGTGAGGCGGCACGAGATCAGGAACCGGGTGATACTTCTGGCGAGACACTCGTCCCGGACGCGAGTCTTCACGTTCCTGCAGAGAGCCAGGGTGCGGTCCCAGGGCACCGACGTCTCGAACGATTCCGCCACTATGTCGAACTCTATCGCCACGTCCTGTATACAAAACAAAAAGAATATTCATATATTTAGTGTCCATCTGCTTTAGGACTTAACCGTTGGCCTGGTCTGCATCAGGGAAAGAGTTTTTTTTTATTGTTTAGATGGGTGGACGAGCTCACAACCCACCTGGTGTTGTAGGGCACCGGTTACCTACACGGCAGTCAACGTGTTAACGAAACCTCGGTCGGTTCGTGAAGGGCAGGGGTCTGGGCCGCTGCTGCAGGACTCACCCTGAGGTAGGCTATGACGAAGGTGAGCGTGTATCCGGTCTCGCCGTTCCCCGCGCCGGCCGGCACCCCGCCGTGCCGGGCCGCGATGCCGTTGAGCGCTCGCTCTTGTTCTCTGACTTTCTCCTCGGTGCCCTCCATGAGCAGCGTGACCACGCACAGCTTCAGAGGATCGAACCCTTTGATCCTAGTGATGTACAGTCGCTTCAGCCCGTCCAACAGGACTCCGCCCCACGAGTTCTCCAATTTCAGTGCTTGCCCGAAACGAAACTGTAATGTACGGTTTTTATCTATATATAAATAGGTAAAGGTAGGGTTCGGCGAATGTTGGAAAAATTAGCGGAATCGTCATGAACTTATTTAGATGAAGTTATTTGTTAAATATGTGATTACACAATATATATATTATGTATGTATATAGTTTTTTTGTGTATGTATTTGTAACTTAATATAAATTTCATTGCACCTACCACTATTCACTCTGCACTACCTTTGGTTGACTGGTAGAGAATGCCTTAGGCATTAAGTCCGCCAATGTAAATTTTACATGAAGAGTAATAATTAAATAAAAATAAATAAAGACAGGTAATGACAATAGGTAGGATGAAAGGTGATTGCACGCAGCAGAGATGCAAATGATGCGATGCATGTGTGGAGTAACGAGAATGGATAGAATACGTAATGAATATGTTAGGGGAAGTCTGAAAGTGGCACCTGTGACAGAAGTTGAGAAGTGCGCGTTTGGGATGGTATGGACATGTGATGAAACGAAATGAAAATGAGGTTGGTAAGAGAGTGTTAACTATGAATGTGGAAGGATATAGAGGAAGAGGTAGACCTAAGAAGAAATTGATGGATTGCGTGAAAGACGATATGTGTAAGAGGGGAGTGAGCGAAGAAACGATATATGATAGAGAAGTATGGAAGGAGAAAACATGTTACCCCGACTCCAGGTGTCTGGGAGAAGGGCAGGAGAATGATGATGAAATAGGTAAAGACAAAATAACTGATGAAATTTTTCTCTTTTGCGTCTTAGTGTGTATTTATCCTACTTAGAAAAGTGGCTTTCCGTTTACTGAAATCAATTTAGGTAGGAAAAAAAGAGCGCATTTTGAAGTCCGCACGAGTAGGTACCAACATTGTACAAATGTAAAAATGTAATTATTATTATGTCTATTTTTGCCACGAAGTATTCATGCGTCCCTCTTGGAGTCTACTACAGTAAAATACAAATGTCAACCTCCTGTGATGGGGTGGGTAATGACACATATTGTGATGATTATAGGCAGTGGTAACCACTTTACAGCGAGTGATACATAAATGCATTACAAAAGANGTAGGTACCAACATTGTACAAATGTAAAAATGTAATTATTATTATGTCTATTTTTGCCACGAAGTATTCATGCGTCCCTCTTGGAGTCTACTACAGTAAAATACAAATGTCAACCTCCTGTGATGGGGTGGGTAATGACACATATTGTGATGATTATAGGCAGTGGTAACCACTTTACAGCGAGTGATACATAAATGCATTACAAAAGATCAATGATAAGATTTAGTGTTTTTCCAACTTTCGTTTTGTATTGCCCTTGTAGGCAGACGAGGATACGGCCCACCTGATGGTGAGTGGTTACCGTTTTCCATGGACATCACCAATACCAAGGGCAGATCTAAGCCGCTACCTACCTACAATGGGGGAATTCCATGCCATAACAGTTATTACGAATATTTGTATTTTTTTTTTTTTTTTTTTTTTATTGCCCTTGTAGGCAGACGGGCATACGGCCCACCTGATGGTGAGTGGTTACCGTCGCCCATGGACTTCAGCAATGCCAGGGGCAGAGCCAAGCCGCTGCCTACCGTGTATTATGTGTATTGTATGTATGTGTACACTTAGGTCACACCTATACACAACAAATATCCAAATTTCCTTAGAACAATCAGGCATACCAGCTCACCAGGGGTCCGTCGTACCTTTTTTTTATTTTTTTATTGCTTAGATGGGTGGATGAGCTCACAGCCCACCTGGTGTTAAGTGGTTACTGGAGCACATAGACATCTACAACGTAAATGCGCCACCCACCTTGAGATATAAGTTCTAAGATATCAGTATAGTTACAACGGCTGCCCTACCCTTCAGACTCACAAGAGGTCCTATCACCAGTACCTAGTAGTCAGGTCTTCT
This sequence comes from Bombyx mandarina, assembly GCF_003987935.1. The sequence continues at coordinate 1,559,260 of NW_021011533.1, forward strand.
TTTGACCTTGTCATATCTACTGACCTGTTCGTTGTCCATTAGTCTGATACTAGAAGGTTGAAGCCTCTTCCTGGCGACTTCCCTTTCGAACCAGAACCCGGACTCCCAGTCGGGGAACACGAGGGATCCGTAGCGAGTCACGGCCGGCACTGGACGGATTTTGATGACGACCTGAAACAGTGATGACAGAGCATGTCCATGTGATGATGAGTCAACACCGCTCGTGGTCGTAACCAACGCCAGGATTGCAGACAAGAGGACCATGCCATAGCAGTCAGTAAGCAGAGTTAAGAGGAGCGAGGAACTTAAATTTTCACAATAATATATCAACAGGATATTACGACGTCGACTGTTTACCATTCGGTCTACAGGATCGGGTATGTAGTTTCCAGCGGCCACGACAAGCGGGTTCTCATGTCATGACCGCCTTCTCAAAGTGGTGCAATGATGCCGACTGTAGATACTTACTGACTGAGTCAAGTTCCAGGTCATCATGGAAAATTAAAGTAATTAAAATATATTTTTATACGACAAAACAAGCAGAGAAGAAAATTAATAATAATTGGTATCGAATTAAAAATTGAAAATAATTCAAATTACCCAAATACATTTAAAACTAAATGTCATGAAAACAACCTTACGTCGAACCGGTTAAAAAGTATCTAGAGGCCCGAAAAGAATAGGTGAAACTAACTCGGTAGGCTGACTTTTCCCTTATTTCTTTTATTACCTACCTACCTAAGAATTACCCATTTTTTATAGAATAAAAAATAATAATTAATATCTAAACTGACACACTTAAATGCGTACACAAAAGTTTCGTAACTGCTCGCGCCGTTAATCGCTGAAGAGTTCTTTTACCCGGCGCTTATCCTCCAAGTGGGTTCGGCTCAAACCTCACCATAAGAATGCTTCGTAAATTAAGACGATGAGGTCTCTGATTTAGCTTCGAAGATTTGAACAAACATGCAAGTCTAACGAATTTTTTTTTATTTTTATTTATTTATTTTAATTTTAATTGGGTGGACGAGCTCACGGCCCACCTGGTGTTAAGTAGTTACCGGAGCCCATAGACATCTACAGTGTAAATGCCGCCACCCACCTTGAGATATGAGTTCTAAGGTCTCAGTGTAGTAACAACGGCTGCCCCGCCCTTCAAACCGAAACGCATTACTGCTTCACGGCAGAAATAGGCGGGGTGGTGGTAATACCCGTGCGGACTCACAAGAGGTCCTACCACCCGTATACTTGTGATGAAATGGTATAAAAAGGTAAAGGATAGAGCGAACGGCTAACTCTTTTAATTTTTTGGGTTGGTAGAGAGAATCGGGCTTAGTCCAGACACATTACCGCTCGGCTAGGCCAGATGGAGCCACTTGAGTGCTTAGCCAAGGTGGAAGGTTTGCTAAAGGAGACTTAACATCTCAGGGGTTACTGCTTCGTGATCTACTGTTGGCTCGGAATCGCGACTATGAAGATCCGGCGAGAAACTCAGCGGGCTGTGTCTGAGGGTTAATTCACTCGTCGAGCCCATCGTCGCAAGCGACGGGTTCGGCGAGGACGGTGACCGGTGCTTGAGGTACCTAAAAGCACCGTTAATGCATCGGGAGGATCCGTAATGACGTGTTTAGGGCTGGGAGCCGACAACGAGAGCTCCTGATTGGCCGCGGCGTGCGGTCAAGCGCGGCTACCGTTTGGGTCGCTATATTGCGTTATTTTAACACTAAATATTTATTACTTTAATATTTGTGCGTATTTACGAATTGGAATTGGTATGCGAATATGTATGTGATTTAAATGCTTGCATGATTAAAAATTTTAATAAGTATAATAATTATTCTGTTTCTTTTTTACCTATTAATGTTTATTTTTTTAAATTTAATGCTAATTCAATAGCTATTATCGTCTCGCCGGTCTGCTCGGTGAGATTTCTTGAAAGAACAAATAGTTAATTTGAACTTAATTCTTCTGTAACACTTTTTACGTTATTTTGTGTATGAATTAATTAATAAAAACAGGTTTCGCTTTCCAAGTTAAACGGTTCAAATTGTAATTGCTGTAATTTACGACAGAATTTTTCGGGTAAGCTTAACCTAAAAGTTTTTTTTTTTTCCTACCTAAGCTGATAGCCTTGAGAGGCTATTTCAGCGGTACCTTAACTAGTAGGTGAGCACACGGGGCTCAACCCTGACGACGTTGCTAACACGGACCCTAGCAAGAGCCGTGCTTCGCAGAATCTACCGCCGGATCAGAAACGCGACCCACTGAGAAAATCCGGCGAGAAAATAGGTGGGCTGTGTCTGAGGGCAAAAGTATTGAAGTGATGTTTTACGATATGCTGATGTGATCTCGTACAAACCTCTGTGACGACACCGAAGCATCCTTCGGAGCCCATCACGACGTGCTCCCATTCCGGACCGCACGACACCCTCGGCACGCGGCAGCTCTTCTCGAGCACTCCTTTCGGCGTCACCACCTTGTAACGGAAAAGGTTTATTAGTGGTAGGACCTCTTGTGAACCCCGAACCTTGTAATGGAAAAGGTTTATTATTGGTAGGACCTCTTGTGAACCCCGAACCTTGTAATGGAAAAGGTTTATTATTGGTAGGACCTCTTGTGAACCCCGAACCTTGTAATGGAAAAGGTTTATTATTGGTAGGACCTCTTGTGAACCCCGAACCTTGTAATGGAAAAGGTTTATTAGTGGTAGGACCTCTTGTGAACCCCGAACCTTGTAATGGAAAAGGTTTATTAGTGGTAGGACCTCTTGTGAACCCCGAACCTTGTAATGGAAGATGTTTATTAGTGGTAGGACCTCTTGTGAACCCCGAACCTTGTAATGGAAGATGTTTATGAGTGGTAGGGCATCTTGTGAGTCCGCACGGGTAGGTATCACAACCCTGCTTATTTCTGTCGTAAAGCAGCATGTTCGCTCAAATCGGCATCGACGACTTAAGTCGATGTCGGACATTGACATCGATGACTTAAATGCCGATTGTGGGTCCGTACGGGTAGGTACCACTACCCTGCGTATTTCTGCCGTGAAGCAGTAATGCGTTTCGGTTTGAAGGGCGGGGCAGCCGTTCAACCGTTTATAAAAGCCGTTTATAAAAAATCCTTACCTTCGTCTGCACAACTAAATCTTCTATATTCCCATATGTGTTCTTCTTCATGCCGCTGGCTCTTGTCGCAACCCACCCCCCGAGGGTGGAGAACTCGTACGAGTCTGGCTCGTGGCCGACGGTGAAGCCACGGGACCGCATCTCCCGCTCTAAGTCTTGACCGACTATTCCTGCCTTCGGGACACGGAATATTGAAAGAACACTCACAAATTTGACAGAATTTTACAATGAAATTAGGAGTTTTAACAAAAGATATAGGCACGGTCAGGGTCTCGTAAACTCGTTTACGTAACGGGAATGGCTCACGGGTGCTCACTTACTGGTAGGTACCACCACCCTGCCTATTTCTACCGTGGAGCAGATGCGTTTGGGTTTGAAGGGTGGGGCAGCCGTTGTAACTATACTGAGACCTTAGAACCCGCACCTCAAGGTAGGTGATACCATTTACGTTGTAGATGTCTATGGGCTCCAGTAACCATTTAACACCAGGTGGACAGTGAGCTCGTCCACCCATCTATGCAATAAAAAAAATCATGAATCTGTAGGCCTAATTAATAGCACGAGATACGGTTGAGTTTATTATACGAATACATAAACTAAACGTATTTATTTACTTGCACTCTCGCCAGCAGCTGCTCCTTGTCCAACCACAGTATTGAATTCATTTCGCTCGTGTCCAGGGCGACTATTGGCCTGGGTTCGTTCTCGGGGCAAGTGACCGCGCCGGACACCGACGTGCCCCCACCGAAAGGAATGATCACGAAGTTGTGCCGCGACGCACATTGGACTATCTTTTCTACCTGAAAGAAAAAAAAAATACAATAAACTCATCACCATTCATCAACTAGCCAGGAAACATTTCCACAGTGCGATCATTGTCAAATATTCATCGCTTCTTGATCGTGCTTCCAAAACTTATGAGTTTTATGGAAAACTCAAGATATCTAATCTTGGTATTATCGGCTCTATGCAGGATATGGAGACTGAAATATTTGACCTCTAAATAAAAAAAAGCAAATTGAATCTGTCAACTGTCAAAAATGTTCAATTTTTGACGTTTGTCATTTATGACATAAGGATCGTCTCTCGTTGGCCGTTCGAAACGGTTTGCATTTTAGTTTAATTATTAAATGTAATAATTTAACAAACCTCACAGTGAAATGTAACTTTACGAACTCAGAACGTTCAGAAAAGAATTCAGAATTCATAGGGAGTGCTCTGAGGATTTGTTCGAGATGATACCAACGTCTCGTTTTTACCATCGCACCGCCCGCCACCGGAGTAGAGTTGATCCATTCTACCTGGAGCCACTGCGGTCATCCACAGTGCGTTTCCAGAGGTATTTTTTGCCACGTACCATCCGGCTATGGAATGAGCTGCTCCCCTCCACGGTGTTTCCCGAGCGCTATGACATGTCCTTCTTCAAACGAGGCTTGTGAAGAGTATTAAGCGGTAGGCAGCGGCTTGGCTCTGCTCCTAGCATTGCTGAAGTCCATGGGCGACGGTAACCACTTACCATCAGGTGGGCCGTACGCTTGACTGCCTACAAAGGCAATAAAAAAAAAACTTCCAGCCCTAATGTATATTAATTGTCATCTAATCCGCAAAAAAAGAAGTACTAATATTAATTTCATTTGAAATTACGTAGCACCGAGTCATATAGGTATTAGTACATAATATATGGTTCAAAATGAAATTACTAGTACTAAGTAAAGAGTTTTGAGCAGATAAATAAGTATTTAGTTTTATTGTATTCCTAATAGTCGTCATCATCAGACCACGGACGTCTACTGCTGGACATATATATGCCTTCTCCGAAGTAAGATATTCCTGCGAATTCCCGCAACCTTTAGTAAGTCCCATCTTGGCCTATCTTGTGGGAGCCTACACACGCTATATTTCGCGGTGCGCGGTCACGACTCGTTTTTTACGAAGTTCTTACAATAATCACGACTTCTCCAATCATAGCCTCTTCCAAAATTTCTTAAGAACAAATGCATTTGATACAATTTTGTCATCATTAATTTGCCGTAATTTTGTCTGACTACCTATGCCAAAAAGAAAAAAATCTTGCCATAGCGATACCTACCTGTAGTATAATAGAAAAATACCGCAAAAATCGGAATGACGTTACCGATTCTTTCAAGATAAGCTTGTATATAAAGTATCACTACTAAATGTCCAGTTACGTGTCTTCTGAATGTACTATCTATAGACATGGCAGATAATTCCGTTTAAAATATACCTTTTGAATCGTTATGGCCAGGTAAAAATAGAATTCGCATTAATGTACATTTTTGTTATTAAATTGCTCTGAAATTCATAGTCTTGACGTCATCCGAGTTCCGTCTAAATTCCTTCACACCCTATACCTATATTTACATTTCGCACATATGTAACTACTAGTTTGTCTGTTATTTACGATGATACCTACACTGATTATTACCTTTTATGTAAACAGTTCACTAAGGATGACGTATAAACCAACAAAATTAAATGTCACATACGTTTGACATTTTAATGTGCAATTTTTCGTTGTTTTTTTGTTATCTATACTTCTATACTAATATATAAAACTACAGTGGTTTTTACGGATGTTCCGTTATAACTACTGAACCATGCATCCGATTGACTTGAAACTTGGTATCCATGTAGAAAATACATGTACTTAATGGATAGGGTATATTTATATGAGTGTTGGACTCCCTATATCAGTTGCAGGGGCGTTAATGATGAGAATCTGTGCGGGGGTGAGAAATAATAATGTTAATTTTAAATGCCTAGCGAAGCGGACGGGTACAGCTAGTTGCATATATGAGTGTATGAGCTCACAGTTCAACTGGCATACAGTGTTCACACGAAGGCTGCTGAACTATAGGCATAGACTCGGAGACATAAAATTGTGATACAAATCGAAACGTACGCTTGCTTCGTGGCATAACTAGGCAAGAAGTAAATGGCGTTTAATTATTGGGAGTTAATCATCTTAGGCCTTACAACCCAGAATGGGCCTTAGCCTGGTCCAGTATGTCTCTCCAGATTGCTCCGTTCATGGCTTTCTCCTTCGATTTCTTGACACCGAACTTTGAGGTCCTGCTCTACGCCATCTAACCATCGGTGTTTGGCTATGCCACGACTTCTGCGCCCCTCTGTTTTGCCATATAGTAGTTGTCTTGGCAATCTGGTCTCCTCCATTCGAACTACATGTCGTGCCCATCGTAGGCTTCCAATTTCATTGGATTACGCTAGTATAATATTCTGCTGCTACCCATTCTCCAGTTAATCCTTTAGCGTCTTTAATGACCACCCACGGGAATATATAGCGTAGCCCTATTCGCGGTCACACAGAACCGATGAGTTATTGATTGTCAAATAATTATAATCCGGCTATAATTATTTGAAAACCTTATGTTTAGAATTAGACCGACCCATATCTTGCTGCCGGTGCCGTAAAAGACGAATAAGGGACTCGAATGACGTCAGACAGGTGGATGGTTGTAAGTCATATCAAATCCCTACGCAGCATGATAAGAGGACATGCTGCGTCAACCCCATGTAATGTGAGAGATAAGGGCAACAAAAAGAGCAAGAGATAATTTAAGAACAAACCTTTTTTTGGGTGTTTACGGCACCTAAGGTAAGCGGTTACCGTGTCACATGGACATGAATAATGCAAGAGATACGTCATGTACATTCAATAACCAATTAATATAACAGAGGACCATATCTCGTGTCCATGAAAAAAAAAAAGTTCATCCAATCACTATTTTTGTGTAAGGATTTCAATCACTAAATAAAACTTAATAATTCAATATACATGAAACGAAAAAAGAAAAAAAGCCTTAACAGAGTCGCACTTTTTGCTCGGCGTACCGGCGGGTCAGTCAACTAACCTACAACTTACAATCGACGACTGGCTTAAAAGAGTAAAGATCTAGTTATTTAACAGTTTGGCAGCTGAACAAAGGAAGCCGCTTAATAGTTTGGCGCGATTTACTGACCTGCTCATGACAATCTGGCCATATGACAGCGTCAGGTATTCTCCGAAAGCTGTTATTTCTGACGTTCGCTATGTCCTTTAAGGTCTGCCCGTGTGCTCTGATCAGTCTATCCATGCCGTCCACGCTTACTGCGGCGATCATCTCCAATTCATCCTTAACGTTTTCCGGCAGGCGACTTTCTGCAAAACTACTTGGCGCTTCCGGAATTTTGGGCGGTGAATCTGGATCTATGCCAAAGTTGTCTATGGCCCACTGCGGTAGGTGGGGTAAGCATTTCCCTGCTATTGAGTATCTGGAAAGAAATTTTTAATTAATTCAATGATAAAAATATTGTGTTCGTTATTATATGTCTGACCGTCCGCGACCACGAAAACTGTAAAGTATTTGTAACGTCGCAAGTCATAAGTGCGAGATTAAGCCGTAAAATTAGTTTTAATTGTTTCAACGGCTCCCTAAGGCCGCAGGAAATAAAAATATATGTTAAGAATAAAGTAAGAATAATGCGAGCCCTGATGTTAAAAGCGGTCACCGGGTCTTTGCATAGTCAATACCACCTCGGGACATGTATAAGGTCAAACTCTCAAATTGTACTATACAACGGTGGTCCCATTCTTTAAGCATAAACGCTGCTTCTCGGGAAAAATAAAGGGTGGTATTACACGTGGGCTCTACCGACTAATAGATACGAACATCGAATATCTACATATTTGATGCAAATCTATACCTATGTGCATATTATGTATTCTATAAAAATGTGAAAAGAAATAAAAATTAAGTACAAGTTTCTCCTCTGTTTTTCAATAGATTATTTTTCTTTCGTACACTATGACGAGTTTTAGTCTCATCTGTAAAAAGAAAATGTTTGAAAATAGTTTTTTTTTTCCTTAGCATTTGCATAGTAGTTTCTACTCCTTAAGTTGTTCTAATAATAGTATCATGATTGGAAAGTCTAGTCTCGAATCTAACAGTTTAATCTGCTAGAGGCGCCACCATCATTAACGAAGAAAACTTCGATTTTGATGACGACTTTAAGGTTGGTAATATACAGATCTTCTTATTTTTTTTGTTTTTCCTACCTAAGCTGATAGATAGCCTTGAGAAGCTATTTCAGCGTAACCTTAACTAGTAGGTGAGCTCACGGGGCTCAAACCTGACGACGTTGCTAGCACGAACCCTAGCAAGAGTCGTGCTTCGCAGAATCTACCACCGGATCGGAAACGCAACCCACTGAGAAGATTCGGCGAGAAACTCAGTGGGCTGTGTCTGAGGGTTAATTTAGTCGTCGAGCCCTTCGTCGCAAGCGACGGGTTCGACGAGAACGATGACCGGTGCTTGAGGTACCTAAAAGCACCGTTAGTGGATCGGGAGGATCCGAAATGACGTGTGAAAATAGAAAGATAAGGGCTAAGTAAGTACAGCATACGGTATCTATAAGAGTACACCGCTTACCGACTACACCAAAAGATGCTTGGTGAACGTCTTAAATTGTATTGTGATGACATGGCCTCGAGCAGGGAGAGATGGAGCGACATCGTGAGACGCATCAAGTCTGCCCCTTTCAACACTACATGACGATGACGACCACTCTGTCAAGAGTGACACGATTGAGAAGAAGAACATGTTGTATTATTGTCGATGTCTAGCTCTTGTCGCGGCGATATAAACATAGAACAGTTTTAAAGTCTAATTTTGAAGGTAGAGAAAAGGGTGTCGAGCGCCTTTACGGTCATTTCTTACAAATAAACAAATTAACGACCAAAAACTTTAATAGCCGTGAGAAACAAACGATGGTGAAAAAATCTTTAAAATCCTTTCAATTAAATTCGTTGATGTCTATCTTTAAAATTATTTCCCACGGAAAAATCTCCAAAAACAATTATGAGTTGTTATTAAAAGCAGAAGTGTCAGACAAAAACAACCAACATGTTTACGTTTTTAGCGTAGCTCACTCTTTATTTATATTTAATGGAATTTCCTAACGGCAACATTAGTCTCTAGTTATTGTTAGGAAAACCTGAAGTACGTATTCACACATTGTGCACATAAGCAACAAACAATGCAGCCTCGTCGGAGAGCATATTCTCTGCTCTTACAAGGTACAATATCTGTCCAAGGAAAAATGGCCAGTTCATGCTGTATTTGGACTCGGAGAAATTTAAGTATTTAATGCTATATGGTCATAGTATGAGTATGGATCTCAAGGCTTGGTTGGGCTTCAAATAATTTTTGAAGGCAGGCGAGATACGGTTCTCCTGATAGTGAGTAGTCACAGATTTTCATGTAGCCAATGCCAATGCCTAATAGCCGAGCCGCTGACCTAAACCTTTTTTAAAGAAGAATGCGTCATAGAAATAATGCGTATCTTTCATTTGAGAACGAACGATTTCTACGTTGAACTTTGATGTTTCTAGGGGTTGTATAATTTCAATCGGACTTTTAAATGGTAGTAACAAACACATTATTTGTATTGTTTAGGTGGGTGGACGAGCTCACAGTCCACCTGGTGTTTAGTGGTTACCGGAGCCCATAGACATCTACAATGTAAATGCCACCACCCACCTTGAGATAAGTTATAAGGTCTCAGTCAGTAAGGTCAGGTGGGTAGCGGCATTTACGTTGTAGATTTCTATGGGCTCCAGTAACCACTTCACACTGGGTGGGCTGTGTTGTCCTCTGTTAACTTAAAAATTTCAAACAATCCGTAAGTTCGTTATTATTAACAATCTGAACTTAGGGGAGTGCTCTGAGGAATTGTTCGAGATGATACCGGCATCTCGTTTTTACCATCGCACCGCCCGCCACCGGAGTAGAGTTCATCCATACTACCTGGAGCCACTGCGGTCATCCACAGTGCGTTTCCAGAGGTCTTTTTTGCCACGTACCATCCGGCTATGGAATGAGCTTCCCTCCACGGTGTTTCCCGAGCGCTATGACATGTCTTTCTTCAAACGAGGCTTGTGGAGAGTATTAAGCGGTAGGCAGCGGCTTGGCTCTGCCCCTGGCATTGCTGAAGTCCATGGGCGACGGTAACCACTCACCATCAGGCGGGCCGTATGCTCGTCTGCCTACAAGGGCAATAAAAAAAAAGAACTGCCCTATTCTATAACGAGTCAAATGGAATAATCATTTTCTCATAGCCTAAGCTAACTTAGCAAATTATATTACACAAAGATTTATTGCCAATGAAATATGTACTACAATGGACATTAAAGGCGTTGCTTGTTGACCGCGGTCGGTATGACAATATGTAAACAGTTTGTTCCCGCACAATTGCTATTCGACGATCACGTTATTTTATACAAAATCGACAATAAATTTTATTGCTCATTGCGAGGTGCATTGAAGTGGTCTTAAGTATATTTGCATTGGAAATTCGAGTGCCGAAGTGGTAGAATTATATAATAATATATAATTATAATATATATAACAATACAAATTGTGTACTGGTTTTTAAAACAGAACGTTTACTGTCAAAACGCATTAAAATCTGAATTCAGATAATTAATTTTAGATGTAAGTTTCAAGATTTTAATCCGATAGTATTCATTTTTAATACCGCTCATCACTATATTTGTTTTCATTGTTGTTATTTATACAAATGTATTCAATTAGTTGTATACCAAGCTAGAATACTTGGTAAGTCCAAACGAATAATATTAATCATCGCCAGGAATCAAGAACGTGATTAATAAAGTCCCAATTTATGGTGGTAGGACCTCTTGTGAGTCCGCGCGGGTAGGTACCACCATTCTGCCTATTTCTGCCGTGAAGCAGTAGTGCGTTTCGGTCTGAAGGGTAGGGCAGCCGTTGTAACTATGCTGAGATCTTAGAACTTATATTTCAAGGTGGGTGACGCATTTACGTTGTAGATGGCTATGGGCTCCAGTAACCAATTAACACCAGGTGGGCTGTGAGCTCCTCCATCCATCTAAGCAATAAAAAAAAATTAAAAAAAGTTCATTGAACAATAAATATAGGTGTTTTGATATTAAAAAAAAAAAAACGATGATACTCAAAAATTATTGCTATGCACGTAGTCGGGAGATCAGAAAATATCGAACGCTAATATCAGCGTGCATTTTTTAACATCCATTCGACAGGGCCTTGTGAATCCATTATAAAATCTGGTGTTGGAGGCGAATGCTGAGAGTACCATAAGCTCACAAAGTAGTCGATACTGCCGATACTCAAAATTAGCATGTGATTGATCACACACCCACATGATTGTACACAACGCGAACACTGCTTTTTGTGTTACTTTATCCATATACTGAGAAGGGGAGACGAAAACTGAGAGAGGTTAATCGCTGATAGAAATATATAAGGTAACGTGGTCATCATCACCATAGACAGACCAGCTCAAAGGGAAGAACCATCATGGTTCCATTTAGTTCATCAAGTCGTTTGTTTCCTTCTATTATATTTTGTAGCGTATGTACATCGAAGTCGTCGTGGCCTAACGGATAAGACGTCCGGTGCATTCATGCTGAGCGATGCACCGATGTTCGAATCTCAGGCGGGTACCAATTTTTCTAATGAAATACGTACTCAACAAATGTTCACGATTGACTTCCACGGTGAAGGAATAACATTGTGTAATAAAAATGAAACCCGCAAAATTATAATTTGCGTAATTACTGGTAGTAGGACCTCTTGTGAGTCCGCGCGGGTAGGTACCACCACCCTGCCTATTTCTGCCGTGAAGCAGTAATGCGTTTCGGTTTGAAGGGTGGGGCAGCCGTTGTAACTATACTGAGACCTTAGAACTTATATCTCAAGGTGGGTGGCGCATTTACGTTGTGGATGTCTATGGGCTCCAGTAACCACTTAACACCAGGTGGGCTGTGAGCTTGTCCACCCATTTAAGCAATCATTTAAGCAATCATTTCTTCAAACGAGCTTTGTGAAGAATACTCAATAGGCAGGCCGGCCCCTGGCATTGTTCATGTCAGTTAGCGACAGAAACCATTCACCGTCAGGTTGGCCATATGCTCGTCTGCTTACAAGAGCATAAAAACAAATAAAATAATAATTAAATGTCACTATTAAAGGAACGTCGTCTAGACATCTAATATCAAAATTAACAACACAGTACAAATTTCGCTGTAATTATCGAATACTGTAAAATTATACTTTGAGTTACCGAAAAAGGTTTTTTTTTTGGAAGCTTCGTACAAATATTTACACAAAACGTATCTATTAGTGTATCTGACATATTTCTCAACTGTTTGATTTGCAACTCTATGTAATGTTGACAGTGGGCACCGTCGCATTACGTAATAACAACGCTTTGATGTGTTTACAATAGTGGTTTGTGCCCTTGGTTTTAGTCAATAAAGACTAAGGATTCTTCCTAGCTCTNAACCATTCACCGTCAGGTTGGCCATATGCTCGTCTGCTTACAAGAGCATAAAAACAAATAAAATAATAATTAAATGTCTCTATTAAAGGAACGTCGTCTAGACATCTAATATCAAAATTAACAACACAGTACAAATTTCGCTGTAATTATCGAATACTGTAAAATTATACTTTGAGTTACCGAAAAAGGTTTTTTTTTTGGAAGCTTCGTACAAATATTTACACAAAACGTATCTATTAGTGTATCTGACATATTTCTCAACTGTTTGATTTGCAACTCTATGTAATGTTGACAGTGGGCACCGTCGCATTACGTAATAACAGCGCTTTGATGTGTTTACAATAGTGGTTTGTGCCCTTGGTTTTAGTCAATAAAGACTAAGGATTCTTCCTAGCTCTAAAAGCTAGCGGTTTTATTCGGTTTTCGCGACCTGTAGACATAATTAAAATCACTTTTACGATTTAATCTCATGTTTATTATAGGCATTATATTATTTCCGAGGTTTTTTCCGAACACTTTACAGTTTTCATGGTCAGGCGACTAAGGTGCTATTCGTCGTCATTTGGATATTATGCTAAATACCGTTTGCTTGACTTAGTTCAAATTCACTATCAGACCTTAAGATACTATTAGCCCGATTTGTGTGAAACGAAACGTAACAGACCAGAGATATTTTTTATAAAAAAATAAATAAGACGGTAGTTAGCAAAATATTCAAATATTAACGAACAACACCTTATCCGTCCATGCCCACTAAAACTGTAAGTAAAGTATACGAAAAGTCAAAAATAATGTAAGGACAATAAAAAACGAAAGATTAAACCGATAAAGTACTTTAAGTTCGAAAGCTGTAATTAAATTCTTGGAAGTTCGGAAGGTAGTTGTCATAAAATTACTCTTGCAAAGAGTGACACGTCACTTCGATATTACGAACGGTGTAACTCTGCTTAATGACCTTTTGGCTCGAGGCTACCTTAAGGATCGTGTACAGAACGCCTTTACAGACGTCCTTTGCACATGCGAAGGAATATGAATGCGCCTTAAGGGCCAAATGATTGTGTAGTTCTGGAGAAAGGGTAACGTTTCTAGCACAACATACGATCTATAATACTAGAGACTGGGGGTTCTTGCTATTACTGGCGACTACAGCCAAGAGGACGAAAACCTTATAAAATTTTTCCATCACTGCACATGCACATGATGTTTGAAAATAAATTTACTATTATTTTAGACTAGCGACCCGCCCTCGCTTCGCTTCGGAAACATTAAAAAACACATGAAACCGAAAAATAAATATAAAAAATAAATAAAAAAAGTAGCCTATGTTCATCAGGGACAATGTCGGCTTCTAATGGAAAAAGAATTTTTCAAATCGGTCCAGTAGTTTCGGAGCCTATTCGAAACAAACAAACAAACAAATCTTTCCTCTTTATAATATTAGTATAGATCAATAAATTTATAATATCAAATATTTGTAGTGCATTCGCGGCTAGGTGACTTCGTCGGGATAAAATTATGTGCAGCTACTCGCAGTATTTATCGTCGCAGTTGTATATTGGCATGCAATCATTAATCACATATTCAATAGTCAATGATTAGTTTATTGCGGTTTAAGTATTTCACATCTTTTCAGGACCGACCTTGGCATCGAGGTGTGAACACAAATGTTATTGGATTACGCACAGAGGACATTCGAACGTGTGTAGGTGTGAATGTTTGCGTTTGTAATATTTAATTGTTCCTTATAACCTAGATCACTAAGTTATTTATTTATTTTATTTATTACACTTCATGTAAAATTTACTTTGGCGGACTTAGTGCCTAAGGCGTTCTCTACCAGTCAACCAAAGGTAGTGCAGAGTATATAGTGGTAGGTGCAATGAAAAGACAATGCCCATTTTCTTAGGGCGTTTGGGCCCCTAAAAAAAGTTGTCGGGTCATGATGATTTTAACTTAATTTGATAGACAAAGAAATATCGTTTCATATTCACAAAACGATTTTTATATTCTCAGCCAGGTTTAAGAGAAATCTATTTTTTTCTGCAGCTAAAATTAAGTTGTTATTTGTTTTCTTCGAAATCAATAATCGCTCTCATCATTATTTACAGTATTAAATAAGTTAATTGTGGTTAATGTTGCTAGAAATAAGCCCTTACGTACATTTTATTATTATTATATTCTCATATAATAAAATGAAATGAATATCCGGAAGCCGGCAACGATATCGTTGTTGTTGTTTTTAAATTCGCCAATAAGCAGGCAAAGAGCGTAGCCTATACAGCCTAGTCTGTCGTAGTTATATTTTTTTTTTCAATAAAAAGCTGGTGTATCTCTTTTTATTGCCTTTTGGGAGTTTTGACGTCAACTCGAAGAATTGCACATTGAGTGAGCGTGAATTTCCGCAGACCTTTTATCTTGGAAAAAAAAAACAGTCACTGCTATGCTAGCCACAGTTTTACTCCAATTCCTGAATAATCGTGAACAACGATTATTGACGTTTAATACACAAAACAACACACAATTTTAAATATTATACATCACAATAAACTATTAAAAAACATTAAAATAAAACTTCAAGTGACGCTTCACTCGGGTTGCTGCCAAAACTTTCTGATCATATAATATAATAAGAATAGAGTAATGGTAGGCCATTGAGATTTTTACTAATGGAATCAATAATATCTAAGAATATTCAATAATTCATGGTTTTAAGTAATCATTATTATTACAATATATAAATATTGAATTGAACAAAAATAAATTAAAAGTGTGAATTATAACCATTACCTATTTTTTTTAATTTGTTGTTTAAGTCACAGACAACTCTTTCATTTGGCAGCTTAAAGGTTTACTATAAGGCTGTATGGGCTAAGCCCTTTGCCTATTGGCGAATTTAAAATCTATGGCACTCAGTTTTGGGATGTTATCAAATAAGTAATTTATTTTTTTGTAAAACAATGCCAGGTTGAAAGAAATGATGATACATAAACTAGAAAACGTGAAAAATAAGGCACAGTTTTTCAAGTACAAATAGTTTTGACATAAAGTTGGCCCACTTTTGGGCATTTATATTAAGTTACAATAAGTATATACATACATACATATAATAGTTTATACCGTATTAAAAGGAATATATTAATAAATTTCCTTAACAAATAACTTCATCTTAATAAGTTCATGTAAGTTATTTGTTCAAGGAAAAGATGCTCGTAATCTATGGGAGTTCTATTGACCATGAATGACGGCATTGTGATGTAATGAGCTCCCCGCTTAACATAAAGTGGGCCGTAAACTTGTCTGCCCGTCTACACTAATAAAAAAATCAATGTTTGTTCGTATATCCTATATGTAATCTATATATATAAAAATGAATTGCTGTTCGTTAGTCTCGCTAAAATTCGAGAACGGCTAGACCGATTTGGCTAATTTTGGTCTTGAATTATTTGTGGAAGTCCAGAGAAGGTTTAAAAGGTAGATAAATATGAAAATGCTCGAAATTAACTAAAAATAACAATTTTGTTTGTCCTTTGATGTGCCCCCCGTCGGACGGATTCTTTTTGTTTCTTTTAAGTTTATTTTATACAAAAGTTTACGTCTTTTATTTATCGATTGAGGCACCAGCTAGTGTTCAATAAAACAATTCAGGTGACTTTCAACTGTACCTTCTTAAGGAAACGCGAACATGTCACTTAATGTTATAAACATGTGTACCTACTGGATTTTCGCTCTTTAATGTTCCTTCATTAACTTCACCTTTATTTATTTTATTAAAAGTACTTTAGCAGTTCAATCCCGCGTTTCTTTTTGTCATTACATAATATATTGTTTGCGACGTTTCAAATACTTTACAGTTTTCGTGGTCACGGTGGTCAGCGAGAGCGCAATTAAGCCGTAAAAGTAGTTTAGATTAAAAATAAATTAATAAATAAATAATTAATAAATATAAATATTTACTAACAGTCACGCCACGTTAACTGGTCCCGTGATAAGTTCGTAAAGAACTTGTGTTACAGGTACCAGATAACGGAAGTAAATATAAGATTTTTATTATACACATACACATATTTAATATACATTCATAACCCTGGAAAAGACATTTATATTTATTATACAAATATCTTCCCTTGGCGGAATTCGAACCCGCGACCCCCTTGTGTAGTGACCATGTCATTTACCACTACACCAGACGGCCGTTAAAGATTACGTCTACAACTCGCAAAACCCGAGGAAAATACTCTGTATCCATTTATTAATGCAATCTTTCTGCTTAATTTTCACCAACTTCATCACGTCCGACTAATATATATAAAAATTTGCATACGTATCAAGTTCCAATGAATTAATTACTAGCGTTTTCAAGTTAATCGAATCCAAGTTGCGTTTCTGAGGATAACAACGAATGCAAAGCAGTCATGGAATGCACATCCATTACTACACCTATATATTAATACGTGAAGTAAAAACTTTGTACCCATTTTTACGAAAATTGCGCGGATGGAGGAATATGAAATTTCCCATACTTATAGAGAATATAGAGAAGGAGTGTAGAATGTTCATATTTTTTTAAATTATCCATAAATATACCAAAAACAAAAAATTAAAAAACATTACACACACCACAATGTATTTGACACACACACGCATGTTATACTATTTGTTTATTTTCAAACTTTTCTTATTGCTTATAGTCTGTGGTCAAATTGAGACTAGATTAGGTAAATATTGTTGTGTCTTTATTAATATTTGTTTAAAGTGTAGTCTTGGCGCAATCTGTGATTATAGAAATATAATAAATAGTCTTTGACAATAGAATCATAATAGTGTACAAACTTATAATTTCAATTAACTATAGTCGAATTTCGACTTCCAGGGGACCACTAGTTCCAACAATTACGTATGATTTGAATAATCCAAAATGTCAAATGACGAACCGGACAATGAATCTCGCAACGTGTTATCAGACGACACGTGGTCCTCGAATACAACGGGAAGCGTCAATTTAACTGTCGCCCACCAATTGCCACAAATATGTTCGTAGTAATTGGGTTCAAGCTAGAAGTGTCCTTTTGTCATTTCTTTCTTTAAATATCAAGAAGAATGATTTGTAGTTTCTTTGGTTTTCGCGAGCCCTAGACATAATTAAAACAAATTTTACGGTTTAATCTCGCCATTTTTTACTATCAAAATATTATTTCCGATATTTCCTTATTTATATTTAACTTACTATTACGTATTTTGTAAGTATATTATTTGGGTCGCCCATGACCACGAAATCTATAAAGTAATCGAAATGTCGTAAAGAATTTAATGATATTTAAACACGCGAGATTAAGCCGTAAAATTAGTTTAAATCAAAAATGATTTCGGTCTAAGATTGCTGTTCAGCTTCTAGTCATATGGTCTTCTAAGCGGAGCCCATAGAAGATCATAAGGCTAACGCGGCCACTCATCCATCTCTCTACATATTTTTTTTTTTTTTTTTTTGTAATCCCTTGCAAAACGGATTAATGCTGCTTTTATAAATGGAATCGTGGTGCCCAAGTCACTAGTTCAATCTCATAATACGCACCATATAAATAAATATATGTAAATATTACGCTTAACGCATCTGATTACAAGTTTTTTTATAATTTTCTGGATATTTAAAACAATCAATAATTCAATAGTTTCAAATGGGTGTGTGGGTGTGTGTGGGTTTGTGGCATTTGGTTTTTTCCTGTTTCGAAATATGAATAAAGCGTTAATATTTGATGATCAATTTCATAATAACGTAGTGATTTAGATTTTTTTGTTCTTGCTAAATTGGGTGTCGGTACGTTGTGGGCCCATACTTCATTGTCGCAGGGTAAGATAATCATTAATTTCGGGGTAAATTAAGAACATTTATTGCTTTGATATTCGCGTCATATTTTCCTCAGAGGCTCAATATACAAAATACTTGTTTAACTTATTTGACGGCGTCCATTAATCGCGTGATGTTAGCCAGAATGTAGCATTTACGTTAGCCTATTAAAATTATTTTCTACTTTACGTTCTGTTTACTAAAGACGAAATTCTAAATTAAGACTAATTAGTAATTATGTCTGTCTTCATACAGCAGTTAAACTCTTTTAAGCTGTATTCGAATACAGTTCGGTATAGTATAGCTTCATGTTGATTAGATAGCTCTCATTGAATTTTTTTTTTTTTACTGGTGGTAGTACCTCTTGTGAGTCCGCGCGGGTAGGTACTACCACCCTGCCTATTTTTGCCGTATATATTATGTACGATTACTTTTGAAATACTAGGAGCCCACTGAGTTTCTCGCCGGATCTTCTCAGTGGGTCGCGTTTCCGATCCGGTGGTAGATTCTGCAAAGCACTGCTCTTGTTAGGGTCAGTGCATCACTCCGGTTTGAGCCCCGTGAGCTACCCTACTAGTTAAGGTTACGAGCCTCTCAAGGCTATCAGGTAGGAAAAAAAAGAAGGAAAAACTAGGTATGTTCTACCTACCCCTTTGAGGGGTATCTAAATAATCGGCACTTTAGAGTAGCGCGCCGCGAACTGCCTTACCTCGAATCAACTGGGTTTTACTGGTGGTAGGACCCATTGTGAGTCCGCACAGGTAGATACCGCCACCCTTCCTATTTCTTCCGTGAAGCAGTAATGCGTTTCGGTTTGAAGGGTGGGGCAGCCGTTGTAACTATACTTGAGACCAGGGCACTAGGGCAGAGCACCTCCCACCATCGGAGCAGAGTTCATCCATATTATCTGGAACCGCTGCGTTCATTGACAGTGCGTTTCTTTTTTGCCACGCACCATCCGGCTATGGAATGAGCTCCCCTCCACGGTGTTTCCCGAGCGCTATGACATGTCCTTCCTCAAACGAGGCTTGTGGAGAGTATTAAGCAGTAGGCAGCGGCTTGGCTGTGCTCCTGGCGCTGCTGAAGTGCATGGGCGACGGTAACCACTCACCATCAGGTGGGCGGTATGCTCGTCTGCCTACAAGGGCAAAAGACGTGTTGGAATCTCAAGTAACTATACCGAGACCTCAGAACTCATATCTCAAGGTGAGTGGCGCATTTACGTTGTAGATAACTATGGGCTCCAGTAACCACTTAGCAGCAGGTGGGCTGTGAGCTCGTCCACTCATCTAAGCAATAAAACAAAATGGCAAACGAGCATACGACCCACCTAATGGTGATTGGTTGCCGTCACTCGGGGACATCAGCAATTCAATTTTCATCATGACCGTTTCGGACACATTTTATACCTTTTTTTTTTTTTTTTTTTTCGGGTAGAGGGCCGAACCTCCTAAGAGGTCCCCGCGCAAAAGGGGCGCGCGGGGTAAGTGAGACTCAACGATCTGCATGGTGTTGTGAGCAGACCGCGGGCCCAAGGATTTTAGGACCCACCCACTAAACGACTCCCCTGCACTCTTACACCCGACGTCCGATCCCCTCCGAGGTCAGAACCCGGATGAGGTAGGGGGGGCTACCGCGGTCAACACTGCAACCAGACTGCGCGGCTCACCCCAAGGACGCCCAGCCGACGGAGCCTTCGAGGCGAATCGAAGGCTCTGAAACGTCGGCCGTCAAAAGCCATTAATTTTTTTGTAACCTACTTCTGCCTTCTAAGTAGGTTCCGGCACAAAGTTTACTGAAAGCCAGTCCACAATGAACAAACAGCACGTTACTTCGTTTTTCTCATGTAAATAACGCTTAAAAGACATGTCATTCATAATTATTATCTACATTTCAATGTTGATCCATTCTAAATATGCGCATAGCGGTTCTGAATTTACGACTATTTAAATTAAGATAATCTTGGGACAGAGTGTTTTTGGGAGAAGAAGAAATGCGATCGTGACCTAGTAACTACTTTTATTTATTTATTTTTTATTGCTTAGATGGGTGAAAAGCTCACAGCCCACCTGGTGTCAAGTGGTTACTGGAGCCCATGGACTTCTACAACGTAAATGCACCACCCGCCTTGAGATATAAGTTCTAAGATCTCAGTATAGCTACAACGGCTGCCCCACCCTTCAAACCGAAACGCATTACTGCTTCACGGCAGAAAGAGGCAGGGCGGTGGTACCTACCCGCGCGGACTCACAAGAGGTCTTACTACCAGTAATTACGCAAATTAAAATTTTGCGGGTTTCATTTTTTTACACGATGATATTCCTTCACCGTGGAAGTCAATCGTGAACATTTGTTGAGTACGTATTTCATTAGAAAAATTGGTACCCGCCTGAGATTCGAACACCGGTGCATCGCTCAACACGAATGCACCGGACGTCTTATCCGTGCTGCTACGTATTGTGGGTGCAAGTTTGGTATATCCGTCCTGTCTATTTCAGCCATGAAGCAATCATGTATCCTCGTTTGAAAGGTATAGCTTTCTTTTTGTGAAGCGAAAAAAAAAACTCGTAAAAATACACTAGTACGTAGTTAAAAAAAGCGAGCGTAAATCATATCTGAGTTTCTGGTTTAGTAAAAAACAAATAGACTTATAAACGACTTAGGGTGGATTCGACCAAACTTAAATTTATACTCGAGTAACTATACGAGGAATAACCTATTCCATGATTTTAATCTCGAGTAAATCCATAGTCGTTTTTCCACGTATACTTGCGCTAGGAATAACAATACGCGAATAGCAGAGTGAATGGTGAACAAAAATAAAATCCGGCAAATAAATGTTGTTGTTCAACGGCATAGTNTTTTTAAAATATTTGATAGCATTACCTGTTCCCGGTGAAGGCGGCACTCTCACTGCTGAATTTGAACATGGTGTCCTTGTAGCCCCATCCGTACCACTTCAGCAGATCCTGTCTGAAAGCGTAAAACAATATTGTTTAGAAATGAAACCTAATCATATATTATTTAAGACAACAACGCAAACTGTGTTTGGTTCTTGAGTTTTTTTATTGTTATTATATTATATTACCGATCTTTCGAATTTTTACTGGTGGCAGGACGTCTTGTGAGTCCACAAGGGTAGGTACCACTACCTTCCCCATTTCTGCCGTGAAACAGTTAGGCGTAGTGTTAAAACTAAGCTATAAGACCTGTTTTCTTAAGATGGGTGGCAGTATTTACGATGTAGATGTCTTTGGGATTTGGTAACTATTTAACACCAGGCGAGCCGAAAGCTAGTCCACCCTTTTAAGCAATGGAAAAAAAGAATACTTTATAGTTTTCGTTTTCACGGACGGCTAACAGACTGTCTTTGGATCAAACAATTACATCAGCTACCTTACTTAATTTTTTCACGGTATTAAAGGGTCTGTCATTTTTTTTTATTGCTTACATTGGTGGACGAGCTCACAGCCCACCTGGTGTTAGATTACTGGAGCCCATAGACATTTACAACTTAAATGCGCCACCCACCTTGAGATATAAGTTCTAAGGTCTCAGTATAGTTACAACGGCTGCCCTACCCTTCAAGCCGAAACGCATTACTGCTTCACGGCAGAAATAGGCAGAGCGATGGTACCTACCCGTCCGGACTCTAGAGGTCCTACCACCAGTAATCACGGTAGAAATAGGCAGGGTGGTGGTACCTACCCGTGCGGACTCTACAGGTCCTACCACCAGTAATCACGGTAGAAATAGCCAGGGTGGTAGTACCTACCCGTGCGGAATCTAGAGGTCCTACCATCAGTAAGTAAAATTAGCGAACATCTATTAAAATGCCGCGTGTTGCAAAAATCTTGAAATGAAACAAGAACATGTAGAATGTATTTTGTATTAGTGTAACAATCTAATAACAGAACTACTCGTATAGGTTAAGATATTACTTACTAAGATATTAAGTACTATGCCAAAATCATTGCAATTAATAATCTAAATTGGACTTTCCACATTATTTCTTCATAGCCCTCCCGATCGAGGTCAATGAACAATTTGCAGTAAAAAAAAAAAGATTAAAATATATTTTTTGCTAGTGATAACAATTATCATAATATCAAATTGTATCAATTTTTATCGTGGGCATAGTTATTACGAAGACGATCAGCATAGGACAGATAAGATTAAGTTTTAAAATAAACAGGTAGGTAGGCAACGAAAATGACGTACCTAGATACCGAATTTGTATTTTTTATTTATTAAAGTGGAGTAAATTCAACGAATTGCAAATTGTTATTAGTGAAATTCGCTAGTTAAGTAGAACACCATAAAGCTAAATCATTTACGAATGGAAATTTTCATTTAACGCTCAACACAAAGTTGCTTGTGAGGTTTCTACATTATTTTAGCTTTCGTTTAAGTTTTAGTCTAGAAAAATCGGATGTTTGCACATTATTATACTCGTAATATATATTTATATACATATTTCCTCTGTGCATGTGTTTGTCACTGAACTCCTCCTAAGCGGCTTGTTTTTTCCACAGGCGATAATCGCCGGATCCCCACCCGCACGGCAGGTGGGGTATGTGGGAGTCGAACCTCACTAAAACTCCTGCCGCTCACATCTGGCGCCCTACCCCAAACCGGGTGGGAACCCAGTCGGAGCAATTGAGACGGCGGGGCAGGGTTTACGCAGAGCACATTACATCCATCGCGCTCCTAAACGGCTGGACCGATTTTAATGAAATTTTCTGTGTACCTTCAGGTGGATTCGAGAACGGCTTAGATTTACAAATCAGCCCGGCCGGGCGGCCGATGGCGCTGCAGTCTGTATCTAGGTTATTTATCTTTCCTAGAAATAATTTATATGGCAAAACAACCTTTGCCGGGCCAGCTAGTGTTGTTATATATTTTGAAAAACGAAATCCTGAAGTGTTCAGTCGAGGTTTTTATTCATTTGCAGCTGGCTCTCCGCGCCGCTTGAGTGTCTATGCTTAACCAGCTCTTAACCATAAAGTCGCGAGTCACGTGAGACGTGCGACAATATATACAAATACGATATGGATAGATGGAGATACATTGTGCGTGAGAATGTGATATTGAAGGGTGGTCAGGACCCTCAGGAGTGAGGAATACGACGATACGAGGAGAATGTATGATTTTACGTTGAGCCAAAAAAATACAAGACTCAATTACAGCAGGGTATTCTGGGATAACATCGGCCGTGACGTCCGATGTACAGTCATCGATTATTATCTCGTTGGGTTTACGCTACGCGCCTAGTTGTAGTATTAGCCGCGGGAACCCCCGTGTGATCAAGCTCTAACCCCGAAACAGAGATCGGACGTGTGAGCAAAGTGACTTCCTTTTGGTGAGTATAGCTCCCAACAAACCTGTAGTGTTGATCACGATAAACTTGAACCCGGAACCTTGCCTAGGTTCCAGGTTTTATTTGAGGTGGGGATCAAGCGTCGGTCGAGGATGCGGAGGTGATCTGTAACGGGGGGATTTAGCATCTTCGAGTTCAACCTTTAGTATCTTCAGCCTTCGAGTCTCACATACGTCCAGCGTCCCTTAGGCGCAAAATTACTATCGTATCGTAAATATGAAGGACTTCAATGGACTAGTTCGTAAGATATACCCTCCCTCCATTTAAAACCAGAGCTCCGTGACCTCAAATGTGAAGTTCAAAAAGTCAGGGTCATCACTATCCCTACGTCAAAATGACGACCGAATTAGATTTAAAATTACTATGACATATTTAATTTAGGAAAGGAAAATGTTGTGAATTATAAACATATTCTCACACATAATCATAAAAATAATAATAATTAAGAAAAAAAACCGTAGATAAAATACACGGATATAATAAACTAACCATTATTAACGCATAGTTCTTCATCGTCTTTATATGCAAAGATATAACAGTAAGATTAAGTTAAAATATAAAAATTAAATAAATTCAAATACAAAATATTATTAAATTCATTTTTCTAGCTGTTTTATTGTAACTTAAATGTCACGCCTGAAAATACTGTAAAGATTGTATGCGTATATATTCATAGTAATATACTATATTAGCTGTAAATTATTCCACTAATCTTGCTGTATGTTGTTAAATCCTGGAGAGTACTAGACAGACGAGACGAGAAACGTACGTGTGTTACGCATCCCGTAGACAACACACCGAACAAACATGTCTATTCTCAAAGAGCACCCCTCAAAAACTGGGCTGTCTTCAAGCTGTTAGTCAGTGCATACTTAACTAGTGTGAAAATCATGACAACCTCAAAAAACTGATAGTGGTAGGTCATGTCGACGGGGAAATTCTACTTGGTGGAGATTACCTTCCCGTTGGTCAAAGCTGACGGCATCACTCACAGGTCACCGTCCTTGTCGAACCCGTCGCTTGCGACGAAGGGCTTGATGAGCGAACTAACCCATAGACACAGCCCACTGAGTTTCTCGCCGGATCTTCTCAGTGGGTCGCGTTTCCGATCCGGTGGTAGATTCTGCGAAGCACTGCTCTTGCTAGGGTCAGTGTTAGCAACTCTCCGGTTGAGCCCCGCGAGCTCACCTACAAACGTTAGGGTGAAGCTGAAATAGCCTCTCAAGGCCTCAGCATAGGTAGGAGAAAAAAAAAAAAAATCACTCGCNAAAAAAAATGTCATATCGACGGGAAAATTCTACTTGGTGGAGATTACCTTCCCGTTGGTCAAAGCTGACGGCATCACTCACAGGTCACCGTCCTCGTCGAACCCGTCGCTTGCGACGAAGGGCTTGATGAGCGAACTAACCCATAGACACAGCCCACTGAGTTTCTCGGCGGATCTTCTCAGTGGGTCGCGTTTCCGATCCGGTGGTAGATTCTGCGAAGCACTGCTCTTGCTAGGGTCAGTGTTAGCAACTCTCCGGTTGAGCCCCGCGAGCTCACCTACAAACGTTAGGGTGAAGCTGAAATAGCCTCTCAAGGCTATCAGCATAGGTAGGAGAAAAAAAAAAATTACTCACAGGCATGTGTCTATATCTGAAGCATTAAAGACTAGGACTAAAATAGAGGATTTTAAACAGAGGACTAAAATAGAGACACGTGGAGAGGAATTGTGCAACGAGTGTGCAAGATTCTTAGAACTAGACGGAAGCTTCAGACGTAAAGATATCGACTCTGAAGAAATTATTCTATCGGTGGCAAATATGCGCTTAGCCAGGGATGTGCTAAAATTTAGTAAAATTTTACTACAACTTGTCTATTACAGATTTCAAATTCCTCTTATATCTTGGCCTATATATAAGGAGGAGGAGCCCTGCTGTTCGCAGACGACATTTTTCTCGTTGAAGATGAAGGGCTTGAGCAAAGTGGAAAGAAACGTTGGAAAACGTGAGTTTGAAGATCAGTCGAACGAAAACCGAGCACATGTTCTGTGATTTTGGGGGTTATTCAGACTTCACGCCAATCGCCTTAGATGTTGTATACATGCCAGTCTGCTCCGACTTCAAGTACCTTGGCTCTATACTCCAGAATGACGACAACATAGACCGTGACGTAACGAGCCGAATAAACGCTGGTTGGGTGAAATAGCGACAGGTCTCTACAAGAGCATATTGTGATCGTAGAATGCCGCTAAAGCTCAAGGGGAAAATTTATAAAACGATCATTAGACCTGTCGTGCTATATGGATCTGAATGTTGGGCGACGAAAGTAAAGCATGAAAGAGGAGTACACGCGGTAGAGAAGCGAATGTTGAGATGGATGTGTGGAGTAACAAGAATGGACAAGATAAGAAATGAGTATATGAGAGGAAGTGTAAAAGTAGCCCCGGTGATTGACAAATTAAAGAGCGGACGATTAGAGTGGTATGGACATGTGATGCGTAGAGAGAAGATGCATGTCAATAGGAGATGTATGGAAATGGTAGTGCAAGGTAGAGGGGGAAGAGGTCGACCGAAGAAGACATGGATGAAGTGTGTGAATGACGATACGAGAGAGAGAGGAGTGACTATTGCTATGACGTCTGGTAGAAGAGAATGGAATAGAAAAATTCGCCGTGTCGACCCCACCTAGTGGGATAAAGCGCAGACAAAGAAGAAGAAGAAGAAGATCTTGGCCTGTATAGTTGATAATAGAAATTTAATATATTTCATTGATTAAGGTTCGCGGTTCAGTGGTGGTATTGATTTGAAATTTTTTCGTTGTCACTTTTTTATTTATTGCGTAGATATGAACGAGCCGCTAGCCTTGCTGTTGCTAGATGGTTATCAGAGACCATAAATATGACGTGAGTGACAACATGACCTTCAAACATGAAGTCGCCTTTTAAGCTCTCCATTCCCGATCCTGCGGACTGAATGGTGAACAGTCGACGCCCCCCAAAACACGTCATTTCGGATCCTCCCGATCCCCTATCAGTGCTTTTAGGTACCCCAAGCACCGATCATCGTTCTCGTCGAACCCGTCGCTTGCGACGAAGGGCTCGGCGAGTAAATTAACTCACAGACACAGCTCACTGAGTTTCTCGCTGGATCCTCTCAGTGGGTCGCGTTCCGATCCGGCGGTAGATTCTGCGAAGCACTGCTCTTGCTAAGGTTAGTGTTAGCAACGTCATCAGGCTTAAGCCCTCTGAGTTCACCTACATGTTAGGGTTACACTGAAATGGCTGCTCAAAGCCTTCAGCTTAGGAAGGAAAAAAAACTAAGGTATAAGAGAATGGTATTAAATAAAAAATATTATCACTGATGTATATAGATACTTTCAAATTTTTTCCGATAACTCAAAACGATCAGTGATTCCTTAAAAATTGGGTCAAATGTACGCTATATTGCACATAGAGTTTTGATAAGATAAAACAGTTTAAATTTTTTTTATCTTTATGTACACGAATGTTTATTTCCTTATGAAAACTTTATACTGTATAGATATTACTTGGACGATAAGGAATAGGAAATAATGGAAACCTAAACAAATATTTAAAATTATTTTTTTAATCTCGAGTTTATTATTTCCATTTTATACTACGGATTTTGTAGAGCTCAACAAAACTTGAAAATAGTAAATACTACATTAAACCCTTTTAAAGACTATAATTCACACAAACCGAATATATTTTTTATATTCGAAATTGGGCGATATACTGATTTATGTAAAGTTTAAAATAGGATTTAGTTCATGTTTAACAGTTTGCACGCACGGGATAACTCTAAATTATTTTTAGAAGTGCGCGTAGTAATTTATACCCGGAAAACTGAAGCAGACTCATGCGTTTTTTTATCTTATAACAATTTAGAAAAAAAATGTACATTATATAAAAATATTTTTTTCAATTTGTAAAATAATTTGGTTATTGATTTTTTTAATTGTAGTTTCTATTAAACTCACCTACGTCGAGGAATAGCACTTTTAACTTTTATTATCATGGTATTCGCGGAATCATTTTTATTTTTATCACTCGATATTTTATTTTTAGCACTCTCCACTGTTCTTTCACTTCCATTGTCTATATTTCGCAAATTTTCTGGGCTGCTCTCGTTTGGAGATGACATTTTTACAATGGGCGACAATTATGGATTTGTGTCGGCAAGCATTTGGTACGATTTTTATAAATCGCGCAGCCTGCCGCGCATGTGTTGACTGTCGTTAAAACAACTAGAGGTGTGGAAGTGCTGCCATCTGTATTTATGTTCTAAATTAATTTATCATGTGGAAGCAGAGATTATTTGAGAAACTTACGAATTTGAACGTACTAGTGCAAAGTTTCATGGATAGATGGCAGTCACTGCACACCACGTTTTTTTTTACCAATTTATACCGCAATTCAGCAACATAAATACCTACATATCTGTTAAATCGAAAACTACTATTCCTACAATGCAAAATATAAAAAGAGAAAAAAAATATCGGATAAGTATCATAGTGGACAGAGCCGCCTAATATTTTATTGGAAATATTACCTGGTACATACATAAACAGATTTTTGACATGTCTAATGCTAGAAAGAGCTACGTATAATTGGCCATGGGAGATGTAGCTGGTAGTGAGGTCCTCGCCTACAGTGTCCAACGTCTATCTGCCTTTGGGTTTCATTTACCGACACTGCGAAATAAGCACTGATAGAAAATGGGAAGTGCTTAAACCTGAATGAGAATAACTTAAGTATAATAGGTAGATAGTTGGAGTGAAGATTCCGTGAGCATCTGAGCCTCCTCTATTACGTTTCATTGCACTTGTAATTTTTGTCGCGCGCCATTAAAGATATTTCAAAAGTAAGTATGTATACCCATTTCTTAAATTATATTATGACATGAAATTTAAAAAAAACAGTCAAATTGTGCTATTGGTCATCGTGCTGTAGTCGTGTGACCGTGAAGGATATTTGAAGCAGCCGTTTATTTGTGGCATTGACATTTTCCACAGAAAAAAATACAAAGACGCCTCCAAAAGGTCTGAGGTTGAGAATAGAACGGTTTCCCACATTATATACTAACCCGGACACTCAGTCATCACCATAGTGCGACAACTGCATAGTCTTTCCCTTACGAAAAAACAAAACACTAGTGTCTCAAATATATTAAGTGTATAATCAAAGCACTAGTGTCTCAGTTAAAAAAATATATATTACAAAAAAAAACAGGCAGTTGAGCACACAAATTTGTAGGGTGTGGTTGTACGGCCGATCTGACTCTCCCTCTGTAGGTTACCCTCCTGAATTCCGGCAGCCAACGGACGTGGGTTGACCCGCTGAAGCACCACGTCTGGACTCCTGGAGGTTTCCTGGGCTGGCTAGATCACCAGGGTACCACAAGCACCGGTCACCGTCCTCGTCGAACCCGTCGCTTGCGACGAAGGGCTCGACGAGCGAATTAACCCACAGACACAGCCCACTGAGTTTCTCGCCGGATCTTCTCAGTGGGTTGCGTTTCCGATCCGGTGGTAGATTCTGCGAAGCACTGCTCTTGCTAGGGCCAGCGTTAACAACACTTCCGGTTTGAGCCCCGTGAGCTCATCTACATGTAGGGTGAAGCTGAAATAGCCTCTCAAAGCTATCAGCATAGGTAGAGAAAAAAAAAAACATCACAATACAATTTTTTTTAATTATGTAGTTAGTCTTAGCACGAAGACAGAATTCAGATAATTCATTTCTGCCGTGAAGCAGTAAGGCGTTTCGGTTTGACGGGTAGGGCAGCCGTTGTAACTATACTGAGACCTTAGAACTTATATCTCAAGGTGTGTGGTGCATTTACGTTGTAGATGTATATGGGTTCCAGTAACCACTTAACACCAGATGGGCTGTGAGCTCGTCCACACACCTAGGCAATAAATAAATAAAAAGATCTTCGTTTGATTTTCGTTGACTATCTAATTTTCAGTAAAGTTAGCAATAGAATTACGCTATCCTCCCACCGAAATAAATAAAAAGGCGTAAATTAATAATAAGTATTTTATTGCTCGGTTCCAAGTTAGTTGTACAAAATATCTTAATGCTAGTGTAACGACTTGCCTACTCATTTATTTTAATCTAGTTTACTAAAACAAACAAAAAAATACATTATCTGTAAAAACGGAAAGAAATCTAACATAAATCGGAATATATTCTGTAGTCTTTTGGCGCTGATCATATCTCGAGGGGTAAGAAATCTATTTCATCTATGCGACATTTCGGCTTTGTAATTGAGTCGTCTATTATCAAAGGTGGCAATCTGTGCATTTGGACAAAAAAATGTTATTGATATGTCAATACAGATTGATTTGAATATAATCGTCTCCTTCAAAGAATACGGTTCAAAACCTGCATTAAATAAAGGTTAATACTTAACCTGTTATTTAACTAAGATGTCATTCAGAAGAGTTTTGTGACTGCCAATGGAATACAAAGTCAATAATTCGTTTTTCTGATTTACCAATAATTGTCCAAAAGTCACATTGCCGGCTTTGATAATAGTCGACTCAATTAAAGGTCCGTTTTATTTGGTATTAGTATCAACAATTCGATGTTTTTGCACATCAAACATTGAATTGCAATTAATGTTTACCACATTCAAATAGTTGAATAAGTTTTTTTGTTACTATATATATTTTGCAAATTTTAATCTTTAAATGGCTCTCCTGTAAAGTTACAAAAATGTCACATAAACGAAATAAATAGCCTTTCTTCAACCATTGATCTATATTCGTTATTATGCAGCAATGCCTAGTATTTAGCTTCTATAAGGCCGTTATATAGACAGGATTGTCTCGTCAAAATATTCTTACGCGATATTTTAGAGCTTTTGTTAATATATCAACAGTATATTTTGGGGTAATGAGTGCCTTAATAAAATGAATATTTTCAAACCATACCGTCAAATATTTACGAGTACATGTGTATGTGCATTAACTTTTTCACCGCACGAGATGAATACGACTGAAGAGATTTTCGGTGACTACCGGAGCCATTGGATATTTGGAAACGCGAATACAGCCACCTAATTCGATATGATATTGTAAAATCAATATTCAACTACAAACAGAAATAGCTCCATACGGACAAAGAAATGCTCTATGACTTTTTATACATACATATGTATGCACCTCGGGTTACAGCTATAAAACGTAAACGTATTATATATAACTTTAATATTAAAATGTTTCATAGATTATCTATGCATATAAATAAAATTGGAGTGTCTGTTTGTAATATTGAAATAACCGCTTTTTACTACCTGCATATGAATATACATACGGCACACACACCAAAATATTTTTTTTTACAATTTTTGTCTGTCTGTCTGTCTGTCCGTTTGTTCCGGCTAATCTCTAGAACGGCTGGACCGATTTTGACGAGACTTTCACTGATAGATAGCTGATGATATAAGGAGTAACTTAGGCTACTTTTTTAGACTAGCTTCGCCCCGCGGTGTCAGCCGCGGTACGACAATAACCGCGGGTAATATCGCGGGAGTCAGCTAGTAGCAAATAAATTTTATAGTCCCATTTCGTATAGTTAAGTAAAAATAAATATTATTAATTAACATTTATATCATATTCTATGACTCCTTGACTTCATCTGCGTACATTGAGGGTATTTCTGAGGGATTTTTTGTAATTAGAATACAGGTAAACTAAGAGCAAACTATAATTTACAATTCGGGCTGTTTATAATAAAAGTGAAAGAAAAAAATGCAAAGTTTTTGGGTTCCCGAAATCGCATTTGTTGTACCAAAACTGAATCCCATAATATTTCAGATAACATTAATCACGGTCATTTGGATTGGACACTCGTTGTCATGACCCTTCGCTCGAGTCAAATCTGTTTGGGCTTTCGTCAAATATTTCACTGGATTTGTTAGCGTCGAAGTATTATATTGAGCTATAAGCCAAAAAACATTATTGTACACTTTTTCGAAATCGATCTGTGTCTTATCTGATCTGAGCCGCTAAGAGAAATCACTGGTTCTGCTACCTGTCACTGGATACACCATCCGGGAACCGTTTAAAGACACCCTGCATACTAATAAGCCTTACCAACCACCAAGTACCACAACCATACAGATTCTAATAGCCAAAGATTATTTTAAAAATGTTGCATCTTAACTTTAGTAAAAAATAATTTAAATTCGTAATACAGTCTTAATAATAGATCTAAGCACCTATCGTTTACTTAATGCTACTTAGAAAATATAATAAAAGCTTTTTTACATTAACACGCACTGGATCGATTACCTACTATGCGGATATAAATAATCTATTTTACTTAAAAAATATTACCGCATTAAAATTGTATTAATTGAAACATACGCCTCGAATCAAGAGCCTCCTTTATTTTGATTTGAAGTCTGTAAAATTATTGATTTTTGGAGTTACGAATGTTACTCGTAGGTACTTTATTGAAAACGAAAATATGACAACTTTGAAATTGGCTTCAATTATTTAGAGTGAAATATATTGGGGAAACATTTGGTTCCATATACATACTACTTTAAATGCAGTTTAATGAAAAACAATAAACAGATGATAAGTGAATTTAATTGGGTTAGTTCTGGATAAAAAATTAATTTACGATCATTTTTATTTTTTTAAGTGGACACCATAAGGATTTTTCATTATTCAAAAGTCAACTACTATAAATAAAGTTTTCCTTAGGGTTACGACTATATTAATTTCTAAATGAATTAACGAAAATGATAACCTATAAAGGGTTGCAGCTATATATTTTAAATAATAAATTGGAGTTGACAATTTGAAATCTATATTGTTCCTTCAAATTTCCGATATATATTTTTGCCAATGCAATTTTACAATCATCTTCAAAATACAAGGAGGTTCACTCACAGATTAAGACCTTTAATTTAGTAAAATACAATTTAGGTGTAGGAATTTTGCTCTAGTGATTTTACATTGATTTTGTTATAACATATCATTTAATTGTCTGAGTTTTCACTCAGTCAATAATGAAGCTACAACTGGCCATTTTTGTTTAATAAAACAATATTTTTATTACTTAGTCCTTTATGTAATCTGTAATCTATGCTGCGTTTTATCATTCACGTCAAGAGTTATATTAGAGATTATTTTCTTTCGTACATCTAACCGTGATCAAATTATCTCAATTAAGGCAATAACTTATGATACTGTGCGGCACTCTTGTTTTTTTCGATCACATAAAACGATTTCGGTTTCCCGTTGCCTGAAAAATATTTTCGGAACGACGTCTTTTTGGCGGGAACGTAATACGCCAACGCGTCAAGAGCGTTCGGATGATCGGTCGGTGCTTTTGGCCACGTTGGAGTACTTTCAACATCGACTATGCTATCGTCGTCGAATCTTGCCTGAGGTCGGTTCTTTGCCAATTTCTGCAGTACTGGAATATTCCAGTGGTAAACGCGTGCAGGTTTTCCGTTGCTCTTCATCTGAAGAGGTAGAGTCCTCGCTGCGGCGGGCGCTGGATCGGCATGAGAGTAATAACTCATGTTGGGGGGTAGTTTAATGACGTACATTCTGGAGTCTCCCGTACTATGGCGTCTCCCTTGTTCTGCGAGGCGCTTCCTGTGATGCGCGGCCGGTATTCTCAGTTTTTTTAAGCCAAGCGAGCTTAATAATTCATGAGTGGATTGCTCTTTTCTGTCCAATGTAAGGTTCTCATCATAGTTAGCTGATGATGCTGGAGCTCCGATGGAGGCTGTCACCGCTGCGAGAAGAACTGCTAATCTGCAACAATGAATTTCAAATTGAATTCAAATCTTTGAAACATATTTAAATTGCTTACGTCTTGGATAGAGCCTTTCAAAAAGAAGTTCGCCTCCGTGGTTTATAACTTAAAATCGTTGATAAAAATTTCTTTTGCATTATTCGTCGTTTAGCCAGTGTAGTGCGTTGAGTTGTTTAGCTTGTCTCGGGCTCCGGTGAAACTTTACAAATAAAGCCTGGCTTCTTTATTTACAGAGTATAAGCGGTGTATCAATAAATGAAAAGAAAGAAGAATAATAGTAAAGTTTCGAGTGAGTGAACAAAAGTTTTTTTTTTTAAATCTTAACTAACTATTTATTGAATTGTGTAGAATTTTTAAGCCAGAGGGCTTTTAGTCTAAAAAAAACATATTTCTGCCTACCTTTAAAAATACGAAAAAATTTATAATGAAAAAATTCACTGCCAATCAAATTATCAACATTTCCATTTTTTCCATTTTTACTTAGATACTTTTTGTTTGCTTGCTTAAAATTCTTCTTAGTATTTCCAAATTTTAAGAATTTTCAAATCAATGTTAATATTTGGTAACATAGTCAGTGGCTAATCACAGTACAACCAGTGTTGTCGAACGAATGCCGCCGCAAAACTTTGAGGTCATCTGAGGTCGTCGAAATCTCACTAATATTGGATGTATTTTGATTTTGCACGTAGAACTGGTAGAGACCAGTGTTCGTACCTGCTTCTAATACGTGAACTACTATTGAATATTCTTATACAAACCACACTAAAATCGTTCACGGCTGTAAACTTCTTTGAACAAACAATGTAAGGTTTTTGTTATTATGCTTTTCCGTGGCTTTGCATGAATGGAAACAAACGGTGGAGTACACAAATGCAAAAAGCTGGTACGAACTGCAGGTGCTTCAAAACTTACTTCCTTATGTAGTGTTATTTGCCTTATGTTACGAAGTGCACGCGGTTCGTTTATTTATGTAAAAATTTATGATTTTTTAATGCTTACTTAGTTGGGTGGACGAGTTCACAGCCCACCTGGTGTTAAGTGGTTACTGGAGCCCATAGACATCTACAACGTAAATGCGCCACCCACATTGAGATATAAGTACTAAGGTCTCAGTATAGTTACAACGGCTGCCAAAACCCTTCAAACCGAAACGCATGACTGCTTCACGGCAGAAATAGGCAGGGTGGTGGTACCTAGG
Organism: Bombyx mandarina; assembly: GCF_003987935.1. The sequence goes on from NW_021011533.1 coordinate 1,593,955, forward strand.
TACCCGTGTTGACTCACAAGAGGTCCTACCACCAGTAAAATGATTACGATGATTACAATAACACCAGATTACAATGAAGTTAGCAGGCAGTACATCTATATTCTATGGAATTGGAAGAAGAGGAGGACCCGGACTTCCTTTTCTCCCTCTTCTTCTCTGGGTGCGTCGAAGTCCGCATAACCCGGTCTGTTAAAGAACCTCGACCGGGTAACCGCAAAATGGATTTCCTAGCGTTAAAAAAAAAAGCAGTACATCTATAATATACAGAGCCTGGAAATAGAGTGGCGGTGCATATTAATTATAATATGTTATTTTTCAATAAGATGGCAACGAGAAACAGTATTGTCAGAATGACAGGGAAGATGTGCTTATTACCGACCATAGAGTCTTCATCAAAATCGCAGTTTTGTTGTTTTTAAAGGTGGCGCCTCTAGCAGATTAAACTGTTAGATTCGAGACTGGTGGTAGGACCTCTTGTGAGTCCGCGCGGGTAGGTACCACCACCCTCCCTATTTCTGCCGTGAAGCAGTAATGCGTTTCGGTTTGAAGGGTGGGGCAGCCGTTGTAACTATACTTGAGACCTTAGAACTTATATCTCAAGGTGGGTGGCGCATTTACGTTGTAGATGTCTATGGGATCCAGTAACCACTTAACACCAGGTGGGCTGCGAGATCGTCCACCCATCTAAGCAATACAAAAAAAAACAACTCGACTTTCCAGTCATGATACTTTATTAGAACAACTCAAGCATTCAAGACTCTATGCAAATGCTAACTCAGCTTGATGGAGCAACGCCAAATAGACTAGTGTGCCAGCCGGTCACAGTACGAAATCCCTATGGGAAATTAAAATATTGCCAATGCCGGCTGTTTGATAGGCATTTATTTGCTATTCAAGTCGTTTAGAGGTCAGAGGATCGTTCGCTGTTAATGATCTGTTGGACTTTTCATCAGAGTACACGGGTATACAAACCCGCTATTGCTTTCTTGCTCTAAATTCCTTCCTGGATTACCTTCTGTCCTAAGATAGTTCTGCTCCCTCTCTCTCTACTTTATTAGTTTCTTACTCTACATACTTTGGGCTGGGAAGCGGCGCAGTTAAAATACTATGAGGCGAATTATATTTATTTCTTTATTTTTATTTTGTTTTTCTACGGTACAATATTTGTTGTGTGACTTTTCAGACTGACATTTAGTTCTCTGACGTCGACGGCGTATGGTCGTACATCAGTACCCTACGGTTTGTACGTGCTCGCCGTCCGACATTAATGCTTTATAAAAAAAATATAAACTATACATTTCAGTCTTAAACGGCCACAGTAGTTCTGAAGGATGTATGTAAAAGACATCATGCCTCCCAGGATGTACTGACAGACACCGGATATATCGGTTAGGTCCGTAAACCGCTACACACTCAAACAACGCCTAAAAAACATCACATAGTGTGCGAAAGAGATATTAACTGATTCCCTCTTTTTTTTTTATTGCTTAATGGTTGGACGAGCTCACAGCCCATCTAGTGTTAAGTGGTTACTGGAGCCCATGGACATCTACAACGTAAATGCGCCACCCACCTTGAGATATAAGTTCTAAGATCTCAGTATAGTTACAACGGCTGCCCCACCCTTCAAACTGAAACCCATTACTGCTTCACGGCAGAAATAGGCAGGGCGGTGGTATCTACCCGCGCGGACTCACAACAAGTCCTACCACCAGTAAAAAAGGTCTTTCGAAAGGTCGATGTGAAACATTTAATGCCGGGTACTGTACGTCCTGAGCATCATTTTCACGTCTGCTAAATAATTATAATAAGCAACGTTTCTTATTGACTTAAAACAAAGTCTCTAAAAACAATTGCATCGCGTGATAAAACTAATTGTTTCTGATGACCGCCAACAGACGACGCCGCCCACTAATCTGAGACAATTTCGTTTTTTTCCCTGCAATTTCAATGAGTAACATTATGTAACTGCTTAATAGTGGCTAATATTGCTTTTCTAATACTTGTATAATAGCTAGTAATGCTAAATAATAACATAACGAAAGAGCTCTAGAACAGTAAGAATTTTATAGTAATGAATAAGAAATTAATGGCGATAATCTAAAATCAACAAACACTAAACAAGTCGGAACTACGTGATCTAGACTCAACTTGAGAAAGTGTTTTTATATTAGTTACGTTTTATTTCGCTTTTTTACCGGATAGAATACGTGAATTTATTATCCTAACTCATTTTACAAACAAGGACTACTCAGTAAAATTTAAAATTGCGGCATAGTTGTGAATTTTGAACGGTATTCACACCTAACGCTTTCAGCCAAAGCGTTTAAATACAAGATTTGTTGTTTTGGATTTTTTTTATTACCTTCGCAGGCAGAATTGAAGTGAACAACGCTGGGGGCTCAGTGAAGCCACTTTTTTATGATTAAAGGGTTACTTGTGGCCCAGAGACCTTTCCAGTTTCACAAGGACAGGTGGGCGAGCGAGGGCTCAGCCAGGAGGGATGGGATTTGCTAACAGTTACCCGAGCGCCTCCAAGGGAGACCTAACAAATCAAGAGTAGCTGCTTCGCAAATGAAGAAGCTATTACCGGATTGGAATCGTTACCCGCTGAGAAGATCCGCCGAGAAACTCAACGGGTTCGCCAAGCCACTATCCACAGCAAATTACTATCCGAATTGGATAAAGTACGTGTTATAGCGCCTGAGAAATACTCGGAGAGGAGTTCATTCCAGAGTCGGATGGTACGTGGGAGAAAAGATCTCTGGAGCCTATTGTGAATGAACAATGCGTGGTGGCATTGGGTGCGATGGTGCTTGGTACTGAAGTGTTTGAAAAAAATCTTAATAGCTTAATCTCGCGCGCTCGACAAGATTTATGAAACTTCAAACACAGCAGGTAGGCAGCGGCTTGGCTCTGCCCCTGGCATTGCTGAAGTCCATGGGCGACGGTAACCACTCACCATCAGGTGGGCCGTATGCTCGTCTGCCTACAAGGGCAATAAAAAAAAAGGTAGTGTAGTAAGAGAATCAATGGTATGAGTCTATGTTTTTCCCGAAACAATAGTGTTATGAAATCACATTTCTTCCAATAAGACAAAGATTTATGTTCACTTCGTCTGGTGTAGGAAGTTCATTTCAATAAATAACCGTTCGATTGGAATTTATGGCAGAACAAATCCATTGATCATAGGCTAACTATTTATCTAGAGAACAGCAATTAAGTTGCACGAAATTGCTAAGTAATATTACAACAGTTATGTTATTTATGTCTTCACGTGATGGACTATTAAGGATGGTATTAATTAATAAGGTATTACAGTATTTTGTCTTGATATAGTGTATGTCAACAATCCTTGTACCAAAATGGTACTATAAACTGCGTGCGTAGACATTTTTTTTTATTGGTGGTTACTGGAGCCCATAGACATCTACAGCGTAAATGCGCCACACACCTTAAGATATATGTTCTAAGATCTCAGTATAGTTACAACGGCTGCCCCACCCTTCAAACCGAAACGCATTATTGCTTCACGGCAGAAATAGGCGGGGCGGTGGTACCTACCCGTGCGGACTCACAAGAGGTCCTACCACCAGTAACAATGTCCGTAAAGTTCGATACCTATAATAAAACAACACAATAGTCGGTATTCCGATTAATAGAGGAATCGATCTATCACGGCTCGTGCTCTAAAAACAAAACGGAAACCAAAGTGATTTATTAATTTTTGTTCCGACCGTCCTTGTTTGTAAAATGCTTTTAATACTTAGTGGCTGAAATTAATACACCAGCCGGTAACCTATGTTTGTATTATTAGATTGTGATCTCAAGAGAGAAGTATAAATTAGTCCGCTCGTGAACACGGACCATGCGAAATTTTTGAAGATTAATGAGTTTCCGATGTTTCGGCACTGTTGCAACCGTCATGATCGGGGGTAGACTGAAGACTGTGAGTAGGATGTTAGGAGCAGACCAATCTGTCTTCTCTCTTTCTAGTCCTTTCTTCGGTGTTACCATTGGAACTTGAAGCCTCTTCTTGACATTATACACTTACGGTAGGTAACGATTGTTTTTCCAAACACTTCTATCGTGGCGCTCGCAAAAACCTCAAAATATCGGCAACCCATTAAATATAAAAATAGCTGTGAGAACCCGTTAAATAACAGTATTTCTAATGTTGATAGCCGCGAAATTTTTAAAAGTATGCGATTATTTCTATCTGCTAAATAACGTTATAATCAAAATCAATAAATTTATAATCGTCGATAATAATTTTCATTAAAAAGACAACCGCAGAGTCGTTGCGGTACGATGGTTCATATCGATATTCCCATTCCCACAGCTCGTGGAATAACTATCGCTGGATCTAGCCACTAGCCAAGCTGTTTATATACTTCGACCAGTTATGTGATAATATTTGTTTATATATGTTTTTATATGTATATATTTATGATATGTATATGTATATATTTATGTATATGTATTTATTTAAGTACGAGTATTTATATCTATCAGCACGACATATGACAAGGGAAAGCAGAATGAAATGGACTAAAATTATAACAGAATGGCAGCCACGTGATGGCAAAAGAAAAAGAGGTAGGCAAGCTAGAAAATGGACAGATGATATAAAGATGATTAGAGGGACAATTTGGTCCAGAAAAGCTAGCAATAGAGAAGAATGGAAGCAGCTGGAAGAGGCCTATGTGTCACAGGACACGCTGATCACTGAACCGGGAAACCCGATGTATTAGATTAGATTTAAGTTAAAACAATTTGCTACTATGTGTAAATATCGTTGTTCAGTGTCAGCAATAAAGGCTTACAAAATATATATATATATATATCTATAAATATTATGTATGTTATATCTACACATATGTTTAAGTAATATCACCTTCACACTACAACTACCAAGCTTCATCTCTGCACTCCCCTAAGGTAGACTGTTAGAGAATGCCTATGGCATTAAGTCCGCCTTTATACTTTCTAGTATATGAAGTTATAAATAAATAAATAAATATAACCGTTACGACAGATTTTAGAGTAACATTCGCGGATGGAAAATTAAAATGTTGGAAAATTCAGTTTGAACATGGTATTTTTGTTTATTAAAGCTGGTGGAGAGGAAAAATTAAAAACACGGTGTTTAGCTTTTTTTATTGCGTACATATGTGGACGAGTTCACTATTCACCCAGTGTTAACCGGAGCCCATAGACGCCGACGACGTAAATGCCGCCACCCACCTTGAGCTGCAAGTTCTAAGTCACAGTTTTATACATTGCTATGTTGTGTTGTTTTTAAAATTATTACGAGTTTGTTTATCATGAACAAATGTTAGGTACGTATTTAATTGGATATATATTTATTGCTTAGATGGTTGGAAGAGCTCACAGCCCAGCTGGTGTTAAGTGGTTACTGGCGCCCATAGACGTAAATGCGCTACCCACCTTGAGATATAAGTTCTAAGGTCTCAAGTATAGTTGTTACATCGGCTGCCCCGCCCTTCAAACCGAAACGCATTACTGCTTCACGGCAGAAATAGGCGAGGCGGTGGTACCTACCCGTACGGACTCACAAGAGGTCCTACCACCAGTAAAGAGATCCTACCACCAGGCGAAGTTCCCGCCAAAAGGCGACGACACTGTTATGCAAGAGGCACGCGCGCGGTGCGTTGACCGCTGCGGTCTGGGGCGAAAGTCAAACAAGCGGTCACCATTGCCACCGGAGCCACTGTCAACTTAACCTTACTTATTTACGCTTGGCACTGCGTCAAACCTTTGTTTCCCTAATTATCTTATTTCCGTATTAAACTGAAAATGAAATGAAACTTCAAAAAAAAAACGATATCAAATAGTCTTAGCATTAAGAAAATCAGTCATGATGAATTTAAATATTTTTTTCTGTGTACAAGGTAATCTAATATTGATAATTTGTAAGACTTTTTACACTGTTAAAGACGTGTTAAAATTTAGTCGCCCGTGATCATCATAAATCTGTAAATTAGGTATGCGATACGTTGGAAAATATATTGTAATAATTTTTATTACACAGTTGAGTAAAAACATAACACCTGGTGTTAAGTGATAGTCGGAGGCCATTGATATCCCAACGTGAATGGCGCATTCCGCCTTGAGCTATGAAGCCGAAGTCTCGATTGTAGAGTGAAACCGCTGTTCTATCCTTCAAACAAGTTCGCTGATTGCTTTGCCGTAGAAGTAGGTAGAATGATAGCCAATAGCCATCCATGCCGGCTCACATGACGCTCTACCAATTACGCAAACGGTCTTTAGGCAAATTATAATTTTTGTGCGGTTGATTTTGATTACCCAACGTTATTCCTTAATTTCGGAAGTTATTCGAGAAATAACGTTCCTATTTCGTTTTGTAAAATTGATAGAAATTGAACATCGGCACAGTCGCATCGGTCGATACGAGAACACTGACCGTCTTATCCCTTAGGCCACGACGACTTCAAAAGTCGTAATTTAAATTATTAATATATATTAATACGTGAAGCAAAAACTTTGTATCCCTTTTTACGAAAATTGCAGAATGCTTTATTTTTTTTAAATTATGCATAAAGAACACATTAAACCAACATAAAAAGCTTTACACAGACTACCATGTATTTGATACAACACATACATAAAAATATACTCTTTGATTTTGTTATTGTTTAAAGTCTGTGGTGGAATTGAGAATAAATTAATATTGTTTGTATTTAATATTATTTATCTATAGTACAGTTATAGGCGAAAACTGTGATTATATTATCTAATTATAATAGTTTTTGACAATAGAACCATAATAATGTTTAAACTTAAAATTTCAATTAAATATAGTCGAATTTCGACTACTGCGGGACCACTATTTATTAATAAAAGCGGTCTCCCTTAGAAACATTTACATCACTTTTATCTTCTTGCATCGATAACAACAACTAAGCACTAACAACGCCCTTCGCACCCATTATAATATATGCTATTAAAACATTTGATTCCAATTAAGAATAATTAAAAATTGTGTTTATGAAATGTCGAGTTTCCAAAAATTTTTCCAAAAATTTTAATACCGCTTTTTCTCTCCACAAACAAATGTTAAGTGTATTATTATCACTATGCCACAAACAGCCACGTCTAGATGGCGACGTTCTTTATAATTTCATAAAATTCAGCCAGCTACCAGAAAGGTAAGAAGTATCGAACTATTTTAGTTCGATTACAGCATTTAAATTTCCCATTAAAGCCTTTTTGCTTACAATGAGTCAATTGATATCAAATTGTCAGCTTAAAATGTGCTAATATCAAGAAATTGTGATTATCTGTATTGGTTATTGTTTATGGTAATAACATTTTAACAGACAACGTCTATGTAACATAGTTACCTACAATTAACGAAATAATATATTTTCATTATTAAGGCTAGAGAATCGATAATTCGTATCTTTTAGTAAGTAGTTTTATTATGTACAATAAATTTATAATTGCTTATAATAACGAGTAACTCGACGTTTTTCTGTCGCCGAGCTGCATGCAGAACCAGACATTCCTATATTTAATTGACAGAACCACAACGAAACGGGTTTGTGATAGAAAAAAAAAAAATTATCAATGGATGTTTTATTTAATTGAATATGTAGATTGTCGCATTACGAAAAACGGCTTGCTCGTTCTACGAATGTTTGTTAATGGCTGTGTGAGCTCGCCCACCCATCTAAGCAATAATTTTTTTTTATCAGAATTTGACATAGTTTAGTGCCCATGTGTGTCCATGGAAGTCCACCATAGAGGTACATAAATAAGAATACAAGAATGTCATAGTGTAAAGTATTAAAACAGGATATTGGTCTACCTACATAATAGGTTGGGCAAAAAGTTTCATTCCATTTTTTAAGAAAATTCACAACATTTTTTAATATAATTTATTTACATTTAACTAAAGTATATAGGTACCATTTTGTTCGATAACTTTTTGCCATCTTGTAGGTAGGGACATGATCCCATTGCTATAGAAATTTTGGGGCTTCTGATCAAAATACCGCGACAATTGGTTTTGGCAGTCCTTTCGTGATGTTAACCTGACACTGCCTAAAAAATTCTGAAGAGACCGAAACAGGTGGAAATCTGAAGGTGCAAGGTCACGACTATACAGCGGATGCATTAACACTTCCCAGCCAAGTTCTCTTAATTTTTGCTGAATGGCCAAAAATGTGTGAGGTCTAGCGTTATCATGATGAAAAACCACACCCCTTCTGTTGAAAACCTTGATGTTGGTTCTGTCTTTGTTGGCGGCTTACACGGAGTTATTAAGAATTTGTTCAACGGCTTTAAAAAGGCTGTTTTTTTTTTATTGGTTAAAATTTATATTAAGGTACCTATCATAAATCATAGAGTTGTCAAACATTCGCGTCGTTCTCCCTATTGGTGGCAAAGGGATAATTAATCATACGCAGCCCGAGAGCTATTAAAAACCACAAAAGTGCAAGGTCACATTCTTACCAAACGAACATAGGGAATTGCTTTACGAGCTCCTATTAGCAGTCCGTCCCATGGCAGTTTCTGGTGGAGTGAGACAAACACATTCTTCCACTTCATAATACATGGATATAAGTTGAAGCCAGAGTCGGCACCAGTGGCATCACAGTATGACAATTACCTCAGATTTGAAATCAAAGTAAAAAGCAGCGTACCTAACTTAACCCCTACACATAATGTCTAAATCGTGACGTCATTACACGAAACGAGAGAACTCGACCACAAGTCATTAAGCGCGATGTAATTACGTAAAAAGACAATGGATTTTTATCAAATTCACACGCGCCATGTAATGCAGGGGACGAGGATGAAATTAAATCTGCCCTCAAGTGCAGAGACGTCTCGTTTGTGGTCGATGAAACATGTGAAACAATTACGCTACTTTACATTGTGGCACTGTACATTATTATGAGGGAAAAATAAAATATCGGGAATAGCTCGGTTAAAAGAATACCTTGTGCTTTGGAGAAACAATTATTAAGAATATAAGGTTTGTTTCTCTCAAGTTAAGCCTTGCGGGAATACATCGATGGTTTTTTGTAATGTACGCGTCATTACCAATCCACCCGATCTACTAAAACTGTTATGTGAAGCCTGCAGCTCTAACACTAGGAGCAGCCCTATAGGGCTTCCGTACCCGAGTTGGACTAGTACCAGTACGGTCCACGAACTTAACCTATAATATCAATCCGCTGAGTTTCTCGCCGAATCTTCTCAGCAAGTCACGATTCCTTTGCATTCGCGAAGCAGCTGCTCTTGGGCTGTTAGATATCATTAGACGCTCGGGCAACTATTAGTAAATCCCACGCCTACTGGTTGACTGCGTGCTCGCTCACGTGTCCTTGTGGCGTTAAAACATCGGCAGCTCAGGAGTAAAGATGTAGGAATATCCCTCTGTAAGGCAACGCCTCAGCCCTTGGAGCTCCACCGTATAGTGATATTGCTTTGCAGATCACAAACACTGCTAAGGCATTGTCTTGAATGTATCCCTATTGACTGTTGTGCTTGGACCCCTCCTGACCAAGCGAAAAGGTCTCTAAAGGGGCTGCGATATTTCTATCTGAAAAAAATTGGTTCTTGGAGTTGAGACTGTCTAGAAGTTAAATTAAATATGAGCCATTATGATTGTGCGTAGAACCTATATCTCATTGTAGTATTTAGCGGACCATCGACAGAAGTATATCTCCCTTCCGATCAGAACAGCGGTCAAAGAAAAGATGCTAGTACCTACGTATCGTAAAACAAAAAAAATAGCTTTAATAAATTATAAAGTGCCCTATTATTAAATCACCTTCAAGTTGTTAAGATGCACATAAATACATGATTTTTAATAAACGTCAATTGACGTCACGTTAATTGGTTACTTTCGGTCACACGCTTGCATTCCCGGCGGTCATTTTATTATCATATTTAATAATAGTGAAGAAAAATGGATAACGTTTAAAAACAGCGTTTATTCAACGTTGCAATGAATTATTCACGACATAATAACAGTTTAAGGAGAGAATTTATGTCAGATAAGGTGTAGTGATAGAACAATATTTTATGGTTAAACTAGTAAAGTGTATTTAATTTTATTCAGAGTTTCACATAATTATGCCTGTTAAGCAAATAGCTTAGGAGCACATACACAATTTTGTAGCCGAACTCTCAATTGTATTTGTAAATTATTTATCGTCTTTTATCGTTATAGATTTGGACAATAATAAGGAATAGATCAATATTGAACTAGTCCCATTTTTTATTATTGCATTGGTAACTTTCGTCTTCTTATTACGTAAAATAAAGCAATGGCGTCCGACGATTTCTTCCCGCCCAAATCTATACGGTCGTAAAGAGTCAATTCAAACGATAACAGGACAATAGGAAGAACTATATGACCTGGAGCAGCTCCACGGATACTGGTGGTAGGACGTCTTGTGAATCCGCACGAGTAGGTACCATCACCCTGCCTATTTCTGCAGTGAAGCAGTAATGCATTTCGATTTGAATGGTGGAGCAGCCGTTGTACTGTAAAAACGGAGACCTTAGAACTCATGTGTCAAGGTCGGTGGCGACATTTACCTTGTACATCTATATGAGCTCCGGTAACTACTTCACATCAGGTGGGCCGTGAGCTCGTTCACCCACCTAAGCAATAAATAAATAAAACGTGTGGCACTCGGGAACTGCCGCTGTAAAGCTATTGCATAGCATTTTTTTATCAACTTATGCAATTATAATTAGACAATGATAATTTAATATTAAAACAATAATAAAACAAGACCACGCTATATTAAACATTAATAAAAGCAAAACCTTAACTGTCCCCTTCACACTCATAAGCTAGATCGCGCGAGAGAGAGATGGGCAGACTTTTCATGATGCGCATGCAGTGTGATGTCACGCCACGCGCTTATTAACAAACACTACACAAGCGCAACGTGTGAATGTGTTGAATGCGAGCTACATGGTAGGCGGAGTGAGGTTTTTTTTGTTACGGAATTTCATGATTCGGTCGCCGCGCTCAATGCCCGCGATAAAAGCTATGCAATAGCTTAATAAATAAAGGTAGTATTTTAATTAACAAGCTCCTAATAGAGGAAGCTGCTCAATTCAATTCAATGTTCGTACAAATACAATGTCGCAATAGATAATTTTCCAAATCACGAAGAGAGCGTTTTTTGACAAGCGGCACATGCGAACATTTTATTTTGTCACACGATTGAGTAATTAAATGGGTATTTAGAGCGTAATGCTGAACGGACTAGGGTCAAGTGAGAGGGTAATAATAGCTCTAATAATTATTAATATCGAAGAACTTTCAAGAGTAGAATAAATCAAGAAATAGTAATTGCTAGATTCGTTTTTCGCAGCGAGTATTGAAGGTCTTAGATAAAATTGTAAAAATATTTTTTTTATATTTATTTACACTAAAACAACGCGTGAAAATATTGTGTAATTAGATATTTGACGAACTTACATTTTGTGTTGTTGTTTTTTTTTTATCTTGTACTGCTGTTTCCCAAATAAATAAATGAATTTGATATCTGGTCTAAATAAATTATAGATATTAGATTAATTCAATTATATAAATGAATTGTAGGCAGACGACCATACGGCCCACCTGATGATAAGTAGTTTCCGCCGTCCATGGACGTCAGCATTGCCAAAAGTAGTCTACCGTTAATATTTTATTTGAATGAGGGCAGAACGAATTATTTTGTCACATTTTTATTAACTTTAGTTTTATACTGTACTGACGGCATATGTACGTATTCTCTAATTCCATAACATCAGGTTTTGAGTCCCGTAATGAATTATTTTATTATATTAAAAAAAAAATCTTAAAGTGTTCTTTCAAACTTTACATTTTAAAATAATAAACTAGCTGTTTCAATTATTATTATAATGTTTGAGTTATTCCTACATCGTTCCAGAGTTTGCTCCGTAATTTGTTCGAATTCAAATTTATTATGTATATTTTTAAATATTCCCCAAGTACGTCTCTGTGCGATTTTATCACCTTTTGTCGCTGCCGAGCCGATGTTTGCGTGTTACGTTTTATGCACATTTTTAGCATACATAGTTCTCCAGAACACGATCTCGCCAAGAGGGGAAGAATCTAAAAACATTTCATGCATTGCTCAATGTTTTCCTTGCTTCGAATAAAATTGTTGCAGTAAAATTATCGTATCAAACACGAAATAAGCACATTCTTTATGTATTTAAGAATACAGATTTAGTTGCAGTAAAATATTAGCAAAGCGCTTGTTACCTTTTAATATTGGAACGTATAATTTTGACAATTTATTTGGAGTGACAATTAACATTTACAGCCTTCGAAATCTCATAGCTGTTGAATATTACCTATTTTTAATACGCTTTTATTAGCGTCAGACGCATGTATGTTTGTAACGGAATCTTTTGAACATGATTTTGACCCCCTTCAAAACGTCGGATTAACTCAAAATTTGGTATACTTATTAAGGATCGATGACAATTCAATATTAAAAAAATAATTGAAAATATTGAAATTCAACTAAAAAAATGAAAAATAAATAATAGTTTAAAACAAAACACACTTTTATAGAAAATCCAACTAAAAAATAGAAAATACATTTTAATAAATTTGAACTAAAAATAGTGTAAGAAAAAATGATTTTATTGTAAAAAAACCGTGGGGTGCATGGTATCAATAGTTATAAATATTTTATGAACAGATATGAATAGAAGGGTTATTTTAATAATATCCTGAAAACCAAAGTTAGTTTTTTTAAACTATTATTCATTTTCAATTACAAATATAATTTTTATATTCAGTGTGTTTGTTTCTTCGTGTATATGTTCGCGAGTCGTTAATCTGAATAATTTCCACTATAACCTACAATTCACCATAAAATTTTACAAGCTTTTCGTAAACAAAGCACGTTTGAAGTGAATATCTCGGAATGTCTTTTAACGCTGTCTATTGACGGTAACAAGAAAACACATTACGTATTTTCTTGGTCTATAAGAGGAATTTTGCAGAGCGTGTGACTTGTGAACAAATTGTATTGAATATTGATCGCGCCTTTTTATGTTCAATTTGTGTTACGATTTGAAAATACATCACTCTGTTCGAATATTTATTCGGCAATTTAGCGTTCTCCAACATTATCTTTTGATTGTTATTTGGAATAAGAACATTTGGCCTTAATGAGTAATGTACATATTATTGTAACTGTATCATATATTTTGTATTCATTATAATCAAGAGCCCATTGCCTAGGCCATTTTAAATCAGTCTTAATTATAAAGTAAGGTAAAATTTAAAGCCAAATATTGAGGTAAATTCAGAATGTTATTTACAAATTTGTAAATGTATATTTGGCGCCTCTTTATATTCCGTTTCCAAATAACAATCTAAAATAAATATAGAAAATAATTTATTGTTATTATAAGGAGTTTTTTTTTTTGGAAATATCAGTTCAAAGAAAAATGTGATACAATCAATCGACTAGTTGTTACAATTTAATGATAATAAAATATGTTCGCGTGAAGACCTCGTTCGGAGCCGTTTAGTCTCGACCGAAGTACAAAGCACGGGCATATATTATGGTTTAAATTAAATAAATAAGAAGGGGTGTTGTTATTAGCATAAAACACGATCTGGTATCGGGTGGAGTCGAGCCACTACGTTCCAATTAGCACTCAATCTTTGCGCCTACTCGATTTAGCGGTACAGGACCGGATCCGCATGAATCCGCTTTTTTTAGGATTGAAGGATTTCTGGTGGCGCGGAGGCCTTTCCAGTTTCACCACAGGTGGGCGAGCAAAGGCTCAGCCAGGAGGGGTGAGATTTCCTAACAGCTGCCCAAGCGCCTCTGAAGGAGACCTAACAACTCAAGAGCAGCTGCTTCGCGAATGAATCTACTACCGGATCGGAATCGTTTGTTTTTGCAAAGACGCAACAGTTAATATTTTCGAAGGATTGTGTCAAATATATGTGATATGTTAAAGCATCGCATAAATCTGATAAAAGATTTAGAGATATTAATATGTTTTTGTCTCTGTGTTTGAAAAAGGTATCTTAACTTTTGACAGACGGTATTATTGTTAGCTAAGTAATACGTAAGTAATACGTATATCTTACATTTCGTTTTCTCCAAATAAATAGGGTTTGCTATTTAATTTCAAATTGTTGAAAAAAACATACACATACCGGGTAAAAACAAAATTAAATAAAACAGAATTTTTTTTATTTTTACACGTACCTTTTATTTACACCTAATAAGTAGTGTACCCAATTTTCAAAAAAATTTCCCCACATTCCTAACTAGAATTCGGCCCTGTTACGATCTTAAAATAGATTTATATAAATAGTTAAACCGGCCGGCAGCATTGTTAATTGCTGTCTCGACGATGTTTTGTTTATTTTGCTCCTGTAATTGAGTATAGGTTTGTTCGAAAACAAACTTGGAAAAATTAAATAATTCGAAATGATTATTTCGAGAAAGATCTACAGTATTACATTTTAAAACACAATTTAATGTACTCACTAGATTACTGTGTTTTTTTTTATTGCCTTTGTAGGCAGACGAGCGTACGGCCCACCTGATGGTAAGTGGTTACCGTCGCCCATGGACTTCAGCAATGCCAGGAGCAGAGCCAAGCCCGCTGCCTACCGCTTAATAATCTCCACAAGCCTCGTTTGAAGAAGGACATGTCATAGCGCTCGGGAAACACCGTGGAGGGGAGCTCATTCCATAGCCGGATATGTATTGTATAAATTTAGTTTAAGCCGTAATAAAAGTGTGTCTGCACATCGAATATGATTGCAAAAAAATTGATTACTGTTTGTTGGATTCGAAATCACTTTTTTATCTGTCGGTTCGTTTATTTGCATATTCGTTCTAGCATCAATCAGAAACTATTTTGAGAATTTGTTGGCGTAAAATACGAAATCGCATTACTAGCTGACCCGGCAGACTTCTTAGTGCCTCAATCGATAAATAAAAGACCTAAACTTTTGTATAAAATAAACTTAAAACAAACAAAAGGAATCCGTCCGACGGGGGACACATCAAAGGAGAAACAAAATTGTTATTTCTATTTAATTCCGAGCATTTTCATTCATTTATCTACCTTTTAAACCTTCTCTGGACTTCCACAAATAATTCAAGACCAAAATTAGCCAAATCGGTCAAGTCGTTCTCGAGTTTTAGCGAGACTAACGAACAGCAATTCTTTTTTATATATATAGAAGATAGAAGATATTTGAATGGGACCAAATGAGCAGCACCACCTTACAAATGAAAAAGATCTTCAAAATCAGTTCGCCTAAAAAAAATAGAGTCGAATTTTTAAGTTGATTAAGAAAACAAAAGTCATAAAACGCACAATAATAAATTTAGGTGATTTAAATATTTTTGATATAGGTCTATTGATGATCGAAGATATAGGTACATATTACCGCATTAGAATACTATTGTCAACTTAGTTTACCGATTTCATGTTCTAGGATAAATTTAAAACAGTGCTTATAATAAAACTAGCGACCCGCCCTCGCTTCGCTTCGGAAACATTAAAACACACATGAAAAAAAAAAAAAAAAAAAAAAAAAAAAAAAGTAGCCTATGTTCATCAGGGACAATGTCGGCTTCTAATGGAAAAAGAATTTTTCAAATCGGTCCAGTAGTTTCGGAGCCTATTCGAAACAAACAAACAAACAAATCTTTCCTCTTTATAATATTAGTATAGATGAAACTGACTTGGTATAGGTGAGTATAAAATAATAATTTCTCGATGCCTCTCAAATATGAAGTTTAAGAATAAGAAAATTTGTATATGGAATATGTGCAACATTGTAAATAATTCACAATAAGTATTTATCTTCAAACGACGAACATTTAAAATTCGTTATAGAGGTTCTATATAGACGACTACAGATGTACATAATGCACTAGCAGTATTTTTCGTCACATATGTACTCTAAGCGACATGCCACAGATTCTCTTCATTTCTGTCACTAAGATAGAACAGCCTTTTAAATAGCATTGGGACTTCGATCACATGTCTCAAGGTGATTGGTGAGAATCATGTAATGCTTGGCAACAGTCATCTATGTAATAAATAATTAGGTCTGGCGAGGTTTACACAAAGTAGGTTGTATGTTGTAATAAGCATAGATTATACACATAAATTAGTTAGTAATAAGCATGACAAACGTCAAAGATCGCATGGCCTTAATAAATTTAAAAAAAGAAACGTGAAGAAAATTCCTTTGGAAGTCATTGTGTGTTTGACAGTTTTTTTCCTTCGTCCCCGTGTACCAGACGACTAATTGTCAAGAGTCTGGCATCGCAAGCCAGTCTGATTATTCAGTAATAGCCGCCGCTGATTAACCGCAAGACTCATGGAATTCTCTGGAGTTAATTTATTTATAAAACTATGCGGTCTAGACGTTCCATTATTTTGTACAATAGTAATAGTTTAATGTTCAGAACCCATCATTTATTATATAAGCGAGATTATTTATAAAATATTTAATATTTATTAAACAGCATAGCATTGTAAATTGTAATTGGTCCCGAATTGTTTTTTCGTCCTGCGTCTTGTGAGCCCGCACGGGCAGGTCTAAGAAGCAGTATCGCGTTTCGGTTTGAAGGGTTGAGCAGCCGTTGTAATATAGAACTCGTGTCTCAAGGGGGGTGGCGGTATTTTCGTTGTTGATGTCTATAACCATATATCCCCGTGGACCGTGGATGGACCGTGAGTTTGATCACACATTTTAGCAATCAAAGACGGAATATATCTAGGCAGCCAGTTTCAATGTGAATTTTCATTCAATATTGATCGAAAATAATAGCCTACTTAAAGGTTAGCAACAAAAAAAACCTCGTATCATGAACAGTTACTATACTTAAAATTACAGTGGTGACCCACTGAGTTTCTCGCAGGATCTTCTCAGTGGGTCGCGTTTCCGATCCGGTGGTAGTTTCTGCGAAGCACTGCTCTTGCTAGGGCCAGTGTTAGCAAACCGTCAATTTGGGTCCCGTGAGCTCACCTATACGCTTGGTAAAACTACCATAATCCTAGAAGTTACCAGAAGGTACCAATCGTTTCTTAATATTTGACAAAATCGAAATAGTCGCCAAAGAATCGGACGTTATTTCTTGAAAACTTACGTAACGTATTTACAATGTTGTATAATAAAGACGATATTATTTCTAAATTTAAATTTGTCATATCTTTGCAGAAATAAGACAGAAATTGCAGATCATATTTGTGTGTGCTATTTCTAAATGTATCGCCTAGCATGCAAAACATTTACGATGCATTATTAAATGAGTGTTTTTGTTTAGGAAAAATAATCCCGTTCCCGTCCGGGCGCGCGTGAAGGCAGTTAAAATAATAACCAAGTTCACAAATCTGTGTTGGTTTTTTTCTAAACTTGTATAGCAAATTGCTTAAGTGTCTTAATTTTAGTGTGTTATATTTTACTGCTTTAAAATTGTATGTGGCATTTGAGTATTTCAAAGTCTGAGTAGTAGAATTTCTGGGCTAGTGAATTTTTTTTTATTGCCTTTGTAGGCATTTATGTTTCATGGGGAGAGCTCTGAGGAATTGTTCGAGATGATACCAACATCTTGTTTTTACCATCGCACCGCCCGCCACCGGAGTAGAGTTCGTCCATACTACCTGCAGCCACTGCGGTCATCCACAGTGCGTTTCCAGAGGTCTTTTTTGCCACGTACCATCCGGCTATGCAATGAGCTCCCCTCCACGGTGTTTCCCAAGCGCCATGACATGTTCTTCTTCAAACGAGGCCTGTGGAGAGTATTAAGCGGTAGACAGCGGCTTGACTCTGCCCCTGGCATTGCTGAAGTCCATGGGCTCGGTAATCACTCACCATCAGGTGGGCCGTATGCTCCTCTGCCTACAGGGGCAATAAAAAAAAAGGCAGTCAAGAATACTACCCACCTGATGGTGAGTGGTTACCGTCACTCATGTACTTCAGCAATGCCAGGGGCCGATCCAGGCCACTGCCTACCGTTGAGTACTCTCCACAAGCCTCGTTTGAAGAAGGACAAGTTATAGCGCTCGGGTAAATTGTGAAATGAAGGATTGCTAATACGGATGGATGGATACACACTACGATCAAAAGCTAGTCTCGAAACGAAGTTTTTTTTTCGTAAGACGTGAGCTGACCTGACCAATTATATTTATACTTTTCTTCATAAACGGTGTATAAACCACCGACGGCCGGCTAAAGGTCGCGGGAATCCGCTGGATGTAGACTGCGTAGGATCGGTCATTATGACGAAGCTTAGAGAGATAAGTCCAGCAGTGGACGTCTATGGGCTGATGATGACAATGAAAAATGAAACTCGTTCGTATTAGACGTGACGGAAGCTTACGAAACCCTTGTCGACAATAATCGAAGCCAAAAAAAAGTGTTTGAACCTCACATAATATGATTTTCGTTTGCTTGAATTTAGCATTTCCTTTTTGTCAAGTTCAATGGTTTCCAAGCTAAGATCTTATCCTTTATCGTAGTGTTCTAAACTCATATACAAGACAAGATCACACGCCAAATGTCCGACTAAACTCCGCTGCGCCCGAAAATGATATTTAAGGTTACATTGCAAGCAAACAAGTTAGTTCCAATAGTTGAACACTAAAAATGTTCGTCTACCTACATTTATTGTAAATTGGGGTCATCCATAGTAGATTTCATACTTTAGTGGGGTCATCGATTTGTAATGAACTTTTACTTGTCAAGTTAAAATAATACACCGTATCGTAGCAATAGTACAAAAAGTATTCCTGTCGTATTATTTCCAGAATTTCTCAAGTTCAAAACGGTTTATAAATTGAAGCAGGGCCCAAGCTTTACTATCTCTAGTAAAGTAGAATGAAGTAGAGCTGTGTGCTTAGTGCGAGTTTCTTAACGTTCTCGATAGCGTAAAAGTGAGCCCAATTTTGTATGCAGTTGGAACAGAGCCCCTACCGGCAAACGTACACAAACGATCCCATTCCATATAAATATGAGGTAACTTTTACGCTATCGAGAGAGTTAAAAAACTCGCACTAAGCATAGAGTAGTGTCTACTAAAATTCTGGATCACTAAAACCATATCGCGGGGCTATTATCTTATAAAGCCCTGCGCCCACTAACGAACATTTGATTACAGCTATTGAAACAAAAGTGAGAGTTGCCTTGCACAAAAAACGACAAAATCGAGACACAGCAATTATATCGGACCGCAATCAATCGGAATCCCCCACAAAAAGTGCTTTTTCACGGCCAATCAATCGTCTTAATTACGATTAAAACTACAGCAGTATCGTGCCAACGAAAAATCCTTCTGTCTGTTGGAATACTCGTTACTATGATGCAGTTTGCGGGTTCGGTTTTGATTGTAATTCCACAAATCAAAGTTAATAACAGGGTCAATAAACATTAAGCTTCTTGGGTTGAATATTGTTTCGAATAAAACCAGTTATTTATGAATAATGTTTCGAATTAAGCTTACATCAACTAGCAACTGCAGTTTGTGTTCTGTATGATCGTAATTGTAAATTATAGTTTCCATTGTGGTAAAGGACAAAGTAAGTTTTTTACTGGTGTTAGGACCTCTTGTGAGTCCGCGCCGATAGGTACCACCACCCTACCTATTTCTGCCGTGAGCAGTAATGCGTTTCGGTTTGAAAGGTGGGGCAACCGTTGTAACTATACTTTAGACCTTAGAACTTATATCTCAAGGTGGGTGGCGCATTTACGTTGTAGATGTGTATGAGCTCCAGTAACCACTTAACACCAGGTTGGCTGTGAACTCGTCCACCCATCTAGCGATAAAAAATAAATAAATAAAAAGATATATTTTAAGCTCTTCTATGTTTGGTTTTTGATATGGAGAGGTGAGGAACACCATCTCAGTGTATTAAAACGTGTCCGCTGAAATGGAGCAAATCAAGATGGCCTCTTGTGCCACCACGACGGAATCTTGTCGGATCCCCTGGATTCACTCTCGGTGCTTTTAGGCCTCACAAGCACCGGTAACCGTCCTCGTCGATCACGACGAAGAGTACGACGAGTTACGCATAACTACGAACTAACCCATAGACACAGAGTTTCTCGCCGGATCTTCTCAGTGGGTCGCGATTCCGATTCGGCGGTAGATTCTGCGAAGCACTGCTTTTGCTAGGACTAGTGTTAGCAAATTCTCTCAGATTGAGCCCGTGAGCTCACCTACCCGTCCGGACGTAGCCTCTTAGGCTACCAGAGAATAGGTAAAAAAATTGTTAATAAAAATATACAATAATTTGCTGCTTACAGGTAGACACTTTTTCAACTTGCCCTATACAAGATGATGCTCGTTACCTCTATTCTCCATGGTTTTTGACAGATTATTGACATTTTGGTGAATAAAGCCCACAGTCATCGTGTCTTCTCACACAACGCTAAGAAATATTTTATAAAATGCATAGCTAATAAAAACAATGTTTTTGACGATAATGCAACAAACGTCATTAAGAGGGTTCGAAATGCATCGGAGAGATTGATTACTTCACAGCGCCTTTGTGAAGTTAACAGTGCGTTATAAAACGAACCATGCGAGAATATATACGCTCGTCGGCAGTCTCCTGTGCAATAAACCCACAATGCAAAGGGATGCCTTGCTAGTAAAAGGAATGTGAGTATAATGAGCAATGTACATATTTATTGTATCCTTTTCCGATTCATGTTTAATTTTTCTTTTTATAGGGTTTCGCTAGCTAAGCTAATGTTATCCTAAAAATGATTTTCTTTTTATTTTAATCCATGTCTTTATCTCTAGACTTGATTGACTGACTAGCATATTTCTCGAATGAAAACCGTTTTAAAATCTTAAAACACATTTGGACTGATCACAGTAATAAATGTTCTAATTTCAGTATTTATCAGAAGTAGTATCAGAAGAGTATTTACTAGAAGAAGTATCAGAAGAGTATTTATCAGATTCTGACCTCATAACATTTTTTTTTTATTTCGATCAAAGTGAAACAGGTGCCAGAGAAAATTACTAGTATCAGAGCGTATAGTAAGCCTACGTATAGTAAGTAGTTCTTGCATATTTCTATTGCCAGACAGTCATAAGTACGTCCTGGTTTTAAAGGTGAAGCAGCTTTATAAAATATAATCGAGACTTATTTTTACCTCTCAGTGTGGTCAGCAGTATTCATATATCAGTTATAAACTGTTCAAATCATACAATCATAATCCATATAGAAAATTGTAGGTACATTACAAAGTAAAGATCTTCGAGTGAATGATTGTCGTCGGGAGATTTACGCTTAGCGTGTTTTTGCACGATTTTCTTTGAGTTGACATTTTTATTTTTCATGAGTTTTTTTCTTTATCATTATATCAGTAAATTCCTATTCTGTTACATGAAAAATACCAAAATGAGATGATGTTCATTTAAATGAAACTAGTGGTCCCGCAGTAGTCGAAATTCGACTATAATTAATTGAGATTATAAGTTTGTACACNGAGATTTACGCTTAGCGTGTTTTTGCACGATTTTCTTTGAGTTGACATTTTTATTTTTCATGAGTTTTTTTCTTTATCATTATATCAGTAAATTCCTATTCTGTTACATGAAAAATACCAAAATGAGATGATGTTCATTTAAATGAAACTAGTGGTCCCGCAGTAGTCGAAATTCGACTATAATTAATTGAGATTATAAGTTTGTACACGAATATGGTTCTATTGTCAAAGACTATATTATACTTCTATAATCACAGATTTCGCCAAAACTATGTACACTTTAGACAAATATTAATAAAGACAAACAATATTTAACCTATTCTTAATTTGACCACAGACTATAAGCAATAAGAAAAGTTTGACAATAAACAAATAGTAGGTACGCATGCGTGTGTGTGTGTAATGTTTTTTTAATTGATTTAATATATTTTTTATGCATAAATTCAAAAAATATTAACATTCTGCACTCCTACTCTATATTCTCTATAAGTGTGAGAAATTTCATACTCGTCCGTCCACGCAATTTTCGTAAAAAGGGGTACAAGGTTCCTGCTTCAAGTATTATATAGATTACAATCAATTGCGATGAAATTAAATGAAACGAGATGAGTTGAATAGCAATGTTCCCGAAAAACTGTGGGAATTTCCCTCAGGAAAGAGTCTTAACTACAGTGGGCGTTTTGAAAAAAATTTATCGAAAGCGATGTCTAACTTTGTTTCATTTTCCACAGCTGTGCACTTTCGCAAATATTAAGCGGTCAATAAGCTACTCTTATTACACGAAAGAAACACTAAATTAACAGAACAAAACAATTCACCTAAGTAGCCATGCTTCTCGTGTTCCCGCCAAAAAGTCAACGTCGATTTTTTTTAATTCACGTATCTATAAACGAAGACGTGTCAAAATATTATTTTGGTTTTAAAATCAAACACAACAATGGACCACAAAACATTCTTGTTTTTATAATAGATCAACGAAAGTTTTTTTTTTTTCTTTCTAAAGTCTATCGTAGAAAGTGATACGCGTTTTAGACGTGTAGTGATTTCATTAATAGTTATTTCGATTGTGTACACGCGATCTGAGGATTAAATTCAATAAAATCGTTTCGTTCATTCGAAATGCGACCACTATTAGAGGTGTGTTCGGAACGCATCCAAATTGTTGATCGCGTCGAAGTGCTGCGTGTAGTAAAAATCAAACCTGCAAAATTATAAAATGCGTAATTACTGCTGGTAGGACCTCTTGTGTGTCCGCACGGGTAGGTTTTTGCCGTGAAGCCCATTTTTGCCGTGAAGCAGTAATGCGTTTCGGTTTGAACGGTGGGGCAGCCGTTGTAACTATACTGAGATCTTAGAACTTATATCTCGAGGTGGGTGGCGGCATTTGCGTTGTAGATGTCTATGGGCTCCAGTAACCACTTAACACCGGGTGAGCTGCGAGCTCGTCCACCCACCAAAGCAATAAAATAAAAAAAATGAGTATGCGTATTTAAACTATCAGGTCAGTTAAAATTTCTGTCAAAGACAAAATCATTGTTTGTAATAATCATAATTATAATAGTCATTTAAGATGCGTGCAGGACCAGGACATGTGGAATTACCATAAAACCAGTGTGCTTAGTGCGAGTTTCTTAACGTTCTCGATAGCGTAAAAGTTAGCTCATTTGTATGGAATGGGAACGTTTGCCTACGTTTGCCGCTAGGGGCGCTGTTCCAACTGCATACAAAATTGGGTTAACTTTTACGCTATCGAGAACGTTAAAAAACTCTCACTAAGCACACAGCAGCACAAAAATATTATTCTGACTGTCACTTCTGTCACTCATGACTTAAATTAAGATAACGTTTTTTTTTTTTTTTTTTTAAAAAAAAAAAAAAAAAAAGATAACGTGGATTAAGATCGTAATGAAATAAACTAAAATTCTAATGAATAGCCGGCTTAACCTAATAGGTGTATGGCTCTAATAAAGAATGAAAGAAAAATCCTAATGAATAACTTATCTGCGTGCTATATTCGCACATTGTAGCCAAAAAATAGCGTTTCTAGATTAATTGACTTATCCGCTTTCATACGCGCATTTTTACACGGCCATTAAAACTCATTCTGACAGTAGATTTTATTGAGCATGCCTCAGTAGGTGTTAATACGTGTTAAGTTTATAGCCATGCGTAGATCTGACTGATTTAAAATAACGTTTCAAACTTTTCAAAGTAAACACTCTGATCACATATCTGTTTACACAAAACGAATATGTTTATTTTTTGTAATTGATATTTAATTTTTTATGGTGACTACGTCGTCTTCTTGCTTAGTTGTTTGATTTTTTTAAGTCTTGCCTTCACTCACTATGCTTAAGCTGCTGCATGTATGAATTAATTTACTTTCTTTATTAACTAGCTGACCCGGCAGACTTCGTAGTGCCTCAATCGATAAATAAAAGACAAATCAAGGGGACACATCTAAGGAAAAACAAAATTGTTTGTTTTTATATAATTCCAAGTATTTTCCACCTTTTAAACCTTCTCTGGACTTCCACGAAAAATTCAAGACCAAAATTAGCCAAATCGGTTCAGCCGTTCTCGAGTATTAGCGAGACTAACGAACAGCAATTCATTTTTATATATAGAGATTAAAAATTGTAATTAAGTTGTGGTCTTAACCCACTTATTTTTTTTATTTTTATATATAGCAACAGCAAATGTGCCTACAGTACAGGAATTACTAAATATAAAAGGCAATGTTGCCGGTTACGTAAGATAGACGAAATAAGAAAAAAAAAAAATTTTTTTTTTCAATTTTAATTTAGCTGATTTTTATTAAGATTGACGTAATATATAGTAAGATAAGAAGAAAATTATACACTATATCAGGTAAATAGCGATTTTTACTAAAAGTAGACACGACCTTATGAATCTTATCTGGAGAATATATAATATCCATTCTTCCATACTAATATTATAAAAGTGAAAGTGTGTTTGTTTGTCCTTCTTTCACGTCGAAACGATGCAACAGAATGACATGATTTTTTACAAGCGATAGTTGTAGATCAGGAGTGTGACATCGGTAATTTTCAATCGCGAAAAACACTCTGTCGAGAAACCACACTGACACTTTTTTTGAACTCGTGGGCCGAGCCATAACAATTAATTATACTATAAACAAAATTTTATTTCAATAACATAACGTAGTATTTTTTGTACGTTTTTTTTACCCTGTAGACAGACGAGCATACGGCCCACCTGAAGGTGAGTGGTTACCGTCGCCCATGGACTTCAGCAATGCCAGGAGCAGAGCCAAGCGGCTGCCTACCGCTTAATACTCTCCACGAGCCTCGTTTGAAGAAGGTCATGTCATAGCGCTTGGAAAACACTCGTGGAGGGGAGCTCATTCCATAGCCGAATGGTACTATTTGATGGCCGTATTTTTTTGTATTACCATGAGTTTGAAGCACAGGTACCTAGAGCTGCCATTCCATGTATTTTCGCAGCCGAATAAAGCCGTCATACAATATAAATAAAACTTCACCCGTACGTAGGTACGATTTATTTTTATTTTTTATTGCTTATGTGTGGACGAGCTCACGGCCCATCTGATGTGAACGTAAATGTCGCCACCCACCTTGAGACATGAGTTGAAACGCCTCACTTTCAACAGTACAACAATTGCCCCACCCATCAGACCGAAACGCATTACTGTTTCACGGCAAAAATAGGCAGGGTGGTGTTACCTACCCGACATCACAAAACGTCCTGCCACCAGTAAATTACTATTATTAGGAGGACTGACTGCTTCTAAAAGCAATGATAGGGGAGGATGGATTGACAACATTTAAGTTTTCGATCAATTACCTCAAGGCGGTTGGCACTAATTCACTATATCTATGGGCTTCGATAGCCACTTGACAATCATTAAGAGCAATAAGAATTAAAAAAAAAAAGTATACAAATGACCACAGTCACTCCAAACAAAAATAAATCAAGGCAACAACACTACGAATCTCATTGTATGAAAATCGATTTAGTATAAAATTGATTGGCGATCGTTCTCTCCGTTTCACGCGCTCGTTCGGATCAATACTTACAAATGACAAACATGCGTCGCGTATTGTACGAATAAATTGGAATGTCATGTTCAGTTAGTTCTCGGTATGGACACCTTCGACCGGTTTTGGTGACATTCATCGTCTGAAGCCAAAGTTTTAAAATAAGCTACATATTTACGACGCAGCCAGGCGTTTTGACGTCGTTCTCTAAGAAGTCGATTTCAATCCGTATTCGAATAACTGCTTCCCTACCTTGTGCTGTTTAGTGACGACTTAGAAATATCATTCCCCAAATTTCCGGAGGAATCACCGGAAATCGGTTTGTGTTGTTCATTGAGTATTTATTGATAATGGTTAATATAAATAATACAATTTTTTTTTTATTGCTCAGATAGGTGGACGAACTCACAGCCCACCTGGCGCCAAGTGGTTACTGGAGCCCTTAAACATCAACAACGTAAATGCGACACCCACCTTGAGACATAAGTTCTAAAGTATAGTGACAACGGCTGCCCCGCCCTTCAAACCGAAACGCATTACTGCTTCACGGCAGAAATAGGTAGGGGGTGGTGGTATCTACCCGTGCGGACTCACAAGAGATCATACCACCAGTAATTGAAACCTCATGACTTAAGGTGACAATTTATGGGCTCCAATAATCACTTAACGACAGTCAAGCGTTCAATATTTATTTAACGCAAAAAACCCTTATGTAACCTAATTCGAACCGGAATAATCCTAAAAAAATGATTAAAGTATTTTTAATTCGTTTTCAAAGTAGATGCGCTTGTAGGATACCTTCAATCCTTTATTGCCAGATATAAGTCACTGTTATGTTATGCACGCCGTTAACGCAAAATCGTGACGCTGCGTACAGGTTATACTAATCATATTAACAAAATGACGGTCCATTTATGTACCACGGCTGTACCGACTTTTGCATTTCCGAAACATATTTAAGCTAGCCCTTATTTATATACGACATAAGGTTTCTATTAAGTCGTAAATGAATTTAGTTTCAAGAAAAGCAATAGACTAGTTCAGGATTCATTGTTCTTATTTGCTTTTCACCCCTCGATATCAAAAAACTTTTAAGCGACATTTCGCTTAATAGGTACTTGACATTTATCTTTGTAACTAAAGGTCTATTTAATTTGATATTAGTATCAATAATTCGATGATTTAAATTGAACTTAAATTAAGTTTACCCTATTTAAATAATAATTGCTAAAGAAGTTTTTTATCATGATATTTTTTTCCAAATTTCAAACTTTAAACGGCTCTACGTAAAGTAGGCAAATGTAGCTTAAACTAAACAGCCTTTCATCCCTCGAAATACAATGTTATCTGTGTGCAGAAAAACAAAAAAAAAAAAACAAGCTGATAAATTGCAAAGGAGAATCACTTTCTGTTGTGACTAGGATAGCTTCGAACTGCCGACCCGGGGTTGATGTCCGCTCCGGTAGCTACCGGGAAGTGCCCATACGGCTTTCAAACGACGGTTAGCGCGTGTCCACTAATGTGCCGTCTGTCCATAGCCAATCAACTCGTAATGGGAGGTAGACCCTCGCGCCGAGGCTTAATAGCTAACGCGTGCTATCCGACAAAAAAAAATCATTTTAAAATATTATTTTTCGTGTTCAAGACATTTAACTTGTTTAAGATATAATACGGGAGAAACAATAGGTATTTATTATATTATTATGTATTTACTGGTGGTAGGACCGCTTGTGAGTCCGTACGAGTACGTACGGACTCACGGCCGTGAAGCAGTAATGCGTTTCGGTTTGAAGGGTGGGGCAGCCGTTGTAACTATACTTGAGACCTTAGAACTTATATCTCAAGGTGGGTGGCGCATTTACTTTGTAGAAGTCTATGGGCTCCAGTAACCACTTAACACCAGTTGGGCAGTGAGCTCATCCTTCCATGTAAGCAATAAAAAAAAATTATAGACCGTTTTTCCTAGTTAATTAATTATCTTAGGATGTTCAAATTTTATGAACTGGCAAAGTCAGTTTTATCGGAGACATGGCAAGTTTAATTATTATCTATGGAAATGACAGCGCGCGCAAACCACACGCTTCAACAACGTTTCTCTGTCTCTGTTATAGAATAAGCAAATTACTTAGCTTCTTTGCCTGCCGAGCTAAATTGCTGGGCAAATTTGAATGAAACAGTTAATTTCAACCGACTCTAATGAACTGATATTATCTAGTTGTCATTACGCAAAACTCCATAGATTACATAAGTGGTTGGAGTTACGAGGAACGTGCCAACATCCGGACCGCAGTAGCATACAATTTTAGTACATGCCTTAAACGATGTCTCCTTCAACCCGTAAACGATTATAACTCTATATTTATATCCATTGGCATGTGACATAAGCTTGTATCTACGTAACGGAAGACACATCGTTTGTCAAATATGTCGCAGTCAATTACATGTCTTATCCTGTGAGTCACAGAGTCGTTATTACATCCATGTCGCGGTCAATTACTTAATATCTTATTCTGTGAGTCGTAATTACATTTCGACGTGAAAGTTATTGTAATTCACTTGTGTAATGTTAAAATGAATACCTATTGGGTTTTAGAAATGGTAAGTATCAAAGTTCTGTGATTAATACCTTTTAATAAAATATTTTTTAATACGCTTTGTTGAGCTTGGTATATATATTTATGTATGTTTGTTTGTCTGTAATGGAATTTTACACATTTTCAACATTTTCACTGATTTTAAGTCGTCCGATTAGTTTGAAAATTTAAATGCCAAAAGCTCACAGCACAAGAATAATCTTGTTATCACTGCTTGCTGCACAATAAATTGCAAAGGATAGTTATATGAAAATAGTTCTAGATAAGTAAGTCGCTCACTCGAATAAAACCTATACAGGTTTTATTGAGATGTAACCTTTTTATTGATCCAATAATAAACTCTTTGGTCGCACTTTTTCTCTGCTATGAAGCCTGTTAAACCACAGAATAAATTCTGATAACAGTTCAATTAAGGCTTAAAGGAGTGAAGAAAGATCGATAAAGAAGGATCAGTAACAGAATGAAATCATTCGTACCTAAAGCTAACATAAAGAATTAAATTAATAACAAATAAATAAATAAATTTAATTAGTATAAAATCTTGTATTTTCTTTTTATTACCATTGTGAAAAATACTTGATTATAACTAAGACCTTAAAAATCAATTTGAGCCATTGTTTCAAGACCCATTTTTTAATGTTCGATATCACTAAACGGGTTTTAAAATATTTTTGTGGCTTGCGACTATGACTATATCGAGTGATGCACGACGCGGTCATTTGTAATCGAGTTGAATGGAACATATTTCTTATAGGGACTTCGATACGTTAATTAAATAAATAATAGTACGTCAATTAAGGTTTGCATCGATAAAGTTGTTAACTTATTTATTTAGTGAGGCGTATGACAAGCCCTATCTAACATGTAGATACAATATCACTACACTGCCTTTAACAACGGCGAGGCAGACAAGCGTGCCGGATTAAACGGGGAGAGCCGTTAAAGAACGAACTAGATGTCACTAAATAGATGACAACTGCTTATGCTGTAATTAGTGTGAAACAAGAGCTCGAAGATACATCTGTACCAAAAAAATAAAATAGTGATAGAACTCTATAGGTATATACCAAAATACCAAAACTCAATTTACCAAATAAATAAATAAAAAAAATTAACGTCACACGCTCTCATTCGCGGAAGCCCGTCGCGGCGACTCCGTCTCATGTTTTGATTCAAATCGTATCGATTTACCGTCGTGTACACCATTCATGTCAATTAAACGTAATCGTTTTCCAAAACTAGATCTCACCGTTCGACATATTATCGTCCACTTTCACTGGATACGCGAATATGTACCCAATTAATATTTTAAATGGTCGCCCTGAAAGTTACTTCTTACAAGATGGCCGATAGAATATATAAAGCGTAAAACTTAACTATCAATTATTTTTTGTGGGATGTTTTTGATTGCTCCGTATTTTACTATTTAGTGGAGAGCTTCATTAAAAAGAGACAGTATGTAGATAATTTAATAATGGTGTTTATGTTCCAGCGCGGAGATAATTTTACGTAAAGATAAATTCAATATATAAATACGTCAATACACCCTATATAAGGCAATGAATCAATAGACTTTACGTAGTCTAAAATACAGCTGGTATATTCAAGTCGTGTGATATCATTATATCGGGGGGGCAATCCTTTTGTACTTACTGTAATCCACTAGTATCTACCTATTCAACAGGCTCTTATTAGCTTGGTAAGTAAGAATGTTTGTTTGTATAAAGCGGCATCTTTGAACGTCATTTAAACCGACTTCAAGACGTCCGATTAAGTTGAATATTTGCACAGACATCAAGAACCGAAGACAATACAATAATTTTATAATATCACTCTAACATCCTGACCATTATTTATTAATAGGATGAAAAAAAGATCGTTTTGCTATTTAAACGTGTTTTTTTTTGTCTGTACACCACTTATATCATATTTGCTAAGAAAATGCGTAAGTACGTGCTGAAAAATGATTCGTATAGTGAAGGGACAACATAATTTAATAAAATTGAAGTTCGAAAATTCACAAATAAACGCGTTTTCGGGTTCTGGAGCGTCTTGACAAATGGCCCGGTAGCTACCATAGATAATATTACACTTAATATTTAAGTAGCTACTGCCTTTCTGACTAAGGCTAGGCACGTGTTTCGGCCAGACGCGGTTTTCACTTACCGGCACGAGAATCGAGATCACGTCTGCCCATTTATAAATAAATAAATAAGCTTATTTATAAATAAACATTTATGATGTTTTTACTATGTTTAAAATAAGAAAGAACCTTGGGTAGCACTCAAATAAACGTGTAAGAAAATTGTACCTATATAGACGTTTTTTTTTCCTACCTAAGCTGATAGCCTTGAGAGGCTATATCAGCGTCGCCTTAACTAGTAGGTGAGCTCACGGGACTCAAACCCGACGACGTTGCTAACACGAAACCTAGCAAGAGCCGTGCTTCGCAGAATCTACCACCGGATCGGAAACGCGACCCAATGAGAAGATCCGGCGAGAAACTCAGTGGGCTGTGTCTGAGGGTTTATATAGACGTTATTGTGTTGTTTACACTGGAAATGAAATTTGATTTTTTATTCTAGTTTTAATTATAATATAAAATGCTAATGATGCTAAGACTGGCTGGTATTTTGCACAGAGAGTGAGTCTAGCTGTCCAACGAGGTAACGCAGTCAGTATCTTGGGAACTGTGCCTCCTTCAAGCGCATTGGAAAATTTGTTCTACTGTATCAATTGATTTAAGTTAAATTATTTGATTTCTTATTTATTAATAAAACATTTGGGTTGTATATTTTTGTAAATTAGCAAATGTTGATTTATATAAACTAGAGGTCCCGCAGTAGTCGAAATTCGACTATAGTTAATTGGAATTGTAAGTTTGTACACTATTATAATTGTATTTTATACTTCTATAATTACAAATTTCGCCAAGACTACTCTATAAAAAATATTAACAGAGACAAACAATATTTAATCTATTCTCAATTTGACAACAGACGTCAAGAACAAAAGTTTTACAATAAATAGTATGCATGCGTGTGTGCGTCAAATACATGGTCTGTAGTGTGTGTAATGTTTTCTTTATTGATTTAATGTATCTTTCATGCATTATTTTAAAAAAATATTAGCTTTGTGCACTTCTTCTCTATATTCTCTAGAAGTGTGGAAAATTTCATACTACTCCGTCCGCGCAATTTTCGTAAAAAGGGATACAAAGTTTTTGCTTCACGTATTAATATATAGATGTATTAATATAAAATTAAATAAATAAGTTTATTCAATTGCAATCCAAAGTTCTGATCTGTTTCGATTACACATCGAAAAAAAATCGGTCTATTAAAATTTTTATTACTAAGCGAATTACTTATTAAAATAAACTCAGCTTAATTGTTTCGCATGCAACGGGAAATTCTCGAGTGTGTCCGAGCACAGCGACTTATAGATTAGCCAAGACGAGACAACATGTCAAACGATGTCGCCGAGTGAAAATTTACTTGAATTTAATAAAGAAAAAAGCACACGTATCGATCGTGAGATAAACAACATCGCAACATTTTATCTTGCAACTTTCTGAAGTGCGACTAGTACAGGCTAAAACTATGTAGTATAAGAATTATGATTACAATCTTAGAATGGAATTGAAACTCTTGGCACAAGAAATAATAACGTCTATGATAATAATTAATTCATCTTTCCTTTAGCTTTTCGATTAAATATAAAACAGGCAGAGATATTAAGTCTCACTTTCTTTTTCATTGATTTAAGAAATTGATTTAAAAAATTGGCTGTGCTACAAAAAAACATAGTAAAAAAACATACTTAAATTACAAATATTTTTCAATATTCATAGTATATGTAGTTCTTTAACAATAATTAATTGAAAATGTCATCGCTTTCAATGTGATGACATCATCAGCAATCTATATATTAATACGTGAAGCAAAAACTTTGTATCCCTTTTTAAGAAAATTGCGCGGACGGAGGAGTATGAAAATTTCCACACTTATAGAGAATATAGAGAAGAAGTGCACAATGCTAATATTATTTTAAAATAATGCATAAAAGATACATTAAATCGATAAAGAAAACATTACACACATTACATACCATGTATTCGACGCGCACATGCATGCATACTATTTATTGTCAAACTTTTGTTCTTGACGTCTGTTGTCAAATTGAGAATAGAATATTGTTTGTCTTTGTTAATATTTTTTATAGTGTAGTCTTGGAGAAATTTGTGATTATAGAAGTATAAAATACAATCATAATAGTGTACAAACCTACAATTCCAATTAATTATAGTCGAATTTCGACTGCTGCGGGACCTCTAGTAAGTATAAAAAGCGGAGTCGTTGCCTAAAAAAAATTAATCTTTGACACTACACTGTCACCAGATAATTTATTATTTTAAATTTCTAGCTAACTACTATGTATATCTTTGGAAACATGTACGTACAGATTGTTATAAACCGCCTTGATGAATATTAAGTCTTAAAAATGCTCAAGTCATGACCAACTTATGCTTAGAGTTTAAAAGTTGTTTGTGACTATCAATAAGGTTATAAAAAACATTTTAGTCGTACACAGAGTATATTAATAGCGGTATCTGTTTAAATTAAGCCAAGGATAACGTCATAATAGGGCAAACAAAAATCGAACATATTTGTTTTAAAATATTGATAATTGATGTTTAGTTTTCATTAAAGAAGGTTTGCTATAATCCGCTACCCAGTTTCTCGAAAAAGTTTTTCAATCAATGATAAAAAAGAAAAAAAAATTATCTATTCTCATTCTATGCGCATTCCCAATGTTTTATGTTCGACGTTATAATCAAAGTTCCGTGTAACAATGTAGTTCCTTCAATGCCCCACAACAAGTCTAACAGTTCATTGAACATTCGTCTAGTTTTTACTATGAAAAACAAGACATGCCGTGTTCGTTATCGGCAAAGGTGAAACGTGTGTAGGTACTTCTTAGAATGGCTAATGGAGAAAATTTATGATTCAGGCGCTTTAGAGAAAGCACTTTATGAGATCTATGATTAGTTAGATATTAATTAACAAAAGCAAAACTTCTGAATGAAAGTTAATAATAAATTGGGTAGGTACCACCACCCTGCTTATTTCTGCCGGGAAGCAGTAATGCGTTTCGGTTTGAAGGGTTGGGCAGCCGTTGTAATTATACTTGAGACCTTAGAACTTATATCTCAAGGTGGGTGGCGCATTTATTCATTAATCAGTTAACAACAGGTGCGCTGTGAGCTCGGCCACCTATCTAAGCAATAAAAAAAAATCTATTTAATGACCCCATAAACTGGACTTTCAATAGATAGCACAACTTCGATTACAATTAGTAGATTGTTGATGATAGGCTCTTTGTAGTTTAGACATTAATAGAAGAACCTGTTGAGCCCCTATATAGGGCAAGGATTAATAAGACACGTGTTCAGTTAAGTAAATAAAGTACATTGAGATGATAACTTAACGTGCTATCGACAGCCCGACAATCCCGAGACTGACGTAGCATCACTGCAATATAATTATCGCTAACACATACATATTGACAATTGCTATGGGGACATTTGTGGTCCCTACAAATTGTTTGGCGTCATTCCGTTCCGTATGTTCCGATTTAAAAGGTATGCAGCGCAATTATAATTCTAGATGTTTAGTTATTCAAACAACAACGAACATATCGTTTTAGTTGTATGTTAGTAAATGCTTTTCTTCTGCCGTGGATGAGCCTTAGAATAGAATCCCGCGAGCAATCTTGAGACACGACTTTTTTTCTTACCTATGCTGATAGCCTTGAGAGGCTATTTCAGCTTGGCCCTAACGTGTATAGGTGAGCTCACGGGGCTCAAACCGGAGTGTTGCTAACTCTGAGCCCTAGCAAGAGAATCTACCACCGGATCGGAAACGCGACCCACTGAGAACATCCGGCGAGAAACTCAATGGGCTGTGTTTATGGGTTAATTCGCTCGTCGAGCCCTTCGTCGCAAGCGACGGGTTCGACGAGGACGGTGACCGGTGCTTGTGGTGCCTAAAAGCACCGTTAATAGAAGACACGACTACAGAGCTTCACTCGCTCAGTGTATCTAGTATGACCCCTCGAGGTCACCAGAATAGGTAGACAAAAAAAAAAGCTTAAATTNGAGGTCACCAGAATAGGTAGACAAAAAAAAAAGCTTAAATTTTATTGTACTAGCGGTTGCATTAGGTACTCTGTCTATCGGAAGACACGACTGTTTTGTGCCCGAAATAAACAGAATTGTAATATGCGTACTTTTTTTGTTCCTTGCTTATTCTTTGGTAGCCTAAGGGACTATTCTAGCTACGCCCGGACGGGTAGGTGAGCTCACGAGCTCAGCCTGAGAGAATTTGCTAACACTAGCCCTAGCAAGAGCAGTGCTTCGCAGAGTCTACCACCGGATCGGAATTACGAGCCACTGAGAAGATCCGGCGAGAAACTCAGTGGGCTGTGTCTGTGGGGTATGCGTATTGTGTACAGAAAAGGCTCCAATAACAGAAAACACGGACTGCGACCAGAGTTCGTGTCATGTCGTCTACGAGACAACTGTAAAACGAAAACGTAAAGCCTCTTCGGTGCATTTATTTTGAATTACCAAAAAAGAAACCGCGTAAAAAGGTCGAATCGTGACAGTTTTGACTCGTGAAATCGAAGTGTAAGTTTTAACGCTCACCAGAGATCGATGGCACTAAATGTTTCAAAGTTTTTAATATGGCTCTCTACACAAAAAAAAAACAATAAACTCTGTCGCCGATCAAGACACGCAATTTGAGTTAAACCAGATTTCTTCCCGATGAAAACTAACAGGATAAAAACTAACAGGACGGTATTATCCGTGAGGGCCGACCGCCAATGTTTAGTGGTTCGTTGAAGACGAAGAAATAAATAAAAAATTTGATGCTGAGAAATTTTGACTATTATTGATGTTATTGATAAGTGCAGGAGCTGCGGTGGTCGACATTGATGACGCGTTAATAATTTAATGTGAAGGTTGCAGTTATGATCTGGGGTTCACCAGTAATATGTTTAAGCTACATTGTGTTTACACCACAAATGAAATAATCCCACTATTTGTCCGTTCGTGAATAAAACTGAAAATCGTCAAAAGAATTGCTGCTTCAAATAGAAATTGTTTTAATATAATTTTATCGTTTATTTTTCGTTTAGGCAAACGTATATTGAATGTAGGGACAATTGAATATTAAATCACTATTTACATGTTGGTTTTTAAATAATTCAAATGTAAATTTTTTTTTTAGAGTACATTAACCCTGTTTCCTATTTAAAGGTACAACTTTACAATGAACTCATTTCATAAAAAAAACATTAAATACCTAAACATCGTCTCCACCGAACAAATATTAACACGTATTTCTAATTTGGTTGTCAAAAATTAAAGCAAAACGAATTGATATTATGTAAAAAAGCGATTAATATCGTTTTAACGATTTTCCAATTGTAGTCGATAACCGGATACAAATAACTAGAAAATCTATAAAATAGTAAAAAGAACCAAATAGTAAAATTAACAATTCTTAATATTAGCTCTTAAGAATTGTTAATTAATTTTAAAATAGTGTAAAATATTGTGATATATTTGTGAAAAGCTCATGCTATATTTATGCCACAGGCATATGTGTGTTGTATTCTAATATGTGTTGCTTGACGGATGTCGTCGACCATTCAATTGGAACGTACGGTTGACTGCTTCAAAGAAGATATGGCAGAACGAGGGACCTACCCATGTGTACACACTACTACCACTTTCCATTCCCGACAGTTGGTAATTCTGTAAAATTGAAAATCATAGAATGAAAGTAATCGATCGTTTTTTTTATAAACTAGCCTCTTTTTCTATCCTACCTAATCTAGTCACCTCGAGGAGTTATACTAGATTCGCCCTGCGAGTAGGTGAATTCACGAAGCTCTAACCTGGGGAGTAGTCTTGCTGGATCCATTTTTTTAAATAGTAGAATATGTTTATAGTTTATGTTTTTTGATGCGAGAGAAGCCCGCCAACTGCCATGTCCTTTAGATGTTTTTTTTTAATAGCTTAGATGAGTGGACGAGCTCACAGCCCACCTGATGTTGAATGGTTACTGGAGCCCATAGACATCTACAACGTTAATGCGCCACCTTGAGATATAAGTTCTAAGGTTTCACTTTAGTTACAACGGCTGCCCCACCCTTCAAACCGAAACGCATTACTGCTTCACGGCAGAAATAGGCGGGGCGGTGGTACCTACCCGTGCGGACTCACAAGAGGTCCTACCGCCAGTAAAAGATGTCACTGAATATGAACTTCCGAACCCGATAGTGTATATGTTCTTAATTTAAAAGCGATTCATGTTTTTCGTTAGTTTGAAGGCAGCGTTTATTACTGTTACGGCTAAGGAAATAGTTACATCCTCTTTGTTGGAAAAAAAAATGCACCTATTATTTTCGAATTCTAAATTTGACAGACTAATTGTGTAGAGCATAATCTCTTTTGTTGAGGTTACGGAAAAATCGAAATTTCATTCACAGACTTCGAGCGTATTTAAAACATCGCTTGAGGAATGATTACCGCGAGAAAAAACAGCACAGAAAAACTGAAATGGTGTTTTTTACGTATCGCTAACTCGCCTGCCTATTTATGGCAAAGAAAAATAGACTATATAATAAAGAAAAATAACACCGTTTTTGTTTGAATAAATTTTTGGATTTTTGGAGAGAAAGCCATGCAAAAAGTGAGATTTGAAATTTGCAGATGAAATAAAAAACGACTCAGACAATGTTGATAACGGTGAACGAAACACGATCTACGAGAATTCCAGAAGTTTCGTAATCACCACGGTTTAAACTTTCGCGACTATTACAGACTATTATTTAACGGGTTCTTACTATGGCGCTTGGAACAACGCCAAAATATCGGGAACTCATTAAAAGTGAAAATCGATTTGTGAATGTGCCGACGCTCCACCTCTTCAAAATCAGCTATAGGAACCCTGAGACAGTGTGAATACCGCCCTTCACCACGAGCTACACTTCGAACCAGACC
This sequence comes from Bombyx mandarina, assembly GCF_003987935.1. Next base: position 1,631,206 of record NW_021011533.1, read on the forward strand.
TCGTTCGGCTACGCTGGCATAGTCCTCTAAGGCTAAGCTTAGATACGAAAAAAAAAACGAACCAAATGCCATGACTACTTCGCGACAGTGACATGTGAACTTAAATTACATATAGGTTCATTTCGGTTGAGAACTTTTTGGCGGGAACGCTAGGAGTGAAGTTGTGTACAAATGTAGGAAAATGAAACAAAGTCGCTGGACATAACTTATCGGGATCCTCCAAAAATCCACTGAAAAAATCTCAGTAAAAACCTACTATCTTACTGAGATTATATTTCATCCCACATCATCTCATTTCATTTAATTTCATCCCAGTTGATTAAAATCTCAATTTAGTAATCATCATCATTTAATTTCATTTCACTCCATATTATCATTCTTCATAAAATTAAGAATATAAATTAAAACAAGACATAACCAAAAGGTCTTAGTTACCAGGTCATAAAATCACATAAAAAATTATTTCGGTTAAAGATCGCATGTCACTAGAATATTCAGACAACGCTGCTCTCCATTGATTTTCCGATGGTTATCTTAGTAATATTTTACAACACCCACGAGAAGTGATGGATAGGAGTAGTAGGACTACTATTTTAGGGTATCCCATACGGTCACGGTACAAGTTAGGAGAGTAGTTAATCTAATTAAATTGAGACTGATATTGTAATGTCTAAAAACGAGGTGAAAATAGGGCTCTATTGTATATATAAATACCACGATTGATACGCAATATTACCACAAAGATTATTCATTTATTTACTTAATTAGAGTACAGTGTATTGTGTATGAATAGATCTGTTTCTATGTTAAAAGATTAAAGTTGTCTTTGATAATTTTAGATTGAATCCATCTGTGTGTGTGTGTGTGTGTAATGCGCATGCAAATATCATTCACACAAACTCAAACGAGAAAGTTTTTTGGACTCATTTTATATGTTTGCAAAAGTAGACATTTTCAGGTACTAATATCTATTCGGACAATAAAGTATCCGTAAAAAAGACCAATAAAATTTGAAGTTCATATTGTGATAATAACCTTAACTATACTTAGTACTTAGTCTCTTTTCTTCATTACACAATCACATTTAAAGTACTGTTTAAATAGTCTGTCTTGTTCAAATATCGGCAGGCCGAAAGGTTCGTACCCTCACATGTGGTCACTCAGCTTAATTTTTTCTTCTATTTTAAAAACAAACGAACCAAACAAATATCGTTTCTTTAAGATTCCCGTGAGAATAGCGGTCATCGAACATTCTCGAATTAAACATACGATATAACAGACGGGACAAACGAAAAACTCTGCTGTCCAAAAGTCATAAACGATTTGCTAGATGAGGTTACCATCCACAACTCGAACGACCCGAAATAGTTCCGAATGAACAGAAAGCACTAAATAATTTTGATAACAAGCTAACAAATCAATTTTACGGGAGCTCAATTATTTTACGAAAAAAAATTGAAATATCGACTCCGCCACTAATGAATCAAATTAAAAATCATAAAACGTTTAGACCAAAACTTAACGAGCATTAATCAAACACATAAATCTCATAGTAAATACCTATTATTTATTATTCCCATTCGAATTTCAGACTAGCGGTACCGCGTAAATATTAACATAACCTGAGGTTTTTTTTTTTATCTGTGGTATACGTCAATATTATCCTCAGACTAAAGCCGACCATTTAATAATAAAAGATCGTAAAGAAACCGCTTCGGAATCTATTTGACGGTACCATTACTAATTCTAAACAACAACGCACCTAGCTTTCGACATACAAATGAATCTACTTATTATTCCACGGAAATTTTAAGGAAAAAACGTTTGGCGTCCTCTTCTATTATCGTCGGTTGGCAAGTGACAGTACTAGTGAGCACTAGTAGTCCTAGTATTTCGAATATTCTCACGGATCATGTGAGTGTTTACGTTCTGATACGGTTATTTCGCTACGAGTTCTTTGAACTATATCGTAGACATTTAACTTTACCGAGCTTATTAGATGCACATAATTTTCATGGTTCAGTGCGCGTTAGAATAAAATTGTTCGTTTTTTACATAGCCATTAATTTAGCGAAACAACAAAATGTAAAAACGAATTGAATTGAAACTTAGATTTAAGATTTTTATTTTTGTAATTGTTTTTTTTTTTCCTACCTAAGCTGATAGCCTTGAGAGGCTATTTCAGCGTAACCGTGGCTAGTAGGTGAGCTCACGGGGCTCAAACCTGACGACGATGCTAACACGAACCCTAGCAAGAGCCGTGCTTCGCAGAATCTACCACCGGATCAGAAACGCGACCCACTGAGAAGATCCGGCGAGAAACTCAGTGGGCTGTGTCTGAGAGTTAATTTACTCGTCGAGCCCTTCGTCGCAAGCGAAGGGTTCGACGAGAACGGTGACCGGTGCTTGAAGTACCTAAAAGCACCGTTAGTGGATCGGGAGGATCCGAGATGACGTGGTGTAATTGAGCCAACCGGCTCATGGTCTTCTAGTGTTAAGTGGTAGTATGTAGCCGTTTTGGCTCACAAGAAGTCAAACAATAATAGTATTTTAATTCTTTTTTAAACAACTTCTTGATACCTTAGTCTTAGAGTTTTATCTTTTATTGATTAAATTCTCATCTAGCAAAGAATATTCATTCACTATGTTTATCAAAAACTATAAAAGTAACAGAGGATCGTGCCACATATTTATTATTAAACATTATTATTTATTATAAAAAAGAAACATCATTCCTAGAAATCAACTAGGTCATCCTAGAATTGAGAAAAGGAAAGCCGGAGAAACCTCTACAGATCCACCACAAAAGGAAGGGCCGGTTTTTTGTCTCCCGATCTCAGCCGCAGACCGTTACACTGGAACGGGATCGGTTCCGGGACCGGTTTATTTATTTTTATTTAAAAAACCGGTTTCTCGATTTTTGTCGGTACATCCTCAAGGTCAGCTATATAATGTCCAATATGGATTTATTTTGATTGAACTTAATGTCGATAACCCGACGTTTTCAACAATTTCATAATGTATTTAATTGAGCTACTACAAAATTGCCCGATGTTTATATTACATTAGGTTTTTAATTAAAATTACTTTTGGTAAAAACTAACGATCCCATGTACTATACGAATCAAAGATACATATATATTCGTATATATGTTTGAATAAACACCCAGACACAAAAAAAAACCAGTGTGCTTAGTGCGAGTTTTTTAACGTTTTCGATAGCGTAAAAGTTAGCTCATATTTGTATGCGGTTGGAACAGCGCCCCTAGCGACCAACGTATGCAAACGGTCCCATTCCATACACATATGAGCTAACTTTTACGCTATCGAGAAGGTTAAAAAACTCGCACTAAGCTCACTGTTCATTATAAGAATGTTTGTTCGATGCGGGAATCGAAATCACGATCATCGCCACAACAATCAGGGGCTTTAATCACTGCACCACTGAGTCAGTGAAACATAAAAAAAATTCGTCATAAATAGTATTTAAAATTTTTGTAATAACATCCAAATGCTGTACCTACACAAATCGATATAGCGTCGCTTTCCGGCTTCGCGCTGTCAATCTGTCATTTTTTTTCTGTCAACAAAAAGTGACACATATCGCGTTTGCACGCAAAAAAGCGTCATCGCGTCCACGATCATTGAAATCATTAACGCATTTAACAAACGAGGACACCTTAATTATATGTAAATAAATCAACATGCGATTTTACATATTCAGTGTATGTAAAAATCTTTTGTCATTGTAAAAGTTTCCTTTTTTTCATTCGATCGATTTTCGTTACATGAAACTGAATTTCTTCATGACGACACGAAAGTTTGACGCACGCGTTGAATGAATAAGTAGATTTTAATTTTAATTATACGAAAATATGTACTTTCTTTCGTTTTTAATAGTGGATCCCAAGCACGGCTAACCACGCAGCGTTGCGATCATCGCCAAATGTATTATTTTCTAACGACTTGCGCGCCTTCTATGGTAAGTAACTTGATCGTACTGAGCCAGAAGCATTAACATAGTGCCGGTAGTAAATCTCAACTCAATCCAATAAATTATGCAGCAAGTTTTATTACTCACACCAATGTGACCATAATGATGTTGTTTTTTGATGCATGAGACAGAACTCACGAAAAGGCAGAGGGGGGGAGAGTGAAGCGTTTAATGCGGAGCACATCTCTCCCATCACCCTTCCCCTCGGGACGCCGGACCGGTGGTCGTCGGCACCACGACCACTAGCCCTCTCGGTCGGCAGGCTATCCGGAGCCCGCCAAGATGGCGCCGGTCAGAGTGAGTATGATTTCATGCTAAAATTTTCAAGAACAGTAGCTGTATACAGGCAACTCATAGAAAACTGACTTCAATAAAATAAAATGAGATTATCATCAATGTAGCCGAAATCAATTAAATATGCATTATTAAGGATAGCAAAAACACTACTGGTCAGATTTTGATAGGAAATTTAAAAAAAAAGAACCTAAAAATGAGGTTAACACAAATTAAATAAAAAAACAATAAAATTGATATCCTTAGCTCCTTTTTAGAAGTCGTTTTAAAAAAAAAGCTTCCCGCCGATTCCTTACAAAACATTACCCTACTTACATACAGCCAACGTTCAACAAGAACTTGTAAATGCTAACAGTACAACTCAATGCTCCTTAATAGGACGCGTTGTAAAATGTCTATAAACAGCTGTATCACTTCTTGTTAACCATTTCCCGTATTAAATTAAAGCTATTCAAGCCTCAATTTAATTTATATTAGAAAGGGCCTTTAGTCTTTTTTTCGCATATTGATTTATGCACGAATAAAGAGCTATTATATTATAATTTATGACAGGTTTTGTTTGGATTGACTTAGGCGAAACTCATGAAGGAGATTTTAATGGTTGCGAGGCTTTATAAGGCATGACTACCTGAATTCTCCTACCCTAATTAAGTCTCAATTGTGTGCATAGTACAACGGCTGTTTTGCCCTTTAAGCCGGAGCGCCTTACTGCTTTGCGGCGGACATAGGCGAAGTGGTATCTATAGTACAATACAATTTTTAGACCTCATGCCTCAAGGTAAGTAACCACATTTATTTAATGCAGTTCATGAGCTCCGGTAACATATTTTACACATTGACAACATTCTAGTAGGATTAACATGTCAAAGACACAGTTTGAGAAAGTATTCTATTGTAAAATGAGTAGTTCTCAACGATTCAGTGTAAGTGTACAAGTGCACTTGAATTTGTGTGCTTGTAGTAGGAACGTATACGTATATTTTTAGAACGAGTGTGTGGGTGTGGGAATTTATTTTGACATGATACTTTATTTTTATTTTTTTATGATCACTGGTGACCCGGAGACCTTTCCAGTTTCACCAGGACAGGTGGGCGAGCAAAGGCTCAGCCAGGAGGGGTGGGATTTGCTAAAAGCTGCAAATGAATCTACTACCGGATCGTTATCGCGACCCGCCGAGACGATCCGGCAAGAAACTAAGCGGTCTGATGCATGTTGAGTCTAGGTCGTAACCCAAAACGAGTTTGATATTGTAAATCGACATAGCCAAAATATTAGTAAAGATTATCAGTATCTTTCAGGTACAGATTAAGCAGTGCCTTTTTTGTAATCTCGTAAGCCTGACATGAAAAAATAAACACCCTACGTGTTGTCTATGGGCTTAGGATTAGCGCGAAAATTTTCGATCGATGTTTCCTAATGAAGTAAGAGTAGAGGTTAGGAGACATCATAAACCGTCGAAATGACGGCTAATTTCAAGCCATTTTCTTAGTAATTGAGTTAAGGATAATGTTTCTTTAAGGCCATAGGTTTATATTGAAACGGTAAACGGAACAAACCTGAGTTTTATCGGCCTTTTATTAGCTTGACCTCTACGCCAATCCGTGCAACGGAATCTTTGAAAGTAATTTTCACTAACTTCCAAGCGTATAATTCATTTAAATATTTACACATGTATCAAGAATCGATGATAAAACAACAATATTGTAACACAATTTGTACTTTGACAACACGATCATCAGGGTTGAAAAGTTGATTTATGAATTGAAGAAATGAGTGGATGAAGGTTGATCCTGTTGAGGATAAATAGGTTGGAGGTGAATTTTTACATTGAATGAAGGTGTTATGTGCCTATAAACCATATTAGACTTTAAAGCTCCAGGTTTAAAGGCTATTTTTAGAAATTACATGTGATGAAGTTATTAACGAAGAAAAAGTACAAGTAACAGGAGTTTGTTGCCCGTTTTCTCAAAATTAACAAATTGTATCATATCCCCTTCATCCACTCATGTCTTCAATTATGAACCCTTGACAATAGTGTCCATTTTATCATCACTTGCGTTTCAATACAAACAAGTCCCGAGCCTAAAATCACAGATTGGCTGTCGAAATCCATCTCATTTTAACGGAGAATGAAGGCATACCTACATTTTATATCTGTAATAATATACATATTTACATTAATCTGTGGACTATTTAGAGGGCATTAAAACATTTAGATTGTAGATTAAGGGTCGATATTTTTGGAAGACGATTCACATCTCACAGGGATTTCACACTTGATGCCTTTGTAGTCTACGGAATTCGATGCATATAAAATCGGATTGTTTAAAGCTATTATTCCTCGTTGTAACTCGATTTATAATATAAAAACGCAATTACAAGCAAATGCTTGTTGTTGGGCAAGCAGCGACTCGATTGTATCACAAAATCTTGAGAACAATACCATAGATAATACTGCACAGTTTAAAATATTTTAAAGTCGACGAATCCAAGGGAACCAAAGGGAAGAGAAAACTCGAAAATAGAGAAATCAATAATAGCGCAGTAACTGCTCATAAAATCTAAATAAGATAGTAGTTTTAGGTATTGTTACAACAAACACAGGTAACAAATATATTGTGTAACTAATGCAAATAATAACAACGAAATGAAATGAAGTCAAGCAACGGATTTTGTATGCTGAAGCATTCCTTTGTTGAGGACAAAAAAACGGAAAGAAATACAGTTATTATATCTGAGAATTCTCATGCCTTTTGCATTATAACAATTTGTTTCCATTTTAACTGTAAACGGCGTCATGAGACTAAAACTTGTATTGTTTCCGGAGTGTCACGTCTTTTCTATTTCCTCCGATGCTGTTTATGTATATTTTTTGGCTGAAAGTTCTCGTTACCAGGCCATAATTATCTTTATAACCTTTATGGACCAAAGAATACGGAAACTAATTATTTTGTTCTTTGTTTTTATTGCCCGTGTAGGCAGAGGAGCATAAGGCCCACCTGATGGTGAGTGGTTACCATCGCCCATGGACTTCAGCAATGCCTGGGACAGAGACAAACCGCTACCTACCGTTAAGTACTCTCCACAAGCCTCGTTTGAAGAAGGATATGTACTGGCGCTCGGGAAACACCGTGGAGGGGAGCTCATTCCATAGCCGGATGGTACGTGGCAAAAAAGAGCTCTGAAAACGCACTGTGGATGAACGCAGTGGCTCCATGTAGTGTGGATGAACTCTAATGTTCAATTATGAAATAAATACTTTTAGACGACGATTAGTGATAGTTACAGGGAATCATTACATGGTTATAAAATCAAATTTCGGCTACAATGTCATACAAAAAAAAGAAGGTATTAATTTCAGATGTTGTTTTTTTCGTGTTTTCAATAATCAACTCTTCCCGACATCTATTGGCGAATAATAATACTATTTTTCTTAATTGTGGGCAACTAACCGCTTTAAAGACACAACAAGATGGCGTTATAAAAAAAAACGAGCAAAGCTCGGTCATCATCTAGTGATATTATGATTTGATATTAATATTCGATATGATCGAAATAAAAATTCCGTAGCATCTAATACTCGTACTGCTAATTACACACGACAAGTCATTCTATACAGTTATTGACAGTACAACGTAATTTAATTAATTAGGCACATTTGCAGTGCGCATAGTGTGACAGCTCATAGGAAGTAATTTATCTTAATTAGAATTAAAATCAACAGTTATCCTTAGGTTGTTTTTTTGTTCTAAATACAAGTTAATGTGCGCAAAACAAAGAAATCATTAAAGAGTATGCATAATTTGCACATACAGGATGATAGTGTATTGAACTCGTTACAAGAATTATTTTGAATTCGGTCGCATTGATACTCTAAGCCAGTGATTCTCAACCTTTTTTTGTTGCGGCACATATTTAACGATTTCAAAATTTGGCGGCACACAAAAAAAAAAGATAAAAATTATTTACTTACTACAACACACTGCATAAATAGTTTATCAAAAAAAATTAATATACGAAATAAACTAAAATATACTATAATTTTTTTTATGTGGATTTAAATATATATTCATGTTTAAAATATTTTTCTTTTAAAATGATATAATTTAATAATATTAACATTATTATATATTCCCAAAATTTGGCGGCACACAAAAGTGCCGCGGAACAGTGGTTGAGAATCACTGCTCTAAGCGCACGATTTTAACAATATGAACGTAACCATAAGGGGTATGTATGTACGTTTTGCAAGAATTATTTTAATACGAATTTACGGTTTATACTCGCATTTATTATTTTCATTTTATAATTTCCGGCGTTTTGAAAAGTTTACAGTTTAATAGTCACGGACGATGAAGTGTCTTTTTTTGTAACCCCTGACGATTAGGCTTACGTTTAGAATAGTTATATTATATAGTTTTTACCGTATTGTTACTAAAGTTTTATTTTGGAAAATCTCTACATAAAATCTAATAAAGATTAAACACAAGCTTTTTTTTTATATTTTTACTGTGGACAAACAAACTCACGTCCCATCTGGGTCTAAGGTTACCGGAGTATATAATACACATCCTCACCTGAACTATTTAACTCTATGAAGTACCACTTGATATTCGAGACAGTCTTTTAAGCATAGCAATTGGCTTCTTGCTACGCCATTGATGCCAATGTCGTGATTGTAAATGTCTTTAATAAACATATAAATATTCTGTTAAGTATATGAATAATTATGTGAAGCTACACCAGGCAAAGTAAATTAATTTAAGACTTTAATACTTTAACATATTGTTATCGAATTTTAAATACTTGAATTCATATTAAATGAGTTCTTTTTTTTTAAAATCAGCACTACCAGTACACTTTATTATTTGTAGTCATGGATGAGACTCGTTGAACGATTTGATACACTTCGTTTCAGTGATTGAAAAGATGGAAAAAAAAACAGCGCGAATAATCATTACATTTTTACAATTACAAACACTAGTATTTTTTTTTTCTTCTTCGATTTACCGCAATGTCCTAACATTTCGTGCACAAAAAGAGTTACAAAAAAAGAAATTTTAGTATGCACGCGACGCGATCTCCGGTTTCGTACAAAAACTTACTTGATACAAACCGTGTGTGATGTGAGCACTGCGTTACGCTAAATGAGAGAAAAAAAAGGGTGCGTGTACGCGCGTAAGAAGTTATACTTTATTTTTATTTTTATTTTTTTTTAAATAATAAATAATAAATATTTAACGTTAATAATTTAAGAATATTTAGTATGAATTATATTAAATAATAATTTTGTCATTTATATTACTAAAAAATGAATGCTAATAATACCTTTTTTTTACGAGTGTGCATGCGCGAAAGTTCACCTGCGGCTATATTCAGACTCGCCAAGTTACATCTCGGTCGTATTGTAATGAGCGATTTAGTGGGCAACTTTATTCTGTTAATTTTGTGCCACGGTGCGCGCGCATCGTAAAATTTCACTCACATTTTTCATAACGCGCCTAAAGAAGTATAACTTCAAAAATTGAAAATTTGAACGTTACCGAGTTTACGGGATTATAATTTTTCGTTACCTTTCATTTTTAAAGAATGTTGCGCGTTCAGTGACAAAAACAAATCATTAAAACAATAGGCAATAGGACACAAGGCTTTAGAGGAATAGGTAGACTTAAGAAAAAATGGATGGATTGCGTGAAAGACGATATGTGTAAGAGGGGAGTGAGCGAAGAAACAGTATATGAAAGAGGAGTATGGAAGGAGAAAACATGTTGTGCCGACCCCAGGTGACTGGGAGAAGGGCAGGAGAATAATGGTGATGATGATGACACCACTAAGAAAACAATCCGAAACGTATCAAAGATTTACTTAACCTAAAACAATTACTCAATCACATTTTTTACCCGTCCGGGCGTCGCTGGAGTAGTTAGTCCCTTGGCTACCAAAGAAAAGGTAGAAAAAAGGTTTCATAACTAAGTCTCTGCTCGTCCACTTGCCTTGATGAAACTGGAGAGGACTCCGGGCCACCAGTAATCCCTCATTCATAAAAAAAGGCTCGAACTAATTTTTGGCAAACTCCTAAAGATCGCATAGAAACAAGCGCATAGCGTTGAACAAGGAAACGTCCTAAATAATCTTACACACACATAGAACAAACGGTTCAAGACAACGGTAATCAAGTACAAAAGTTCCGTTGTTTTGACGAATAACAATTAGTATTTGTACAATTAACTAAACGCGGCAGACTTAATAGCTTTTCTCCATTCTCTCCCAACACATTAAACACGACTAATAGTGGTTCTCTTGTAAATGAAATGGACATAAATTAGCTACGTCTACACATCAATGGCAGGGTCGGATTTAAAGTGATTTTTTAGGGTCCAATTGTAATAATATTATAAATAATATATGTATGTATGTATAAACTAATTATCGTCTCTTTTTCTTGTCACAAATCAAACACAATTCCAGACAGTCATGTTTAGAAATAACGGCTGTTTTGGCTCTGGACCTCAGGCTTGTTGGGGTTGATTAGAACACCAATATTATAGGACACCTCTTGGATTAGAAGTTAATTTGCTTATGAGCTACGGTCAGCCTGATGGTAAGTCATCACCGTTGCTCACCAATACCAGAGGCTAGACCAAGCAATTTTTACAGCTGTAATACTAAACCAGGAATACCGATCACTTAATTTTGGAATTTTAATGAAGTTTACCTTCTTCGGCTACCATTTCCAAATTAGATCCTGGCCACGTATTGGACATCACAGGAATGGTTGCAAGCCGCTATTCAAGCTATTAGTAAATAAATAGCTGTTACGTCCGCCTAGTGAAATATTTCTGAACGTCCCATTATTCTCAGACACATTCAATTCTGAAATGTTTCTTTTAATATATTTCTTATGCGAAATATTCTTTTGTCTTGTAAAAAAATTTAAGGAGAGCGCTACATATAAAAGTATTTTTGTAAATTGTTTCAGATTTAAAAAATGTCTAAAAAATTACGAGTGACCATAAGCTAGACTTAGTTGCTTACTATCCACCTATAGTGCTATAGCTGTATTTTAGAAAATTGTCCACCTAACCCTTAAGCTCTAAGCGATCTTAACTACTGAAAGTTGGACGCGTAATTCCACAGGTATAGTCACCATTCTCCTTGTTTTTACTCGTGCGTTCCAGCTTAGGGCCAGGATAGGAATTGTGCCAAATGAGAGTTCATTCTGATGCCTCGATATGAGCAGCAGAAATCACGCTGGTAGTGTCTAAGGAGTCCAATATTCGCCTAACAGTAGAAAAGAAGCAATATCGTCTGTCCATATCAGATAATAAAAAAAAACCATTTTAGGGCGAACAAAATTTGTAGGTTTACATGATTACTGACGGTAGGACAAGATTTAGTTAGATAGGACCCTTAAATTTTAATGAAACGAAATGTCATTTATACGAATGAAAAGCTTTTTGAGTATTCACTAGCAACTTAAACTACATTAGGATTGCTATTTGCATTTAATTGAATGGTTAGCGAGCAAAAAATACCATATCACCAATATTCAATTAATTTTTAATACTCACTTTAATTGGTCCGTAATACAAGCTAACTTGTTTATTTTACGATCTCTCATACAACGTTTGGTATTATCATACGGAGTATAAAGTTTAATGACTCTGATTTTTATTAACAACTAATTGATCAGATAGTTTGCTGCTGACAGCAGTATCATCAAGCTCGGCTTTATTTTGCGTAATGATTCTCAGTATCAAAAATTTTAAATTTAAAAGAGTTTACCCAAACAAAAAACACTGACTTTTCTCGTGGATTATTTCCAAAATTCTTTCATAACTTCATCAAACTCTGCTCCGACAATTACGCAACGCAACGACGAAAAGAGATTGCCAAATCGGTGAAGCTATTCCTATGATATTCCCTAATACTTGTGCCAATATAGATGTGTATAATGTCAATGACCTCGCTTAGGTAAAAAAAAAGAAACACTAAAAGGAGGTTGTTACATCCTAATTCTCGCAATAGTAATGACGGACATGTGCGACTAATGATGTGAAATAATATTCTAAGGTTGGCAGATAAACATTATTACTGGTGGTAGGACCTCTTGTGAGTCCGCACGGCTAGGTACCACCACCCTGCCTATTTCTGCCGTGAAACAGTAATGCTTTTCGGTTTGAAGGATGGTGCAGCCGTTGTAACTATACTTGAGACCTTAGAACTTATGTCTCAAGGTGGGTGGCGCATTTACGCTGTAGATGTCTATGGGCTCCAGTATCCGCTTAACACCATAAACAATAAATAAATAAAAGCTTAAAATTATTGTCGTATTAATAATATAAAATTATGGTATTAACATCTTTTGATCTACATAATTCAAAGAGTCATTAACTAAATCCAAAGGAACTCTGAGATGGAATGTCAATCGGGTTTCTGTAGCAAATATTTAGTGTAACAAAATACAGACGATACAAATAGTTTGAGGTTCGCGACATTTTATTAGCAAACGAATTTAAGGACTAAGCTTAAGAAAAAATAGTTGGGACCTGGGCGGGCCCCCCGGCGCGCACTCTGCGTGGCCGGGGGCTCCGTCTATGGGGGAGTTTTGCTGGACTTCCACCGAGCGCGTCCGTAGGTGGCGGATAACGGGATCCTCTGGGAACAGTCCCACTCCCAGGGGTATCGTCCGATCTTTTTCGTTGCAAGGATTCTTAGGTGTTAGGGAGGTAGGTTAGGAGTAGGGTAGCCTAGTTAGAGTATCCTGTAAAAACTATAGATTGATGCGATCTATGAAAGCAGTTACTTAATTAACTTTTTTTTGCTAATGTACCGTAAATTGTGTAAAATTCAACTAGAACCTGCCAACCCTATACTGTTTCCGCAGTAAGACACGACTCGTATCCAGATTTCGCGGAAACCCTTGGCCACACACACGCGGTCGCACTACACAAACAATCAGACGAACAAACAGCGTTACAATCGTGACGCACGGCTCGATCAAAGTCTCTAGCCGCTTTTAGACATGTGTGAAGAATTCTGTTAATTTAGAGACATTATTCATAGAGTTGAAATTTATGAGTGAACCAAATTCTAATTCCACTTCCGTAAAATAAGACTGCGTGTTTGTAAACTGCAATTTTTTTAATAATTGTATTAATAACATCCGGCCCCAATTTAGGCTTCCTTGCGTTATGGGTGCCACAGAGTGATAAACTAGCTTTTACTAATTATTTTAATTTTTTTTAAATAGAAAGATTTAATAATATTTTAATAAAAAATAAACCTAAAAATACATGTTATTATCCGCAACATGCTTCGTCAGATTACATAAATACTTTTACTTATATTATTTGGAGTAATTCAGAATGAATAAACAATAAAAGGCTTAATTGCGTTTTCTGTTATATGTATAATAAGAAAACAACATTTGAAGTCCTTAATATCTTTTAAAATGAATGTTAAAAATTGAACAGTAAACAGTATTATTAAACTTATTTAATTAATAAAATATGTTACTGTTGAAAATTAATTTATAAATACCTTTATTATAAAAAAAAGAACACTATATTCCTAACCTAAAAGTACATGTTATTATCTGCAACATGCTTTTATTAAACTATATAAACTAGATAAAACTGAACGTTATATTTATTAAACTATATAAAACTGAACGTTATTTTTATTAAGTCGTCGTGGCCTAACGGATAAGACGTCCGGTGCATTCGTGTTGAGCGATGCACCGATGTTCGAATCCCGCAGGCGGGTACCAATTTTTCTAATGAAATACGTACTCAACAAATGTTCACGATTGATTTCCACGGTGAAGGAATAACATCGTGTAATAAAAATCAAACCCGCAAAATTATAATTTGCGTAATTACTGGTGGTAGGACCTCTTGTGAGTCCGCACGGGTAGGTACCACCACCCTGCCTATTTCTGCCGTGAAGCAGTAATGCGTTTCGGTTTGAAGGGTGGGGCAGCCGTTGTAACTATAATTGAGACCTCAGAACTTATATCTCAAGGTGGGTGGCGCATTTACGTTGTAGATGTCTATGGGCTCCAGTAACCACTTAACATCAGGTGGGCTGTGAGCTCGTCCACTCATCTAAGCAATTAAAAAAAAAAAAAAAAAAACTGAGTGAAAGACTTCGTGACACCGAAGGTAAATTATTTTTAAAAACTAAAGAGTTTTAAATAATAAAGGTTTTACTTTTCTATAATAATATTTTATGTTAAAATATTTACATAGATAATAAACGCTCAGACAAAGAGTAAGCAAACCTGTTCATTAAGCGAATGTTTGCCCGATGTGGGAATTGAATTGCACCACGAGTCGGTCAAACTTTTTTAACGTTGTTATGAGATATGAGATATACAGAGGTGCGTATCAAATATTAAACAGTTCTTCTTCTTAATCGGGCACTCTTGTCAGAGTGGTCATGGTTGCGCTAATGATGTACACGCAGAAGAATTCGTTAGGTTCCTATTAGTTTAGAAGAATGGCGTGCGCGTTAAGTTACCAGGGTCAATAGACTCCAGTAATTGCATGCTACCGTCCTATTCGAGATCTAGGTTCGAAGCCACATTGAACCGAGACATCGCTGGTTATTGACAAAAGTGGGTGATTCGTTGGTTCCGAATTTTATTGGTACTAATTAGCTCTAACTCCCTCACTAACATGTTTACAGGCTGATCTCTCTCCAGTTTCCAAACACTCATGTTACAAACCAATCACGCCAAACAAACAATCAATCGATCGAACAAATACGTGACATGGAGGGACGCAAGTATATCGATTAAGGTTTTCAGAAAATACTTCTGTTTTTATTTTTTTATTTTAGTAATTATAGCAGAGCATATATTGCTTTAACTTTGGCCGCGCAATGCATTTTCACCTCTTACAGTCTAGATTTATACACATCTAATTCATCCCTATTACTCTGAGATCTGCTCTGTGGCTTATTTAAAAAAAAAAATATAATTTCACACATCTGTATAGTTTTTTTTTACAAATTCTTCACTTCCACATTTTCCATTAGACGCTTTATAATGGTTCGAGAAATTATAAAAGGAACTATATTTTAAAATAATAAATTTAATATGTGTACGCGCTCGAGTCCCTAGAACTGACCTGAGGGTTGCGATTGATAAGATCTCTAAAAGCAAGGGACGGAACCAAATAGTATGATGACGATGGTAGTCCAGGAATAAAGGGTAATACGTACACATTATATTTTGGTTTGATATAATCAGTTAAACGTTATTTCAGTACCAGCTTATAGTACTTTAAAATATAATATTAGATGTCTTTCATAAAATGGTTCATTTAATAGCCTGCCAACTGCTAGTAGTCTCGAGAGGCTATTTTGGCTTAGGCGAATGTATAGGTGAGCTCAAGGGACTAGCCTGACAGAATTTGCTAACACTAGCCCTAACAAGAGCAGGGCTTCGCTGAATCGACCATTGGATCTGAATCGCAACCCACTGACAAGATCCGGCAAGATACTCAGAAGTTGCATGTTGAACCCAGATATCTGCCTCAGAATCGACGAGAACGGTGACCGGTGGTTGGGGCACCTAAAATCACCGAGAGTGGTACTTTTATATAAAAAAAAAGATATTCGATTGATAAACGAACGAGAAATTGGTTCTTAACCTACATATTATGTATGTATGCGTTGAAAATTATATTAATACTAGCTTTTGCCCGCGACTCTGTCCGCGTGGAATAGTTACTTTGACATAATGCTAAATTTTACCCACCACTTCATTTACGTAGAAAGAAATTATTTTTGAATTATAGAATGCTAAGGAGCTGTTTAAGCCCCGACTTTGAAACATTCTTTATTGGCGCTCTTATCTTAGCGTGATGTTATATAGCCTATAATAACCTTCCTCAATAAATGGGCTATCTAACACTGAAATAATTTTTCAAATCGAACCAGTAATTCCTGAGATTAGCGCGTTCAAACAAACAAACTCTTTAGCTTTATAGTATTAGTATAGACTAGCAAGGTAATTTCTTTCAAAATTCACTAAGAGTCCCATTTATTGAATTTCCCATTTCACACGTATTTAATATCTTGATGAGAAATCTTTTGCCTTCCATTGTTCGTAATGCGGAGTGGCCATGGGGCGACCGGCTTTGTGCACCGGGAAATTTGTACGTCGACTCACTTGATATACGATTTCGCTTCGTAAAAACAATTATAGACAACAATAAATGCAATTTTGTTTTCGCGGTAATAGCGCGGTAATTTATCACATAATTCAAAATTCGTATATTGACGATCTTTAAAAATTAACAAAACAATGACTATAGGTTAACAAAGATGTAGGTAGTACTTTGACGACATATTTATTATGTACTAGCTGACACGGCTTCGTAGTGCCTCAATCGATTTTGTATAAAATAAACTTAAAAAAAACAAAAGGAATCCGTCCGACACATCAAAGAAAAAACAAAATTGTTTGTTTTTATATCCAACATTTTATATACGAGCATTTTCATATTTATCTACCTTTTAAACCTTCTCTGGACTTAATAAATAATTCAAGACCAAAATTAGCCAAATAGGTCCGGCCGTTCTCGAGTTTTAGCGAGACTAACGAACAGCAATTCATTTTTATATATATAGATAGATAGATAGATTTCGTATTTCGTATGAAATACAAAATCAAATTTAAACGAAAATCAAAATATTCTGCCTATATCTCCCGTGGAGCAATCATGCATTCTGCTTTGCGGCATTTCAGTCTTCGACCTCATGTCTCAAGGCGACATGGTCTGCATTGACTACTTAATACCAGTTAGGCAGTAAAATCGTATCTACTATGTAAAAAATACAATGAAACGAAAGTATAACTCTAATTTTAAATTAATCTTAGTAGCGTGAGTGTAAAAACGTATCTATTATTAAATAGTCTAATTATTTTACAAAAGCTTAATTGTTGTATTTTTCAATGTCCGCTTCCAGAATATCACCTCACCGGCAGTAACAAAGCTCTACAAAACCTATTGTACTTTATTTAAGTACCGCGGGACGTAAACTGCACTGCGAACCCACAACAATGGTCAAAGGTAATTCCGTGTCAAGGATAAAAATATTGAATTCGAATTTTATTTCAAAACTACAAAACACTCACCTCATTAATTCCCGCATCATAACGCTGGCTGGTTGATTATTTAAAAAAAAAAATAATAATAATCGAAACACTCTAGAACAAATCGTTCAAAAATTATGTTCAAACACTCGTTATTCGCGAAAACGTCGGAAGGACCGCGTACGATATTCGCGTGCATTCGACACGAAGGCTGCGGCAATTCTGCTGGCGGCCGCGACGCGTGCCTGCTCTTGAACTTGCGACTTGACAGGTTGCATCGGCCTGCACACCGATGCATTTTCGTCGATACTTTTCCTGTGATTCTCTAGATCGCGGACGCGGCCCCCGCGGACACCTGCCAATCAACTTGGCGCGGGGGGAGCGGTGGGTCGTCTTACGCGTGCCGTTTTAGAGAAAGCGCCCAGTGGACGAACTCAAATTGAGTTGCATATTTACCGACTCATTAACAATCAAGGATTGCGGTTTCGGAATCATATTACTAGCGAATTAATTTATTAATGCTGTGTGTAAATAAATTAGCATTTAGTGATGCCGAGCTAGAACTTCTATGGGTACTGGAAATTCATGAGACCAGAACACACAGAACCGAAACACGTTTTTTTTTAAAAAAAAAACCCACCGATTTGTTACGGTATTCGAACTTGGATCCGAAATCGTTTTACTAGTTATTAAACCAAAGAGGTGATTTACGCTAACTACACTTACACCTGTTTTCTCCGCTACTTTGCATAAATTACGAAACCAAAAAGGTTGGGTGACAATAACCTAACATTTTCTATAAAATCTCACTATCCACTTGGTATTAAATGGTTACCAGAGCTAATACACATCCACAACATAAATGCCGCCACCCATCTCGAGACATGAGTCCTAAGTGTCAGATTTTTAATACAACAATTGCCGTACCCTTCAAACGGTAACGCATTACTGCTTCACCGCAGAAATAGGCAGATTGGTGGTATCTACCACTGCGAGCTTATATGACGACCACACCTAACAAGGCAGCGTTCAGGATCGGCGACTGAGGGCTCTAATGGCGTGAGAATACTTATATTAATTTATCAAGTCCTTGCAACATACTTGGTGACTCACCAAGAGAATCCGTGGTATGACTCAGTGCATTTCTTTCAACTACATTATAGAATACGGCTCAAATAAGAAGAAAAAACTAGTTAATAATAACGTTAACGAATGAGGAAAATATTGCTTTCTTATTAGCATACGCAGAAGGCATAAGCGCGTGACCCACTTAATTTCTAATGGTTGTGATGTATCCAACAGGAATTTAATTCCTAAATTCTTATAACATGAAGTCACAATTGCATACGAAGATCCTTTGAATAGCAATAGCCTATCCTTCAAATAGGAACGTATTCTCAATCAATCTATATATTAATACGTGAAGCAAAAACTTTGTATCCCTTTTTACGAAAATTGCGCGGACGGAGGAGTATGAAATTTTCTACACTTATAGAGAATATAGAGAAGAAGTGCACAATGCTAATTTTTTTTTTAAATAATGCATAAAACATACATTAAATCCATAAAGAAAACATTACACACACTACATACCATATATTTGACGCACACACGCATGCATACTATTTATTGTCAAAGTTTTGTTCTTGACGTCTGTTGTTAAATTGAGAATAGAATATGGTTTGTCTTTGTTAATATTTTTTATAGTGTAGTCTTGGCGAAATTTGTGATTATAGAAGTATAAAATACAATCATAATAGTGTACAAACTTACAATTCCAATTAATTATAGTCGAATCTCGACTACTGCGGGACCTCTAGTTTAATTAAATTTTTCATTCGAAAAATCATTATTCAAGATACTAAAAACTCTGACATTCAATACGTTTGACAACACTACTGACGGATATTCAGACGGCCTATTATAGTTTAAGATTATCTGGAAATTTCTACGAGTAAAATAATTCGATACTTGAATCGAACAAAATTTATAAAACCATTAAGATAACAACACACTCTAAAATACCTTAGCATCCATTACGTTAAAATTTCATTTAAAAAAAAAGAAACTACACTAAAATTGTTCACAGGTGGAACGTGTAATCATGAATTTATGTACGTCAATCTATCCGTTGATATTAAAGTAAATTAGAAGAGTACGCGCATAATAATGATGGTTATTAAGATGAAACGTTTTTGTTTTACACTATTATTTGTGCATTAACATCGTTGTACGCTTACAATGCCTAATTTTAAGAGGGAAAGTGCACGATGCTATCTGCACTCTTAGTTTTCATACGTTACATCGATCATCCGTCTCCTACATAAAGTTAATTTCATGCTGGTTCAGACAAAACAATGTATTAAAACATTATTATTATTTTTTATGAAGAAAATCTCCTGATCTTTTTATTGTCATTGTATGTAGACTAGCGTGATGTACTTTAGTAATACCAGGAGTACAGCTAAGTTATTCTCTACCGCTAAGTACTACTACGTTTAAATATTTTTAAACTATTTCTTAACTTTAAAACTATACAATTTTTGTAAAATTAATGATTTCATAATATGATCATATGAGAAATTAATGAAACGATTAGATATATAGGTATTTATAGAATTCATGATTCAAGCTAAGTTTCCTGATGTGAGTGAGGTCTGTCCCAGAAAATAACCGACCCCAGGTAAGGATGACAGTGACTATCAGGTTTCGAAAAACATTGAATTTTCTTCACCCAGGAATCGGAATTCAATTTCGTGTTTATAGCAAATATCTTAAAACTGTAAAAGTTTAAACGAAAATCGAAATAATTTCTATCTATCTATCTCTTAAGTTTATGGCGTTTCCTTTTAGATTTCGCCAATGTCAAGTGTATATAAAACTCTGCTTTCTATAGCGGGCTTCGTGAACGAGCAAGGTCACAGATATAAGAATGTTTGATGACAGGATCTCTGTTGATTTACCTAAAACAAATAGAAATAATTTCATTTGCTTTTTAAAAATACAAAGTGACAGTTAGCTAGGGTAACACGAAAATAATAAATCACGAAACAAATTATCAAACTTCACCAAAAAATTCAGGTAAAAGCAAATTTAAACGCATGTTTATCTTTGTAGTAACGCTTCGCGTTTTGAATTAATTACCTACTCGAATTAATACTTCACAATGAAACTAACATACCGACGTTTTTATCAAAAGAGATCGTTTACACGTAATTTTAATTATTACCCAAAATAAGAAAACAATTATCAAACGCATGTGAGTAAATTACGGTACATATGAGCGGTAATGACGAAGCGTGATTTAAAATGAATCACTTCTTACTTTCAGTCACTTTTTCCTGTTTTTATAAAACACTAGCGGCCCGCTCCGGCTCCGCTCGGGTCTTTAACAAAAATTTCAACGATATTTGACGTTGTTTTATTTTTTAAATAAAAGAACACTCTTTGCGGCATAACTACAACAGTTAGACATTTGCTGTTGCGACACTTTTTGCAATTAATAATGAGTTCTACAAAGTCGTAGTACATTATTTTATTCTATCATCAATAGTTTTCGCTGGACACGCGATGTAAAGAATATTTTAGGTAAAAATTTTACACAATGTGTCTACTACACACTAATGTCATTGGGTTACATTATTGGAGTTTTACTAAAGATCCCTAATTTTTTCAAAAAATATTATAGCCTATGTCACTCGGGAATACTGAAGCTCCTAAGCAGTGAAAGAATTTTTCAAATTGGTTCAGTAGTTTCGGAGCCTATTCAAAACAAACAAAGAAACAAATCTTTCCTCTTTATAATATTAGTATAGACTAATAATAGCATCTTGTTATCCGTATTCCGTTTGACTTCAATTTCTAATCATTTTAAAAACAGATGAATAAATAAATATAGGAAATAATATAGGTATACTCGGAGTTCTTTGTTAATGGATTTTTAGGGCTACTTTAATATAAATCGAATCCACATTTTATAACGAAATAATCGAATAATAAAATTAATGTAAACTAGCGGCCCGCTCCGGCTCCGCTCGGGTCTTTAACAAAAATTTCAACGATAATTGATGTAGTATTATTTTTTTAAATAAAAAAACGCATAATGCGGCATAACTATAATAGTCAGACATATGCTGTCGCGACACTTTTTGTAAATAATAATGTGTTCAACAAAGTCGTAGTACATTATTTTATTCTATCATCAATAGTTTTCGCAGGGCGTGCGATGTAAGGAATATTTTAGGTAATTTTTTACACCTTGGGTTACATTATTGGAGTTTTAGTAAGATTTCCTAATTTTTTCAAAAAAGAAAATTACCTATGTCACTCGGGAATAGTGTAGCTTCCAAACAGTGACATAATTTTTCAAATCGGTTCAGTGGTTTCGGAGCCTATTCAATACAAACAAACAATCAAATCTTTCCTCTTTATAATATTAGTATAGATAAATAATCTAATAACAATCGAATGTAATCGATTAATAAAATGATTTTATTAGTGCAAAAGTTTGGAGTTAATACAGCCGCTTTATTGTAAAGAAAACAATTCTTTTAAAGACAAGATAACATAGAATTTTACTACGATTCAATGAACATCAGTTTGATGTCAATTTTATCAGAGATAAATTTAAAGGCATAAAATTTAATAATCCTGCGTCTGTATTTGCAAGCAGACTGAATATAATTAGCTGCAATGCTGTTATTTATTACTCAACAGATAATTAGAGAGAATCATGATTCGTGTTATAAAACGTACCGCGGATTCACATTCCACTGTGTGTACAAGCCTGATTAGTGCCCAGTTTTATACAAAACTATATCATTTTCACGGATCCGCTTGTTAATTTTCTTATTACTATTTACATTATGTTCTAAGATACAACTATATTACTTATTATTAGTATTTTTACTATAGGAATTGATGGCTTCAAAGGTACAATAGCTAAAGTTTCAGGTACAGAAAATTATTACTAGAAGATATAAAAAAGGGCGGCGAGCAACAAAGACAGACAATTTTATGAAAACAATCATATACATTCGATCATGCCATTTTGCAGTGGTCATAAATCTGTAAAGTAAAGACCTAACTGACCGCTTTGAGACAATATTTTACAAATCGGATATTTTTCATAACATACATTCAAGCATTCAAAAAAATGTAGTTTAGATTCTTCTTTTTTCAAGCAATATAGAAGAATCTAATTCACGAAATAATAAAAATTTTGTGAGCGTAATAATACCACAAACACACTCAACTACCTCGGATTTTTACGCAGATACGTTTTCACCGACATCCGTGGGTGTTTGTTTGTGCAAATACAGCTATTAAACATACCGGTCAAGAGCGGATAAACACTACAACGTCCTATCTTCACACCGTTTGACACACACGATCAGTTTAAAGGAGAAATTTTTACTTTTAATCTTCTAAGAAATACGTCTTGTGTCACACTGTTGATTAGAAAATGTTTATAGAAAATGTTTTTGAAACAGTATTCTAAAATTAAATATCCTCGGCGGAAATGCGAGGAGCGAAATTGTGTGAATGTTTTACATATTTTGTTAATTTAGTATTTCTTCGGGCTTAAATGTATCATAACGTTATTTTATTAACCGTTTATCATCTGTGAAAGTGCATAAATGTGGAAAAATGAATCAGTCGCTGGACGTGCCTTCTCGGGTTCTTCCAAAAAGTCCAATTTATCACCTTTTTACTGATACCTTATTCAATGCCATCTCATTTTCTTTCATTAAAATCATCCTAATTGATTACAGTCTCAATTAAATCAACTTCACCAGATTTCATCCATATCATTTTTCACTTCATATTATTTTTCATCTATCAGAATAATATATAAAATATTAGGCTGTATGGTGTAATACCTTCGCATTTCCTGTTGGAAAATGGTACTAGTACTTTTCTAAAATTAGCTGGCCGTTCTGGTAAAAAATGGTTCAATTACGGCAATGGATTAGAAATTAGAAGTGATGTCATTATCCGAGGTTTAAGTTTCAAATAGTGTTCCAAGATGAACTGGTTATAATATTTTCATCGGTTTCGCTAGTCGTAAACATAATTAAAATTAATATTATAATTTAATATCGCGTTTTCGTGCTACGGTTCGTAACGTTTCTATTAAGTTTCACTAAAAAAATATACTCTTACAATTTAGATAATTCAATTCCTGACTTTTCAGCATATTACAAACATAATATTTACCATTAGAAGCTGACTAGAGTGTGTTACGTTAAGCAATTGCCATTGATATAAAGTACGAGTATTTGGACGACGACAAATTCTTAATTGTGGACTGCGACATTTGATTTTATTATCAATAAGGACTTATTACAAGGCTGTACGGGCAAATACCAGCACATTAACTACTTCTACACTCAAGCAACCACACATTCTACTTTGAGGACTGGGAAAGTCGTGATATAAATCAATTGAGACATTGACCTCAAGGTGGGTGACCATATCCACGCCGATGCATATAAGCTCTGTAACCAATAACAAGGGGTCGGGGCCGGAATTAAAAAAAAACTGTTAACCTGTCCAACTTATTTGACATGAGAGCCGTCGCCATAGATTATACGCTGCCAGCGCAGCCGTAATCGACGAACGTCATTAAAATATACATCCTCATTAACATACACGTTAAGTCCGAAAACAACGAAAGAGAAGAAAGAGCGATCAAAAAACAAAAAAAAACTTATAAATATTTAAACAATCCACAAGCACAGTTATAATTTAAACAAATAACATCTAGTTTGTACAAAAGGCATGATTCAGAACCGGTGCCACCCGGGCGATACATTCCGTTATGTCAAATTCGTCTCGAAATCGAACCAACACTAATCAGTGTTCAAGTGGATCTTCTTAAACAAAAATCACGAAAGATAAGGAGAGAACTATTAAGAATAATTTCTTATACAATTATTTTGCCTTCGTTAAAAATTCTACAATTATTATCCTTTTGATGGATAAGAAGTTTTTGCAGTTTATAAATTTTAGCTAAGTTGATAAAATTCAAATTACGTTTTCACTAATAAATTGATTTGAGAACTAGATCGACTGTTATGACGATTAACTATTTTTAAATCCTTCAAATATGTATAAGTTTTGCATTTTTTTTAATAGTACTAAATTAAAACACAGAGTACCGCTTTAAAAAAACAACCTTCCAATTTCACTTTGTGTTTTTGTTTTTATATACGCAGAGGGGTTTACGGCCTATAAAAATTTGTTTTCTAGTGCTCAAAAGAGGCCCGCGGTTTATTGGGTAAGAGAATAACGTAATACTGCTATTACTATAACGCGAATAAATAGTAGTACCTAATCAAACATAATGTTACATACTCTTTAGTAGTGACTGTAGCTCAAAAATGGCGTGTGAGTCGTAAACTTGTATCTCCTATTGAAATAATATTTAACTGGAACTAAATTACAATATACTAATAAAAAGTTCGCTATAGCTTCTAGCGTCGAACTGCAGACAACAATGTTCGAGTTACTAGTAAAACAAAATGAAACTTAAACTTATAAAAGTAATCATAAAATGCTTCAAAGTAGACGAATACAAATATAACTGGTATAAAATGGCATGAAAATACGAAAAGTATACTCATAGCCGGGATAGCCGTATACTCATACGGGAGTGTAACATTCGATCTGCTTTTTTTACTTATTTTGGAATAATATGTGAGGACAAAAAGGCCTATATTAAAATTGTCTTGCGAAATATTCATGGATTCAGAAACTCTAAAATAACACCACACATAACTAAAATGCACCAATGTCGTTCACATCACATGTATCATATTATCTAAACCGAAGGCCATTTCCTATTTCAATAAATTCCACGTACACATTTACAGAAACATAAACATCATATAAACGTAATCTCAAGATATGCGCGTCATAAAAATCTTGATTTTCGTTTAATTAAATTCAACCCAAATATCAAAACACGCGGTAAACATGACACATTTATAAACAACCGCTATCTTATGATTTATGGTTTAATAGCAACAATTTGTATGCAATTTATAATTTTATTACTATAATCTGCTATTAAAATAGTTTGAAGGTGTTAATGATCTCGAAATATTAGTTAATTGTTAAGAGAGAGAGAGAGAGAGAGAGAGAGAGGAAAGGGTCGATTCTCTATCATTCAAAAAAAAAAGGAATTGCTCTAACGCGCTGTCAAACAAAGTAAATCGACGCTTGAAAGGCAAACGTGACTAAGCGATAAGCGACAATAACTGATTTGTATATAAATGATAGCCAATAACCATATTCGATGCCCAAAAAAATATATTTCTAGGTCTATTAAAATCATTTCAATCCTACAGCTAGATTCGTTAAAATAGAATTTTTTTCAGGTATTTCTCATGTATATTTTAAATTAATTTTAACTTTAAATTAGTCTACTGTAAAGTTCACGCATTGTCGCTTAGTCACTTTTGCCTTTCAAGCGTCGAAATGTACTGAGGACAAGTTATTAATCCTAGTAACTATTTTTTTAATAAAAGCTAATCACTCAGCTAGCTGTAATCACATCGAAAATCATGGAGAACTTAATTATTTAATGCCATTATGCAATATGAATTCTATAAATAAAAAAGACAAACATAATAAAAATAGTTTATAATAAATATTGATTTGAGGCAAAGGCTGTCCGTCTCTCCTGCCACGCACAACATAGCGCTCGTTTAGCTTGTCTACCGCCGTATACCAACAAAAATACGTAAAATAAAACAAAGTTCCATTTAACGTTCACAATATAACAGCAAATAAAGTAAGCCACCGTTACTGCATTCCTAATTTAGCTGAATTCCTACAGAACGTCTGGCAGAGAGCCAGTCAAGTTGGCAGTATTTCGTGGTTCTACGAGTTCTAGTTGTATAGCAGTATTCATCGCAATTAAGTTCGTCTAGTTGCTCCGGTTTGACCATAGATTTTCAAGCTTTAGAAGTTTAAGATAATTGTAGAGATAAAATTAATCAGAATAAATTGCATTCCGACATCGACCCATCTTCTTGGACAATGATAATCTTGATAAATTTTTTTTTTTATTGCTTAGATGTGTGGACGAGCTCACGGCCCACCTGCTGTTAAATGGTTACCGGAGCCCATAGACATCTACAACATAAATGCTGCCACCCACCTTGAGACATGAGTTGTAAGGTCTCATTTTTAACAGTAAAACGGCTGCCTCACCCTTCAAACCGAAACGCATTAATGCTTCACGGCAGAATTAGGCAGGATGGTGGTACCTACCCGTGTGGACTCACAAGAGGTCCAACCAATAGTAAAGAGACATATTATTAAGTAGGCATATTATTCTTCTGGAAGTCTAAGGATTCCAGAATTTTGTATATTTTGAGGATAGGAATTGCATACCGACCCCGCTAGTTATAAATACATTTTTAAACTCTTAGAAAGTTCTAGTGACATTTATGATAGTCTTATTTTAGGCTTTACTGGTGGTAGGACCACTTATGAGTCCGCGCGGGTATACCTACCCGGCAGAAATAGGGTGGTAGGGTACTACCACCCCGCTTATTTCTGCCGTGAAGCAGTAATGCGTTTCGATTTGAAGGGTGAGGCAGCCGTTGTAACTATACTTGAGACTTTAGAACTTACTAGATGATGACCGAGCTTTGCTCGTTTTTTTTTTTATAACGCCATCTTGTTGTGTCTTTAAAGCGGTTAGTTGCTCTCAATTAAGAAAAATAGTATTATTATTAGCCAATAGATGTCGGGAAGAGTTGATTATTGAAAATACGAATAAAACAACATTTTCTGAAAATAAATCGTAGCTAGATTGATTTATCGCCCCCGAAATTCCCTGTATACTAAATTTTATGAAAAGCGTTGGAGTCGTTTTCGAGATTCAGATTATATATATATTAATATACAAGAATTGCTCGTTTAAAGGTATAAGATATCTCAGGTGGCGCATTTACGTTGTAGATGTCTATGGGCTCCAGTAACCACTTAACACCAGGTGGGCTGTGAGCTCGTCCACTCATCTAAGCAATAAAAAAAAAGATTCAAGAAAAATAAAGAAAAAGGCTTCAAGAAAATGCGTTTCAATTTTATGACGAATTTCCTCAGAGTTTTGAAGAGGAATGGGATGAGCGGTCAGTTGTTTCGCCCATTACTCGCAAATCGTCACCCGGTAAGAGGTTATATTCACTATATAAAACTAAACTAAACTAAATGATAAAATGTTTAAATTTCAGTAACGTTAGCAAATTAAAACACATATCGTATAAGCTCTCAGTATTCAAATCGTCTGGTCAAAGATTCTGCATGTTTCGTTATATTCTAGTTGGCTAAATGTGACAAAATATATAATAAGTCGGCGAGAGATAAACCAATATTTATTACACTAACGTAAACCTTCATAGCGGGGACCAAGAGAAATTTACAATATACAAATTCTCCACATAAAAAGTCACTGCTTTTTTTTTTGGGAACCCTCACAACTTCTTGAGAACTTTATAAAAGAAACCGTAAGTCAAAGGGAATTTTTGCCGTCAATATTATCGTAGTGGGAGCTCTCGCTATTCATCCGACTGATCCATCATTAGTTACTTACACCATGAACGATGTACAGTCGAGCGGTCAAGTTTTATAAAAAAATAAATAAAAACGGACTTAGTACTAAAAAAACCTAAATCTTCTTCGGCATTGGCGAGTCGTAGACATAAATAGAATTGCTTTTTAGTTTTAATGTCTCGTTTATTAATGTCAATATGTATATTACTACCGACGTTTCAAATACATAATCTATGGTTTTTGGGATTGTCAGCCTGATCGTCGCAGTCATCTGTGAACTTAGCAGTATTTTGTTACATTATTGTACATTGGTATATTAAATACTAATTGTATTACACGTCCTTACGGATCCATCAGATCCAATAACCTTTGCATTAGACGCCTTCAACTCTAACACTAGGAGCGGGCTTAGGGACCCTGGTAACCGTACTCGTCGAACTCGACAAAGAGTACGACGTGTAACCCAACCCATGCTCGCTAAGTTTCTCGCCGGATCTTCTCAGCGGGACGCGATTCCGATCCTTCAATCATAAAAAAAAATTGTATTATAACATTTTACACTTTTACATACAATTTTTTAATGATTATCGGACACTGTGATCGCAATAAAATATATAATAATAGGCCATAATCGCAGATTTATTATTAATTTAATGAAAGCGTATTTTTATCAGCCTACTCGGAAGAAGTTCGCTAATGTTATAAGAATATTTTTCAAGAAACCGTATTTTCAGATTAAATTAAAATATATAAACATTTGTTTTTCATCGCCACTGTAGACCGATGATGACATTGCCAAGCCGCTGCTTATCGAATCCATTAGTTTTGTAGATAATAATAAATGTTCAGGGAGAAATCACACGCTACCAGGTGACCTGACTACAAGCAATGGTAACCAGATACTGATATACATACTTATATAGTATATAATATATATATCCACATACATACTGAGCATCCAGTGACAGAGCAAACCTGTTCGTTCTACAAATATATGCCTGAAGCAGGACCCGAGCCCACGAACCTTAGTCTAGCAGTCAGGGGGCGCCACACCTCGATTCAAGGCTAGGCACATTAAAGTTTGATATAGGTAATTTTATTTTCGGGCAGCGGGTCGATCCTTTTGCGAGCTTTTCGCATCCTAGGGGCGCCACACCATTTATCACTTTATAATTTTACTAGCGACCCGCCCTCGCTTCGCTTCGGAAACATTAAAAAAAAAAAAAAAAAAAAGTAGCTTATGTTCATCAGGGACAATGTCGGCTTCTAATGGAAAAAGAATTTTTCAAATCGGTCCAGTAGTTTCGGAGCCTATTCGAAACAAACAAACAAATCTTACCTTTTTATAATATTATTAAGTATAGATTTAAAATATTTTCTTTTTTCATTTTACATCGATACCAATGTGACGGATTTTTCATGGAACTTGAGTACATATCTGTACGTAGTACCCATTACAAGTAATGATAGTATGCGTCGTGCCAATCCAGCCGTGAACGATAACAAGGGTAGTGTGGGCCCTTACCCTCGATCTAAGCTTGCGCGCATTCCGATAAATATACGCTTTGAAATTTGATCATGATAATACTGTAATTAATTACGTGATTGGTAGTTAACTAGTATAATTCGAGTTACCTATATATCTCTAAATTTCACTTATGTAATTTATTTATTAGTATTCGCTCTACATAGATCTAAGCCCATTGTAACGGAATGTAAATTTGGTCTTCTAACTCCTGCCCTCAAACATGAACGTTTGGCGGCAGAAAAAAACGACGCGGCAGAAAAAAACGACGCGGCAGAAAGATGACAGCATGACACATGATACCTATTGTCACTAAAACAACTTGAATCTAAAGGTATTAAGTAAGATCAATGTTACTCGACTTGTTGTAAGCGATACTTATATCCACGATCCTGCCTTAATTGAATAAAATCAAGTTATGTGTTTTTTGGTCACGTCGCGTCGCCTCAAATATGAGAAGTGGTTAGGTCTGTCGATGAAGGGCAGGGAGTCACAACCCGATATATTCAGATGGTCGATTAAACTCGCCTGATTTCCAACACAAACCTGCATGATGCTTTCCATAACGCCAAAGCCAGACACAGTTGGAAGAGCGTTCTTATTGAGAAAACAAGAGTAAAGAGCATCTTCCAACTGTGTCTGACTTTGGCGTCTGGTCTGGCTGGCTTTGACCTGAGTCTGGCGTTCTCATTGATAATGCTATTAATGAAAGATTAATCTCTCATCGAGGCAATCCAGTCCTCAGTAATTAGGAAGACGACCTGAGGAAGAGGACGATGTTAATTTTAACTATCATATCATTCACTGTCTAACTGTAAGTACCCTAAAATACTTGACTTCAAACGTATTGAGTATCGAATCAGTAACAGCGACCGGGTTGATAATGCTTACAATACAAAATCGAATGCGGTTAATTAAGCGAAACGTCGTGACCGCTGGAAAATTCATAATAATATCGACTACGTGACGTTACGTCCGTTATACTTTCCTTCTGTCAGTCGCAAAGTAGAGCGAAACATTACTGCTAATGCGAGACGCAATCAACTCGAGAACCACGAACTTGATCCCAATAGGGCTGTACTAGAGTGAACCACGGGTATCTACCTCAAACAGAAGACACGGAGGACTATATCAGACGCCAAAAAATCCATAGTAAGTTTAACAAATAATACTAGGTATTCTAAGCAAATACCAGTAAATCCGCTTGGACCACCGTCACTAGGGCACTAGTCAATAGAACTTTTTGATTCGTTGCTCGCCTGGTGTATATTGATTATCGCTGTTCATAGATATGACACGGTTAATATCGCCCACTTGAAATATGAGATGATCGTCTTAGTGGTATATTAGATATTCCATTCCTTCATTCATTCATTCAAATCATAACGCAAGAATATCTGGCTGTAGAAATAGGGATAATCGTGGCTCCCACAGGTGCGGACTTCCAATACGCGTCTTCCAATATTCGATCTGATGGATTGTGAGTGCAGGTTAATATTACTACTACGAGTTAGAGTAATTTAATATAATGGTAGCAGCTAGAGTTGAGAGTAGAGTACGCTTATCCTCTGAATAGGCTATTTATACCTACACCCCATCCTAGTAAGAGACCTTTTATGAAAATAAAACCCATAAAACTTAGGTGACCACAATATTCCCAATTAAATTACGTATTAATTTGTTTGTAAGTTTATAAATGAAACGATTTATCCCTAACATTTATTTACGTTTTGCTTTAGTTTAATTTTTTTTTTTTTTTTTTTTGACGTAAACTTATTTTTGTATTTTTAGATATAAACTTGTCTACTTGGCTCTATCTTGTTTTAGCCAAAAGTAAATCTTAGCCAAAAGTCACCTACTTTTTTTACGTTGTCATCACTCCACCGTTGGAGTGCTCTATGTGCTTAGTGCAAGTTTTTTAACGTTCTCGATAGCGTAAAAGTTAACTCATATTTGTATGGAATGGGATCGTTTGCCTACATTTATTTGTTGTTAGGAGCGCTGTTCCAACTGCATACAATTACATACAATTGCAATTGCATACAATTGGGTTAACTTTTACGCTATGGTGGACGTTAAAAAACTCGCACTAACCACACTAGCCTTTGTACTTGTTTTACATAGTGGCTACAGATTTATTTTTGCGATGATCTGTTATCAAATACACTTTTGAATTGAATACACTTTGAATCTTTAAAAGGCATTGCCGATTGCAGCCCTAAATTAATGGAGTATTCGTACGAAATACCGACATATATATTACGTTACCAACTTATGGTTTACAGTATTTTAAATTCATGAAAATAAATTATTATACACAGCCCTGCTCGAAACGGAATAAACAAATCGACTTGCATATATAATCGTGGCGTAATACACTCGTTAGTTTAGGAAATGCATACAAGGAATCAATCTAAAACTCCATCAGTCATTGGTCAAAGAAATCTCCGTCAATTTCCGTACTAATGAGCTGAACTCATCAGAACAGATTTTATGTATTATTTATCTTTGCATGTACATGTAAATAATTGTCTACATTTAGTGGCAAATATTGGAGATTCGTTTGGTAGGAAAGTGCATTTTTCAGTTGAAGACCGTCCAATTTACATGGTCATGCCTCGCGGGTCTTATCGGCGTGTATTTATAAGTGTTCCATATTCAGCTATAGCCCACTGAGTTTCTGGCCGGATCTTTTCAGTGGGACGTGATTCCGATCCTGTAGAACACTACACTACGCTGCTAACAAGCAGCACTCCGGTTTGAGCCTCGTGAGCTCACCTACACGTCAAGGAGAAGATGAAATAGCCTCTTAAGGCTATCAGCATATATAGGAGACAAAAAAAATCAGCTAGTTATTTTTATTTGCATAGCACGCCTTAATTGAATTTAGGAGTTAATAACATCCATCGAACCTGTGCTACAGTAGTGAGTCATGAGCCATAAGACCACCGACAGGCGACCACCAATTTAGGACAGCAGTCCCGGAAATGGCGCACCGTCATTTATCCCCGTGGACGAGCTCACGCCCCACCTGATGTTATGGATGTGGCTACCGGAGCCCCTAGACATCTACAACGTAAATATCGCCACCTACCTTGAGATATGAGTTCTAAGGTCTCAGTTTTCACAGTACAACGGCTGCCCCAACCTTCAAACCGAAACGCATTACTGCTTCACAGCAGAAATAGACAGGGTGGTGGTACCTACCCATGCGCACACACAGAATGCTCTACCACCAGTAGTACAAGACGTCTTACTACCAGTCACCCATACCTAGTACCCAATGCTAGTAACCACCAGTACCTAACTGACAGATGACACTCATCAAAACATACCTATGCAATGTCCCGTCATTACCTATGCAAGTGTAGTATTGGCTCACGCGCTCCGCATGCACATCACATACACAAGCTCCAGGTCGTCCAATCTCGTTTTTGCAGGATAGCAACGCTTTAACTTTAGAATCGATATGCAATTTATCTTAAGGTAGTGTCAGAACACTACTTCGACTTAACGGCGCGACACGATAATCCTCTTATCGTGGCCGCCGCTAATTATGTACATATCCGATCCAGGCGACGAGGCAACGTAAAGCCGCCGTCGCGTCGCTTGAAACATATCTTGTCGAATACCCCGAATCGACACTCGGTGCTATTAGGCTCCTCAGGCACCAGTCACGCGTGGCACTGCAACAGTCTCAAGAGTTCGACGACCAAACTAACCCATAGACACAGCCCACTGAGCTTCTCACCGGATCTTCTCAGTGCGTCGCGATTCCGATTCGGTGGTAAATTCTGCGAAGCACTATCCGTGCTGTGGCTTTGCTAACACCAGCAAATCCTTTCAGATTGAGCCTGTGAGCTCACCTACGAGTCCATGCGTAGCTAGAATAGCTTCTTAGGCTGCTAGCAGATAGGGAAAAAAACTTAGCCATACGATAGGTATTTGATACGTAAGAAGTCGCAACGAACACGTATCCCACAGTTCGGTTACACTATCTTCATCATTACTGTATAGATATTAGAATAGCCTCAACGATGGCAAACTAAAACCTCTAGAGAAAGGTTGACTCTTGTTAATGCGAAGATAAAAATAAACCGACTTCGACAAATTAAAACAATAATATCAACAATGTAGACGAAATTCAATTGAGCATTATTATTAATAAGGATAGCTCAAAAATTACTTGTCAGATATTGATAAAATTGTAATAGGACCGCATGAGATGCGCCAGTCTTAAAAAAAACAAAGTAACAGAAGTCATTAACAAAAAAAAAAACAATAGAGTAAATAACCACATCCTGTTTTGAAGTCGATTAAAAAGAAACACTTATCATGTTTTATTCTGTGTTTCAACATTTATTTATCATATTCATTTTACCGAAAACGAAAAATTTGTAAAATAATAAAAAAATCATATATTTTATATAAATAACATTTTAAATAATAATGCTAATTAATGATCGCTCGTTATCATGAATCGATTGGAAACGCAATTTAAACTAAGATCTAAGTTAATTACTATAATTAAAACCAACAGGACTGCCGTTAATTACTCGATTTGCTAGTTTCCATTAAAAGGGATTAAATGTATTCGTGTCGCTTTGTAAACACAGTTGGAATAGAACATCGCTAAGATGTTTTGCATTCGACAAAATACCCACAATGGTTTGCTATGTAATATAAAGAGACGACTGTGTCTAATTAATTAAATCAAATACAGAGCGTTCAAAAAATTTTTTAAGTCTACTATTTAATCAAATACAAATACAGAAGACTTCTTAAATCGCACGGTTTTCTTTCCAATTAATCAATTTTTTTTCCCTACCTATTCGTTGGTAGCCTAGGGGGCTATTCCAGCTACGCCCCGACGGGTAGGTGAGCTCACGGACTCAACCTGAGATAATTTGCTAACACTAGCCCTGGCAAGAGCAGTGCTTTGCAGAAGCTACCACCGGATCGGAATCGTGACCCCTGAGAAGAGCCAGCGAGAAACTCAGTGGGCTGTGTGTGTGTGTGGGTTAGTTCGCTCATCGAACTCTTCGAGTCTTCGTCGAGTTCGACGAGGACGGACCGGTGCTTGAGGATGCTAAAAGCACCGAAAGTGAATCGGAGGAATCCGACAAGACATGTTTCGGGCGACGGCGGCTTTGCTTTGCCCCGTCGCGGTCGGATAAGTAATTAGCGGCAGCCACAATAAGATGATTGTCAAGTCGCGCCGCTTTGTCGAAGTAGCGTTCTGACATTACCTTAAGATACTTACATATCGGTTCTAATTAATCAATCGGTTTTCGCAATCCTACATGTACAGCCGTCCGGTGAGAGATTGTCCCAAGCTGCATTTTCCACTACGCGATTCTCATTCGAGAACATTTATCCGCCATCGGCTATTAGTCTATAATACAATGTTCATTACGATAATTTTACTCACTGTCACACCATAATCCTATTTGACATGGGCGTTTAAGTGACAATTGACTATTAAGTATATTATTACGTATTTCATCGATTATTATAAACAACGCCTCCGTCCGCTTAAAGACAAGTTATGGGGCGTGCCAAAGCGACAAATAATTGTAGTGATTTTGACACGAAAGCTGATCTACGTACTAATTTGTTACAAATTAAGTTTCTAATCAAACGTTTGCCAGCTTTCTACCGTTAGAATCGTGAACTTGATTTAAAAGAAAAGCCCTATTACACATTTTCTTTCTAATGCCAAGCATTTCGAAAAGAGCTTATTGGAATTATATTAGAAACAATGTAATGGAATAACGTACGATCCTTTCACAGAGATTAATCGTTTAAATCGCCATTTCTATTTTCTTCTCAATCGATATTCGAGATAATCGATTATAAGAATCGTATACCGTATATCGATTATAAGAATCGATTATCTGTCGTCCTGCCGTTAATTCTCTTCACTTATCCATATCTTTTGCTACGAGGAGAGCTTCATTGACCGACATTTCTAGCTGCTGAGTCAGACCGCGGCTTTGGGCTTCATACTTTAGGCCATTTGCCTCCTATGTTAAAGGTCGTTATCTTTCCCGTCTTCTCTGGGTCAGGGTTTCTGCATTCTTCTTTATAAATCTATTATACAATAAATATTACAACATACATGCAGATAGGTATATACTTAAGTTTTATACGTACTTATACAATATGGACACGCATAATTATAAAAAAGAAAATGCACTAATGACTCAATACTTTAATAATGGTGCTGAAGTTAATTATGTGTCTCTCCAGCACGGTGAAGTCTCGTGTCCTTACATTGTTCAGATATCTATCACCAAATGG
This sequence comes from Bombyx mandarina, assembly GCF_003987935.1. The sequence continues at coordinate 1,667,000 of NW_021011533.1, forward strand.
GGATCATTGGATCGAGCGCCTGGTGATACAACCCTGGGTAAAAGGTGTCAGGTCGCGCAATAGGCGCAAATCAGTGTGCTTAGTACGTGTTTTTAACGATCTCGATAGCGTAAAAGTTAACTCAAATTTGTATGAAGTTGGAACAGCGCCCATGGCGGCAAACCTAGGCAAACTTTTACGCGATTGGGAACGTTAAAAAACTCACACTAAGTACACAGATTAGGTAAAAAACTCATGATTGTCTGTCTGTCAAGATTATAGCGCCAAAGGACAATAATAATATGAAAAATATATATTTTTTAAATTTCATCGTTTTTTGTTTTAATTGTGTGGACCGACTCTCGGGTCACGTAGTGTTGAGTGGTTAAAAGATTTAAACACCGGCACAAGCGGTAAACGAACGCACCAGGCATCTAATCCTTTAGGCAGCGGCGACTTGATATCTTTGCATCGTACGTTTAAAATGATGTTATTAATAGCACTGATTATAAGGCATTTATTTCATCATAACAGAGATGAATTACTTTTATCGCACTGTTACTTCGGTTTAACATCCGGTTTTTTTCTTCGGCACTAGACTGTAACTAAATTGAGAATAATCAGGTAATTCTAAATCACTAGTTCGAAATGCCGATTAAGTATTTAGCCAGTTCGCGGACAAAAACATTTTGAACAATGACACGCTCGCACCGAAACTTATTATGGGAGACAACCAAAAAAAAATTAATAGGATGGATGTGAATTGCGATTTTTTTTAGCCGACTTGACAAAAAAGATTTTCTCAATTCGATTGTATATTTTTATGTGTGCTACAGAACTTCTTTCTGGGTGAAACGTATTTAATGATTCTTTTTTGTAATTATTTGAAAGATGATGCTTCTCATGAGGTCCCATTTACCAGCACTGACCACAGTAGTTTTTGAGTTCTACTTAATAATGAATTTTTAGTCGATTTCCACTGTACTGATGATATACTCATTTCATTTTGTTGAACTCGGTTTTTTTATTATTATGTTCAACCTAGAGTAGTTGCAATCGCTAAAATCAATCAGACTTTAGCTCGTGTTAAATCATCGTAAGATCACAGTTATTCATCAGGCCACAGCCGAGAACGTAATTTCGCTTCGAGTAATAAACAAAAGAATTTCATTGATGGTTCGCAATTAATTCTCGAAATAATAGAGATGCACGCGCTATTCTGCATTTCGTAGTAACCGATAATTACATACCGTGTTCTCGCAGAAAGAAAAAAAAAACATTTTGAAAATGCCTTAAAAGTTATTATAGTTCCTGAATAAAACAATTAATTATAAAACAAGCTAAAGCTTCGAACGATTCGAAAAAGAGTTAAACCGACTAAAAACCTCCTGTCGCTCAACAACCCACGTCCGAGCATCAGCTATTTTTTGTTAATTTCACGGAAAAAAAAACTAATATTAAAATTATAATATTTACTGCAAAATCCTATAACGGTACAAATTTAATGATCGCAAACCTGATTTAGTTTCAACTCACGCGTAATACCTAACCATTGGACCGGTGTAGAGTACCTACATAACATTTTAATTACCATCTTCCGAAGATCTTAACTTCTTAAGTGTAATGGAAGGTTATTATTTAAAAAAAAACTGTGTACAGTCCAAAAAGGCGAGGTCCGACATGACTTTTAAAACATTTTTTAACTTTCATCAATCAAATGTACACGCCCAAATGAATTTTAATTGATGCAAGTTCATTAAATAAAAACGAAAGCTCTGTTATTAATGTTTCGTGACCGTAAATGTTTATCAAGCTCTTTCATTAGAATGCACTTACTTTCTACGTATGTATTATTTTGAAGTTTTATTTAGGTACCAATGATGACCCTCGGGTCTCAAGGTGGGTGGCGACATTCACTTTGTTTTGTCTATGGATAAACATGAAGTAGGCCATGATGTTCATCCATAAAGTACAAGTGTTAGGCCGTTTTCCAATTACAGCACAAGAGCGCATTATGCGGCATAATGCTCAACTAAGCTTCAGCATAATTCGGCATTGTGCATCACTAAGTCGCATTATGCTCTGTAATTATCCATTACTTAATGGTAGTTTTCTAATTACAGAGCATAATGCGATTCAGTGACGCACAATACCGAATTATGCTGAGCCTTAGTTGAGCATTATGCCGCATAATGCGCTCTTGTGCTGTAATTGGAAAACGGCCTTATTGTATTAAAAGAACTGTTGCTAAATATTCATCAAAACTATTCTCTCCGTTTGTGTCTCACAGAATTCCAACGGAATAAGAAATAAAGAAAAGTTGTACGAAAATGGGAGTCACCAACGACAACGATGATTTAAAAACCACAGAGTTTTAATGCAATCGTTGAAAACAAATTATTTGTTTCTAAACGATATATCAATATGGACTTCGACGGAGTGGCCCGTCGACCTATAGGGCGAACTTCTGTAATTTCTGTAATTTCGTAATACTTCTGTTATTTCGTATTTAATAAAATGACATTTTTTTACAACACAACAAATAAAACCTCAAAGTTAACCTGCTATAGGAATTTATGGTAGGGCCCCTGCCGCGAGCACTTGTTCATGGTTCAAGATACTTTGTTTGATTTCTCTCTCTTTCGCACACAGCAACATTCAGTGCTCTATCTCGCTTGAATAATACTTTTATGCCAGCATGGAATTTAATTGTTAATTAGGTACATTAAAAATACGCCCTAACCGCCCTGTAAACAAAATAACAATTTTTTTCTCTCATTAGGAACTTCTTTTTATTTCGTAATGTCGTATTCTACATAGTTTTTCCACATATTGGTATATTTGCTTAGTATAGATACGATGATATCTTAATTTGACCAGATTCGCATATGAAAAAATAAAAAAAATAAAGAGTTTCTGTCATTAATTTCAAACTGTATTAGTTTATTTTTAATAAATTATATTACATTCACCACATTAACTACAACACATTATACCTTGGCTGTGTGGTGTTGGTGCATGATGACATCCTAGAATAGCCCATTCTTTCATGTAGACATAGTTAAGGCTCAGTGAATTTAGCCCCCCTTTTTTTGATTTTCGTTTTTTTTTATTTTTAATTATTTGTTCGTCGTTTGTTCGTCAATGTTCGAATGTGAAAATTGCTTGTTCGTCTTTTGTTTATTTATAATGAATTAAACAAATGATCACATTAAGATGGCCCCCTTTACTAGATATCTTTATTTTTATTGCTCAGATTAATTAATTTTGATCAATCTGATGAAGTAAGTAGACTTGCGCAAAACATCACTTCCCAATGTAATGTGATATGACATCACTTTTACAGATAGGTGATATTACTCGAAAACATTACACATCACTCTTAACATTACTCGGTGCGTTCAAAGTGATGTGTATAAACACATCACTTAGGTAATGATTCGGGTGTATAGATACAATGTATTCGTCGTCACAGTATCTATTGAACGCACCGAGTAATGTTAAGAGTGATGTGTAATGTTNCTCAAAGGGCAGTGCTTCGCAGAATCTACCACCGGATCGGAAACGCGACCCACTGAGAAGATCCCGCGAGAAACTCAATGGGCTGTGTCTATGGGTTAGTCGCATACCCGCCAAAAAGTCATGTATTTATACGTACGGTACCACAATTCATTTTAATTCTATTCTTTTCGAAATTTTCACGACCATTGCTTACCTAATTTTTTGCCAAACTTTGTTATTTTGGTTTATTTTGAAGTATTTTCAAATTAGCTGTTAAGCAGGTACGGAGTATAATAACGAAAATGGAATAAAAAAAATATTTTCTATAAATCGAAAGCTGCTAGTATGTTTTGCAAAAATAAGAAATTGATTCAAATTTCTTTACGGGTTTTAGTCGATTTTATCAAGCAACTAATCATCGTTAGTATTACTTAGTTTGGTTTTATCATAAAGTGACAAGGCAAACAACACTATTAAAAAATCATCAAACACTTCACAGACTCTTTGAATTTTCACAGATCAACATGGACGACGCGACGTCTGTCAACAGTGTCAACTAAAGAAAAACAAAAAGCTTCATATTTCCGTGGAATTTAGAATATATTGGCAAAATGTCTTCAACAGAGCCTTCGCAAAATAAAACATGGGAGCTATCCCTTTACGAGTTACACCGTACTCCACAAGAAGTGATCACAGACGCGACGGAAATAGCGGTCTCCCCACGAAGTCTTCACAGCGAGCTGATGTGCCCAATCTGTTTGGATATGCTCAAAAAGACAATGACTACAAAAGAATGCCTCCATAGATTCTGCAACGACTGTATTATAACCGCTTTGAGATCGGGCAATAAAGAGTGTCCGACTTGTAGAAAGAAATTAGTGTCCAAACGTTCTCTTCGACCGGACCCCAACTTCGACCTGCTCATATCCAAGATATATCCCAGTAGGGACGAATACGAGGCTCACCAAGAACTGGTTCTGGCTAAACTAAGTATGTCCCATTCACAAGCTTCTCTCGTCAATTCTATAACCGAAGGCATAAAGTTACAGTCACAAAACAGGCCTCAAAGATCAAGAAAGAACCACGACGAGAGTAGCAATGCGTCTAATTCCAATGGTAATGTAGAAACAGTTCAAAATGGTAGTAATTCTGCCACTCCCAAAGATGGGACTTCTTCAAGCGGAAACCCTGCACAATCCGGTCAGTCAACATCGAATCCTGCTTCAGTGAGAAGTACACCATCTCCAGTCCCGTCGAATGTTTCATCAGTATCCAAAAACACAAGTACAACTAAAAGAGCCAAATCGGTATTGACTTCAGAGAGAAGTGAAGAGAGTGAATCTAGTGATGGAAGGTAAGCTACCATTACCAGTACTTTCCGTTATAGTAAATGACTTAATAATCTACTTGCATGGTAGTAGAAAGCAATAATAGTGTTGTTTGACTTGAGAATAATCAGTAGATCCTGAGTCTCTCTTCCCATCTATTTCAACTTCTAATAAAGTTTTTATCCACGACATTGCACAAATTAATTATTTTTTTATATGCAAGGTTAAACTTCTGTAAACTTCTGGTTATGGACTATTTCTTAAATTTATTCTCTTTTAAACTAGTACTGGCACAGTGGTTATTTAGCCAAGATGTAGTTCTGTGGTAGATTTTTTTTATTTATTTCTGATCTTTTTGAAACTATGTATTTGTAACTTTTTATTTATAAATTTTTGTATAAAATTACATAGAGATCAATCAATTAATAATAAAATAATTGAACTTTGATTAGTCTATCAGGTAGAATTTTGTATCAGAAAAATATCAGATGGTAAAGTCCATGATAAAATCACTACAACAGTTCTGACAAGTACATGTATGACCCACCTCAAGGCTTCTCATGTTGCAGAACAGAAGGAGAGAACTCAATGGATACGGAAGGAGAAGGGGAGCCCCTAAACCCCAATGAGATAGAGCTAGTCTTCAAACCCCACCCTACAGAGATGACTGGGGACAATCAACTTATGAGAGCTCTTTGTGACAATTCTGTGAGATATCTAAAGACAACACCCAATGCTTCTGGTGAGCATACGTTTTGCTTTTGTATTGTTTGTTTAGATTTTCTATGAAGAACCACATGATTGATATTCTTGGACTTCAACAGAGCCAAGCCCAAGTTATTATTTTATATTATCGAAACACATATTTTTTTTTAGTTTGACTTAAAAAAAAAAAGTTTTGTTGTACTGGATGAAGTATGAGGGAGCACAGGTCCACGACCAACTGGTGTCAAGTGATCACTGGAGTCTTTAGACATCAACCTTGTTTATGTCCCCACCTACCTAGAAACATGAAAATAGTCTAAAATAATAATTCAGAAAAACGAATAGCAAATCGATACAAGTACCTAATATAGAAGCTCTTTGTTAAGATAACCATGAAAGTAACTTTCTATTACTTATTGCATAAGATCTATAATTGAAGTAAATAAGCAACCAACTAAAAAAAGCAATATCTTCAGGGATTCCTATTGGACAATGTAAAACAATATAACTAGAGCTGAAATATTACTAGGGCTTGCTTTACTGACAGCCCTAATACATAAATTATTGCTAGAAATTAGAGCCAATTTTTATTGTGGTTTCATATCCATGATTTTATTAATTTAAACAACACTTAAAATTCTTATGTACTATAGATGTTAATTTGCTATAATAAATTACTTTAAAATAAAACATTATCCCATAAAAAATTATGCATTTGATTTTAGTCGATCATCTAAGCAAGTACCTAGCGATGCGTCTCACTTTGGATCTCGATGCAGAGCTACCAGAGGCACTCCGGCTTCTGAACTTTTGTATTTACGTAGCACCTTCGCCTGGACAGTTTGTGCTGTTGGCTGGCTCACAGACCCTTCGTCAGATTATCGATAAGTTCTGGAAGGTATACATTTTCATTTTATTGTTCTTTTGTCATCTCAATATACCTGTAACTGTGATCTTGATAAACATCAGCACCCTATACTAAAATATGTAGAAAGTTAAACTTTACAATACAGTTCAGACCTCAACCTCATATCAAAAAGTGACCATCGCCATTTCATTTTCTTGTCACTTAAACATTTTTCATTCTACATTATCAAGTTCTATGGGCTCTGGTGCATGGTATCAGCAGTTATAAATATTTTATGAACAGATATGAGTAGAAGGGGTATTTTGATAATATCCTGAAAAGCACCCACGCTTTTTTTTACAATAAAATCATTTATTCTTACACTATTTTTAATTCAAATTTATTAAAAATTATTTTCTATTTTTTAGTTGGATTTTCTATAAAAGCGTATTTTTTTTTTTAACTATTATTTTTAAATGTTGCATTGGTGCATAATGTAAACAAATGCATAGTTAACATAGTATTTGCTTATTCATATTACGAGTAGGTATATCCAAGTTGAAAAAGTCACTGTGGTTACCAAGGAGGAAGCATTATATTTATGATTATATTACTAGTTCAATGAATCTTTTTCTATTTTCAGGTCAACAAACCTTTGGAGATGTTCTACTCCTGGAAGAAAACCTAGAAGTAGGATACATTTTAGTTATGTGCCTCTTTACATAACTAAAATGGTGATATGCAGTGAATCCAATCTCATAGTGAAATCGAAATATATATAAATAAAAAGAATATTTTTTAAATTGAGACATGGACTCTTATGATAATGTGATAAGAAATGTGACTATAATAAAAAAAAAACAAATCACAATACCTATAACATTTGTAAATTTAAAACAAATCAGTACTCTTTTCAACCTAATTATACTAAGGAATATTCTTGAAATTGAAGTAGATTGATGCATTATTGGTGTTTTAAATAGTTAAATAGTAACATTTGTCATTTTGAATGAACTAATATCAGTAACGGGACGTGACCATATTGTATAATAGTACACTTTACTCATAAATGGTGTAGTGTTTTGTACAACTTTGTGCAATTATTAAAAGTTTAATTCTCATTTAACAGCTTTTTATTTGTCACTAAAATAAAACGTATATTCGTATGTATGTATCCATAAAATTGCAACGGATTCCTGCTATGGTACTGTAACACTGGGTTGGTACAGTTTTTTTTTCCTACCTTTTTTTAGTTAGGGGTAATCTCGAAGGGTTATAGTAGATTCACAGAACGAGTAGGTGAGCTAACGGAGCTCAAACCTGACGACGTTGCTAACACTAACCCTAGCTAGAGCCGTGCTTCGCAGAATCTACCACCGGATCGGAAACGCGACCCACTGAGAAGATACGGCGAGAAACTCAGTGGGCTGTGTCTGCGGGTTAATTTGCTCGCCGAGCCCTTTGTCGTAAGCGACGGGTTCTACGTGAACAATGACCGGTGCTTGAGATACTTAAAAGCACCGTTAGTGGATCCGAAATGGCGTGTTTAGGGCGACGTCGACTGCTTACCATTCGATCCGTAGGATCGGGAATGTGACCATGTACAGCTAGTCTACTTAAGGAGGGCTAAATACGTGAGCAAAATTACCTGAAACTTGACACCTTCCCACCATAACATAACAGCTGTACTACCCTTCAAACCGAAACTTTATTTTGATTTTTATAACTTAACTAGCTGACCCGGCAGACTTCGTAGTGCTACAATCGATAAATAAAATACCTAAGCTTTTGTGTAAAAGAAACTTAAAACAAACAAAAGGACTCCGTCCGACGGGGCACACGTCAAAGGAAAAACAAAATTGTTATTTTTATTTAATTCTGAGCATTTTCATATTTATCTACCTTTTAAACCTTCTCTGGACTAACACAAAATAATTCAAGACCAAAATTAGCCAAATTGGTCCAGCCGTTCACGAGTTTTAGCGAGACCAATGAACAGCAATTCATTTTTATAATAGATAGGTATTTATGCCTTCATTGTGAAGTCATTAGCCACCATTCTTGAACTCTCTAGATTTAAACACCGAAATAGTCTTATCGATACGAATACAGCGGACGTCTTTTCTGACTTTTAGATTGATGTTACGTGTAAATTGTTAAATGAATAAACAAATATCAGATTTATTAAATATTTTATTTCTCACTAAAGCGTCAATTTACTTACAACAAAGAAAAGCGTGTAATTTAAATTACAAACAATTCTCAACAAAAATATAGGACGGATTGCAGGAATATAAATTGTGACTTCTAATATAATAATATCACCTACAAATTTTGTGTTAGATTTCTTCTGCAATATTTTTCGGACAATTGACGAATTCATCCAATAAAAAATGAAAAAAAATATGGATAGTGTAAACCGTAAAAATTGTTGTATCTATTTTGTTGTGTAAAAAATCTATCATAAACAGTTACATATTACAATAACAGGTACATAGGCTAAAGCATTAGGCTAAATATTAAATATGAAATATTTTGTATCAAGTAGAAAATGTGACTATTCTACTATAATGGCCTTTTTGGAAATGTGTAACTCTGCACATAGCATGTATATCAGATATGAAATTAATACATTAGAATCTTAGATACCTATGTATTTTTATAAAAATAATATAAGTACCTACTCAACATTTTTTTTATAATTTATATACAGATCACAAGATTATTTCTGAACAGGTAAGTACTTAATTTAAAGCTATTTTAGTGCACTCGCGTGTATGATGACACATCCATCCTAATTGAAAAGCACTTTTGTTTTAATTCTTCACAACAAAATGTCTTTTAAAAGCATTGTATTCCCGCTTCAAAGCCTTCGCTGCTTCAACTTTGAACAGTTTTAGCACAGTAATAATTTCTTCTCTGTTCTCAGATTCCCGTGCGATACACAGCCTTTCCATGATGGCAAAGTCGAATTCCTCAATTTTTTCCGCTATATCGATTAAACTATCCACACGTTTGAGACATCCCGAGTGTGACGCACTGTGCACTGTATCTTGAGAAGAGATATATTTGTCGACACGCTCCCAAAAGTGTAAAGTTCTAAGTCCATGCCTCATTTTAGCTTCTTCCATAAAATCCCTAAAGCACTGTCTGCCATTGTTATTATTTAATAAGTTCTCAATGTTATCCGTAAATCGATCTAGATCGGTCTTCGTAAAACCGTAGTTTTTAGCACAATTGCAACAGCAGGCCACAAAACATGTATCCATAATTTCATTTGTCCAGCTCTGTGTCCATCTGAGGTATTAATTGTTTTTCTTAAAACATATGAATGTTTTAAAATTTAAAGGTAATAGATAGATAATTACCTTCATTTACATCTATTTCTTCTTTTACTCAGGACAAAAACTGAACTTAATACACTCCATAATGATTTTGATTTGAAAAATCTAGAGTGAGGTTATCTTCCAAGTTAGCAAAGTCCAAAACCGATTACACCTAAAGCTGTAAATAAACTGCGGTCGTGAGTCGTTCTCGTCAAAGTCGTGATAAAACTTAATATAACAGTGCGCATGCTCAGATTTTAACACATTTCGAAAACTCCCGCCGTCACTACTAATTATTTTGCTTCCCTTTGGGTTTGCGTTTGTGCTGACCAGTAACAGGATTATGAGTATTTTAGTTCAAATTATAATAAAACTTATAAACTTTCGAGAAAACCTGCTTGCTGCGAATTGAAGACAAAGAATAACTAGTTTTAAAAACTCAGCATTACATCACACCGGTAAAAAGTGCCGTGACCTCGAATTTTGTGTATTATTCATGGGAAAATATTACAAAGACAATGGATAAGACTGAGACAGTACAGCTTTTCATTGATTGAGTTCTATAGAATTTGAATTACATAGTAAAATATATAAAACAGTGAACAATGTACAGAGCAAATAAATAAAATAATGTAACTTCATAAATATAAAATTCATTGACTGATGACTTAATGCCCAGACCCAGCCGCTGAACTTATAATATTATTATTAATCATATTATAATTGCAGAAATATTGCACAACAATGGTGAGAATTTGACAGTTATAGAAATTAATATCATTAAATTAATAAGCTTTGAATTCATATTTACTTGACAGCTAGCCGAATGGCTTAATTGATATTCTATTATTCTACTCTCAATATATTTGTAATATTAATTTGTATGAAAATCTTTTATATTGGTAATATTTGCATAATATCATCCCTCACAGAAAGGCCAATAGGGTTGTGGCGTTTAAGAACCCACATTTTTATGATGCGTAAGCCGGAACACACGAGAGGTGGAAAAAAGAATATAGACTATGACACGGGACCTTTTTACCGCCGAAAAATAAAAACGTAAAAATAATTTTTAATGTGTTTAATATGTAACTAATATAATAACCTAGAATTGTTTATGCCGCTGATTGCCGCTACAAGAATAAAATTTTTATTGTTTCAACTGTGGTGTTAATTACATAAAACACGACTTTACGGCGAAATAAAGAAGGGACTCTACATGAACTCCCTCAGGGTGGCTATGTTATTATCTTTAAAAGTAGGTACCTACTCAGTGGTTTCTATAAAAGCCTACTGAGTTTCGATTCCGATCGAGTGTTAGATTCAGCGACGCACTGCTCTTGCTAGGGCAGATTTTAGCAAATTTTATCAGTCTGAACCCCATGAGCTCGCTTACGCATTCGGTTTAAATGGTACAGCCCCTCGAAAGGGTTGCCAGATGACCGTGTCAATTTCCTCGCTACTTTTTTCGAAAACCTCCCGAAAATGAGCTTTTTGAAGAAAAATAACCCCAAAACAGTTTTTACTTATTTTAAAGGAGAAATAAAAACCAAAAGGATTTTTTAATTTTTTAATCAAGCTCTCCCATAACTTCAACCATCTCTAAACAATTATTACAATAATATTCACTTTGGTTACTATTATTTAAAGTATACACGTTTTCGAAGTTAACATGTCCGATGTGGGAACAAAATTTATGCGTCTATTTGGCAGTGAAAATCGTATCCTGAGAACCGCTTCGGCAGTTTCTATTGGCATTCGGTTGCGTAATTTGTCCTTTATAATATTGACTTGTGAATAGTATAGTAGACTATAATTATTCTAATACTAATGGGAATTGTGTTTGTGGATATGTAGGTATACGACAAAGGGAAGATCCTCCACCGAGCGGGTGATATTTGCTCGGTAGACCGACGGTCCGAATGTTGTTGTTCGGAACTTGTATATATGCGCTTTATCTTGAAAATGTCGTAAGCGAGATTCAGGTATCTGTCAATTATCTTGCGTTGTATGATGGCTACCCGCCACAACACTCCCCTCCGAGACCAGAGGTCGTGTCATTTTTTAGTTATCGTTGTCCGTGCTGAGATTAGCTTGCAAGTGCCAGTGCTGCTCGAAGTCTGGGGTGAGTCGAGACTGAGCTTGAATGCTGCGCGTGTATCGTGAGTAGTCCATGTGTGCAGAGCTGTCATGCCGGAGATGTGTGACCCCAAGCGTTGATGATCCGGTCGTGGGCTGCGATGAACTGTAGTGTTGTGATGAGGCAGTGAAGTTGCGTGCCGTAGGACCAAGAAGCGCGGTGAGTCGTCTGCGATGGTCCTGTTGAGGCTGCGATGCTGGCTTGCTGTGGGACGACTGTCGATGACTTGCTTTTATCTGTGAGAATGCGGAAATTGTGGTAGCCGAAGTTCTTGATGCGCTGATGATGACGTGGGAAGGTTGTAATAGTTCCGTCGCAGGTCACCAGTTGTAGGTATACGACAAAGGGAAGACCCTCCACCGAGCGGGTGATATTTGCTCGGTAGACCGACGGTCCGAATGTTGTTGTTCGGAACTTGTATATATGCGCTTTATCTTGAAAATGTCCTAAGCGAGATTCAGGCATCTGCCAACTATCTTGCGTTGTATGATGGCTACCCGCCACAGATAAATTATTGGTACTCAAAAAACCTCCGAAATTTCTCCCAACTAACTTTTTCCCCCCGAATGTCCCCCCAAAGAATCTTTCCCCTCGAATCTCCCACCCAAGGTCGAAAAACCCTCTGGATTTGCAGGGAATCCCCCCCATCTGGCAACTGTGCCCCTCGAGGTTACTAGCAGTAGCAAAATATGGTAAATTGTTACACGACGAGTACATACGTTGTTTTTATTACATTAAATGTAGTCTGTGTGTTTGCACAGGGGAAATCGATACAAAGAAAATTAGAACCCCATTATGTGCTGACTTTTGATCTTACTAGAGCTAGTAGCTAGCAAGCCAACATGTAAATTCAAAATGTCTTTCGGTACGTGTTATGTAGTTGCCTGATCGAATTTTGCTTTAAAATAAATTAATCGACTAAATTAGTTTTAATACAAAATAGTCTTCATAGAATGGATGCAGCTCTGTTGATGATTGCCAACATTCACGATTTTTGACAGTTGAGTCGGCCATTTTGCAGTTTTTACGGTAACTGCTCTACACGTGTTCGGTAGGTTAATTCATTAAAATAATGTTCAAATACAGTGAAAAATAGTAAAGATTAGTTAAAAGTTGTTTAATTTATTTACAGTTTGCCACAATGGCAGTAACAAAGAAACCGGTGGCTAAGAAAGCCCAATTGCACCAGAAGACTGGCAAAAAAGGAGTGAAGGGTGGCAAAATCCGCGGCAAAGGCATCAAGCGGAAGATTAACTTAAAATTTACAATCGACTGCACGCATCCCGCTGAGGATAGTATCTTAGACGTAGGTAACTTCGAGAAATACTTGAAGGAACACGTCAAAGTTGAGGGCAAAACAAATAACCTAAGCAATCACGTTGTCGTCGCCAGGGATAAGACGAAAGTCGCTATCACCGCAGGTTAGTGCAGCTGAACAGTAAAATGGGATGCATACTTACTAATATAAAATCTGTTGTTACCTTGTTGCTATATTTACGTATCGATCATAACCTGATTCGTTGTCATTCCATGTTTATATCATTTTGAGTTTAGATAGATAGATCATTAGAAGCTTAGTGAAAGCTATTGTGTTGATATGAAGATAAAATAATTTAAAGCTTTCAATGTAATGATAGTTCTGGTTACACAGCAATGTATTGTTTTATGAAAATTACTCACAAAATGAATTCTTACGTTGTGAGCTCTCATTACAATAAACTAATGGTATGGGTTTGATTATAACTTTGCTTTTCTGATGCCCATGAGTAACACTGTAGTAAATTTGTAGGCCACAAGGGTGCCATATCAAGTTTTTTATTACTTCATCGCCAAAACTGGACCATTGCAGCCAATTACCCAATGTTAAAGCATAAATATAGCTCATGGAGAAAAAAACCTTAAAGCTTCTGCATTCTTTGATAGTCGATTAAATTTTCCATCGTACAAAATAGAATGTGTTGATTTTATTACAGACATATTTAGGTATACGCATAAGGAGCAGGTAATGAAATAAATCAGAATTCTGATAATATTGATGGATTAGATGTATAAAACTAAACAAACTTCTATTATTTGAGAACAAAATAACCTTATTAATATGAATATAATGGATGTAATTGTTATTATTCTGATTATCTTCCGAGTTGTTACAAGATTGTTCAGTTTGTCTGGTTCACTTGATAGATCTACAAATTGACTCACAATGCTTTAAATGGGTTTTATATTTTACTGGATAAATGGCTTCAAAAATTTATAGACATTTCAATTTAAATATCTTTATATTTATCTGGACATAAGGACCATGTCAAGTGCATAGTATAAAGTGGTAGAAATAGGCAAGATGGTGTTACTCTCTTTGTCTTTTTACCTTGATATTTATTTATAAGCTATTTGTTTCTCATCAAGATCTCAAGTATGTACTAACAATTGTAAATCCTTAAAAAATTCTTAATTTTTTATGCTAGGAACAATATCATAGTATCTTATTGGTAGCCTTATTTGGTTGTCATTGTGTCAGGAGCCCTGGGTTTATTTCCTAGATATTTGTTGGTTTATGTTAACTTTTTCTTATACAGTAGGTAGCGGCTTGGCTTTACCCCTGGCATTGCTGAAATCCATGGGCGGCGGTAACCACTCGCCATCAGATCATCCGTATGCTTGTATGCATACAAGGCCAATAAAAAAAATACAAATGAGAAATCACTCATTAATTATGTACTTCTTAGTCTCAAAAAGCAATGAAGTACCTAGCATTGAATTTAGATACTGTTCAACTTCATTAAATCTAGTTTTAGAACGAAACATGTTATTTTATGGCATTATCTTGTTCTATTGACTTAAAATATGTAAACTGGTAAAACTTTTTCCTTCTAAAAATTTTAACTTTAATCTTTTGTTAAAAATTAGACTTACCGTTTTCAAGTAATGTAGTTAACAAAAAAGGGGCATAATTTTTTTATTTACGATTGCTCCCAAGTTTTCAGTTTAGTCACAAATCTTTATGTAGTTAAAGAAAAGTAAAACAAAAGGCATGATAAACAAAACATCATGATATGAGTAGAGGATTGTAAACAATCTAAATATTTTTATAAACATGTAACTTACTGTAGTGCATATCGACGCTTGAAAGGCAAACGTGACTAAGCGACAATGCGTGAACTTTACAGTAGACTAATTTAAAGTTGAAATACCTGAAAACAAAATTTATTTTAATGAATCTAGCTGGTAGCTGTAGGATTGAAATGATTTTAATAGACCTAGAAATATTTATTTTTGCGCATCGAATATGGTTATTGCCTATCATTTATGTACAAAGCAGTTATTGTCGCTTAGTCACTTTGCCTTTCAAGCGTCGATATGTTTTTTACCAAGGTTTCATTTGTATTTGATTTGTAATTCAGAAAGAATGAAGTATATTGTAATATTCTGGAGAAAGAGGTCTTGGATACCTTTTGCGCCCATGCGATCTACAAACTACCAGTTCATTTATATAACCATATCCGTGCTAACATTCAGACTTGAAAGTATTTATTTTTCTCTGCTCAGTTTCTATTTGCTCTCAAACACTTAAAGAAGGATTAATAGACAATAAAATAAATTAATAATTCTTTGGTTTTTCCAGACATTCCTTTTTCAAAGAGGTACCTGAAGTATTTAACAAAACGTTACCTCAAGAAGAACAATTTGCGTGACTGGCTTCGAGTGGTGGCCTCCGCTCATGACGCTTACGAACTGCGCTACTTCAACATCAACGCTGACAGCGATAACGAAGACAATGAGGATTAAGCTATTCATACAATAAAATAGTTTTACACAATCCAATCTTCTTATTTTACTTTTTTTCCTACCTATTNCCTGAAGTATTTAACAAAACGTTACCTCAAGAAGAACAATTTGCGTGACTGGCTTCGAGTGGTGGCCTCCGCTCATGACGCTTACGAACTGCGCTACTTCAACATCAACGCTGACAGCGATAACGAAGACAATGAGGATTAAGCTATTCATACAATAAAATAGTTTTACACAATCCAATCTTCTTATTTTACTTTTTTTTCCTACCTATTCTAGTGATCTCGAGCGGGTCATACTAGATTCACTGAACCAGTTTTTTTACTAATTGATCCTTGAGTCTAATCAAATGTAATTTTCAGTCTAATCTTGCATTTTTGATTGTCATCATATTAGTTCATAATGTAACGTCGACTTTAAAATATTACTGCTCATTTTTCTAAAAGAAATATTTCTAGACTAGTCATTTCACAAGGATAATATAAAACTCAAGAACGAGAGGAATCAAAAACGAAACTAAAACAGATCTTCTATGAGTCTTGAAAGCTGAGAGAAATAATATTGCTATGCAAATATATTCTGGTAAAAAAAAACCCAAAATGTCTTAATGGTGTTTTATCTTAAAATTCTGTTATAAACCATAAGATTCACTTATTAGGAAAATGTCACTCGTATAATTTTTTGACGGTACTATGGTCAAAATTGTCGTTCGATGTAGTAGTAGAAGTAGTATCTATGGCCCAAACGGCTGGAGCGATTGGGATGCATTTTCAGATCAGTTTGACCTAGTAAGTAATCCTGTGAAGTTTGCTAGGGATCGGATTACAGTCAAAAGATTGGCCAGCAAAGCGGGCAGGTTTTGACTAGGTACTAAATAAAGCCTAGTTATCTATAATTTTTTCATGAAATCAGTCAGTCTTCGACACTAAAGTAGAGATTCAAAAGTAATAAATTATGAAGTAAAACAATATATAATAATAAGTAACGTTTATTTCGCAGTACGGTAATTTATTTACATAAATAAAATCCATTTACGATGATTTTAATAATACATTCATGAAAATATTGCAACTTACACTAAATTCATCTATTTGTACTAATATAATTTAATAAGATTCACCGCTGTGACTAAGTATTGTCTGAGAAATGCGCTAATGTACTATTTGAACTATACGATGACACGCTTGCACTGGTTACATTTAATTCCTTTAAAACGATTACAATACAGCCGCGTAAATACAATTTCACACATTAAGGCAACTCGGAACGCACCCAAACAATACGTTTAAGATTGCAGCTATAATAATTCCTTAATTTTTAGATAGGTCCAATGCAAGCGTTAGTTTTAACACTAATTTATTTAGTTTCACTTTCCGGAAGCGATTTCCTTCATTCTGTTGAGCGCCGAGCCGGCCTTGAACCAGTTGATCTGTTGGTCGTTCAACGAATGGTTGAGCTTGATGCGGTCGGTGCTGCCGTCTTTGTGCTTAATTTCGCAGTCCACTGGCTGTAACAAACAGAGAACACCGACTTTCATTCACATTCTATTCAATGAATTAAGTTTTATTTCATTTTTAAGAACCTACTTTTAAAATCAAATAATTTACTTCAAAACTCCGAAATGTTGCATTCAAAAAGTTCAGTTAAAAACATTGTTTTATTTATTGCTTAGATGGGTGGACGGGCTCACAGCCCACCTCGTGTTAAGTGGTTACTGGAGCCCATAGACATCTACAGCTTAAATGCGCCACCCACCTTGAAATATAAGTTCTAAGATCTCAGTATAGTTACAACGGTAGGACCTCTTGTGAGTCCGCACGGGTAGGTACCACCGCCTCGCCTATTTCTGCCGTGAAGCAGTAATGCGTTTCGGTTTGAAGGGTGGGGCAGCCGTTGTAACTATACTGAGACCTTAGAACTTATATCTCAAGGTAGGTGGGTGGCGCATTTACTTTGTAGATGTCTATGGGCTCCAGTAACCACTTAACACCAGGTGGGCCTTGAGCTCGACCACCCATCAAGGCTATAAAAAAAATTAGCTAGATACAGATGAACATTGAGCATACCTTGCCGGGAGCGAGGCTGTTCAGTCCAAGGAGTGAGATTTTATCGTCAGGCTTGATCTTGTCGTAGTCAGCGGCGTTGGCGAACGTGAGGGGCAGCATGCCTTGTTTCTTCAAGTTGGTCTCGTGGATTCTGTGAGCGTGTTATTATTATTATTCTAATATATTCATTTAAAATCTTATTATTAATATCTTTATTTCAGTAAATAAACA
This sequence comes from Bombyx mandarina, assembly GCF_003987935.1. The sequence continues at coordinate 1,684,891 of NW_021011533.1, forward strand.
ATAACATTTTGGATAGTAAGAAGATATTACTTTTAACTTAGTAACTTAAAAATCTATCAACTATTTGACTAGTTATTACATTTTGTTTCCAAGCGCCTGCTGCAAAGGCTATTAATTAGCAGTCCCTCGATCTTCTTATATATGATATATAATTAATATTAGAGCAGTGTAGCAATGGACATATATTATACTGGATGCTGATTTATAATACCTACTAGAATGTGGTAGTCGATCGTCAAAGGGAATTCCGGTACAAGTGGTAATTTATAATTGTAGGTGGCATATTTTTACAAGTCATTTATAGGTAATGGTATCAAACGTTTTTTTTTTTTGTAATTTTTTTCGGTCTTATCCTTTACGCTACGACGACTTTATATCCTTTTTAGTGAGTCGCGTTTCCGTTCCGATGTTAGATTCTGCGAAGCACTGCTCTTGCTAGAGCTAGTTTGTTCAGATTAGAGTCTCGTGACTCGGCGACGCTGTCATACCCTCTCAAGGATACCAGATTGGGTGGAAAAAAATAATTGCGATGTATTTGTTTAGTGCAGTGGTTCCCAAACTTATTTTGTCTACTGCCCACTTTGAGAATAAATTATTTTTTCTCCTACCTACGCCGAAAGTTCGGTTTTCGTCCCGCTGTACAGGGAAGAAATTCTAACTTTTTCTCCCTGGGTACTGACAAGTGCGCATGCGCGTTAGTGTCTACATCTTCTCTCACGCACCTAAAATTCTCCGCCATTGTTGTGCTCGGGTAATTTGCAATATTGTGTTTAGTGTAAAAGTGAAATAAACAAAAGGCAATAAAATTTAATATAGAAGTATTAAGCAAAGATGAGTTCCTCAGACAATTCTTATTCAATTATTAGTAGTTTATTTAAAAATTAAAAAAGTTAAATTGTATTTTTTATGAGTGGGGGAGCTCTGCCCCCTCCCCCTGCCAGGGCTTCCCCCTGGACCCCGGCTCGGTACTCCACGGGTGCTAAGTTTTTTACAATGTCGAACTTTCGGCTTGGTAGTAGATATTATTTTTTAGCACCCCCATTTTTCCACCTACTTAAAAAATAACTATAGCGAGAGCTCAGTCGGTGTCTAAGAGTCCTCCTAGATGAAATTACAAATCGCCTCCCAAGCCTCTACACAAAACGCCCCCATTTTTTTCTCAGTCTATTCGCGCCCCCCATTAGGCCTGCAGCGCCTACAAGGGGGCGTTATCACCCACTTTGAGAAGGGCTGGTCTAGTGTGAGCGCACCTGGCGAACGACTTGACGATGATGGCGCGTCCGCCGAGGTGTCGCGGTTCGAGCGCGGCATGCTCGCGGGACGAGCCCTCGCCGTAGTTCTCGTCGCCGACGACGCACCAGCGCACGCCGGCCGCCTTGTACGCGCGCGCCGTGGCGGGCACCGGCCCGTACTCGCCCGTCACCTGGTTGCGGACCTTGTTCAGCTCGCCGTTCTCTGCGTTCGTTGCGCTGTTAACAAAACAACGTTGTAGAGAGAGAGTATTATTGTACACCAACAAAAGAAACAATGCGCAACATTAAATTCAAAGAAAAGGACAATTGGCGGTCTTATCGTTAAAAGCGATCTCTTCCAGACAACCATCAGGTGGAAAAAAATCGTTTGGAAACTAATTACACACGGTGTACCAATCAATTGAAATTACTCAAGTTTTAAGGTCGGCGATAGCTTTAACGTCTTAATGTCTATGGATTAAATAAACCAGGCTAGTCGCAAAATGAACCCAATACTAACGTAATAAACATGTTATTGGAGATGTTGTCGAGATGGCCTCTGTACTTCAGCCAGGGTCCAGCCGCCGAGATGTGGTCGGTGGTGCACTTCCCCTTCACCTTGATCAGGATCGTGAGGTCGGTGAGGTCTTTGCCGTCCCACTTGTCGAACGGCTCGAGGAGTTGAAGGCGGTCGGATGTCGGTGAGACGTCAACTTTCACTTCTGTCGAGTTTCAAGAGATAATGGTATCATAGATCAGTCGTAGTTAGTATATGAGGTTAGTATACGTTGCGTGGGTAGGCCTCCCACAAGATGGAGTAAGGACCTATTGAGGTTCGCGGGGATCTGCTAAGTGCAGGCAACGCAGTACCGATCTTTGTGGCGAGGCTTGGGGAAGGCCTATGTCCAGCAGTGGACGTTTGTGGGCTGATAGAATAGAATACAAAAACTGGGGAAGGGTAGCCCTCTTGTATCGGGGACAAGTTGGAAGTATCCACATGTTAGTGGCAAATAACAAGTCGAGAACCCATCAAAACAGGCAGCATAACCACGCAAATGCAGAAATGCAAGTAAATGCAGTGTGTCGAATTTAAAAATTAAAATGTAATAGCTTTGGGGCGCTATCTTTGAAATTACGCTTTGGTGATACCAAATTACTAATTACCTAGCACTTTGATATAGAATTTTAAAGATAATAAAATGGGCTTTTTTTATTGCTCAGGTCAAAGGCCTCTTTGTAAATTTAACCTAGAAGTTGTCAGGCTTTATTGATTTCGAAGAGTGATGACTGGAGCGGTAACAATCCCGGGTATAAGACGGATATTTTTGAGAGAGGAATTTATATGCAGAATGCCAACGGATGTCTGACCCTGGTATAGGTTCAAGGGTCCCCATCAATGCCCATCACGCTCACCTCCATTCTCCGCATTCCTCTCCCTACCCAACCAAGTTTGATAGGAACCTAAGAGTCTACCTTGGATGTTCGTTCAAGTTTAGAATTTTTAGAGAAGTTCTTGTTCAGCCAAGGTCGTTTTGTAGGTTTTTTTTTATTGAAGGATCATTGATAGCCTGGAGGCCCTTCCAATTTCACTAGGACAGGTGGGCGAGCAAAGGCTCAGCCAGGAGGGGTGGGATTTGCTAACAGCTACCCGAGTGCCCCCAAGGGAAACCTAACAACTCAAGAGTAGCTGCTTCGCGAATGAATCTACTACCGGATCGGAATCGCGACCCGCGGAGAAGATCCGGCGAGAAACTCAGAGAGCTGATATTTAGGTTAGATTGCACGTCGAACTCTTTGCCGACTTCGACAGGTACGGTTACCGTGGTCCCTAAGTCTGTTTCTAGTATTAGAGCTGAAGGCGTCTAATACAAAGGCCAGGTTATAGTGATTTTGTTCGTATATATACCTCTCGCTCCCACATCTTACACTAACATCATCACGGAACAGTTGAGACAATCGAAAGACCGTGAAGAGTGACGTTCTTCGCTTCAAACGAATAGATTTGCTTTTATCCCACTTATCTTACACCCCCCCCCCCTGGCGAGACAGAGACAGCAACACATCCTGCCCTTTTTATCCAACTTAATTATATAGTCAGACAGAGACGGCAACACATACTGGATCCGTCGGCGGGCGGGTGCTCGTACGTGTCCTGTCCGGGGTCGAAGCCCTTGGAGGGGAGCTCGTCGGCAAACGGATCTGACAACTTGAACTTCTTTCCATCAGCGCCAGTCAGCTCGTCCTTCAGCGGGTTGAAGTCAAGCCGGCCTGGAGGAAACAAATACATAAGTTTAATGATACGTCATCGAAGTCATCATTGAAGTCGTCGTGGCCTAAAAGATAAGACGTCCGGTGCATTCGTATGTAGCGATGCACCGGTGTTCGAATCCCAGGCGGGTACCAATTTTTCTAATGAAATACGTACTCAAGTAGTTTGAAGTCGTTATGGCCTAACAGATAAGACGTCCGGTGAATTCGTATCTAGTGATGCAACGGTGTTCGAATCCTGCCGGCGTGTACCGATTTTTCTAATGAAATACGTACTCAACAAATGTTCACGATTGACTTCCACGGTGAAGGAATAACATCGTGTAATAAAAATCAAACCCGCAAAATTATAATTTGCGTAATTACTGGTGGTAGGACCTCTTGTGAGCCCGCGCGGTGAAGCAGTAATACGTTTCGGTTTGAAGGGTGAGGCAGCCGTTGTAATTATACTGAAACTTTAGAACTTATATCTCAAGGTGTGTGGCGCATTTACGTTGTAGATGTCTATGGGCTCCAGTAACCACTTAACATCAGGTGGGCAGTGAGCTCGTCCACGCATCTAAGCAATAAAAAAAATCATACAACATAATGAGCAACATTCTTAAAAAAAAGTTAATACTCGACGCTGGCAACATTGACATTGTTAGGATCCGATTGCCATATTTAAAAAAAAAAGATTTCGTATCAGAGTGAGCAGCCTACCGGCGATGGACAGCGCCGTGACGAGCTCGGGGCTGGTGACGAAGCAGTGCGTGGCGGGGTTGGCGTCGTTCCTGCCGGTGAAGTTGCGGTTGTATGACGTCACGATCGTGTTCTTCTCCCCCTTCTTCACGTCCTTGCGGTCCCACTGGCCGATGCACGGGCCGCACGCGTTCGCCAGCACCTGGGAATAAACGCTCAATTACAGTATTCAGAATCATTAAAAATCTTCGACGGTACTCGCCAGTGCTTTTGTTCGGATGAGTCCGGTCGGATGAGGTCAGACCTGCGCTTGATGCTCCGCTATTAACTTGTGTATTAATAATAATAATATAATAATAAATAGCTCTTTCATTAAAGATAAGATGGTGGTTTATTTATTTATTTTTTTATTGCTTAGATTGGTGGACGAGCTCACAGCCCACCTGGTGTTAAGTGGTTACTGGAGCCCATAGATATCTACAACGTAAATGTGCCACCCACCTTGAGATATAAGTTGTAAGATCTCAGTATAGTTACAACGGCTGCCCCACCCTTCAAACCGACACGCATTACTGCTTCACGGCAGAAATAGGCAGGGTGGTGGTACCTACCCGCGCGGACTCACAAGAGGTCTACCACCAGAAAATATTATACGTCGACGAAACTATACATTCATAGGTCATTATTACTATTGCGATTTAATAACAAACTCGGTAGTTTTAGGTACTTCAAGCACTTGATCGTCCACTGAGTTACTCGCTGGATCTTCTCAGTGGATCACGTTTCTGATCCGATGCTAGATTCAGCGGAACACTGCTCTTGCTAGGGCTAGTGTTAGCAATACTCCCAAGTTTAAGCCGTGAGCACACCTAAAGGTCCGAGAATAGATGGAATAGCCCGTTAAATGTTGGCCAATTAGAAGTTTCCACGTATTTATTATTATAAGCATCGATATATTTATGTACATAGAAATATTTAAGAGAAACAAGAAAAGATAAGTTGAGTATGTAAATTATCAAAAAAGAATAATATTTTTTAAACTTAAATATTACATGAAGCAAACTTATAAGGCTTCCAAGTTTAGAGATAAAAAGACAAACAGAACATTAACTTTATTACTATTAGGTATGAGGTGTTCTTCAATTCGCGGGAGTCGTAATCAAAATTAGTATTTTACTTTTTCATTACAAAAATAGGTGAACGAATTCACGACCCGTCTGTTGTAAAGCCGTTACCGGAGCCCATGGACACCTACAACAGAAATGCCTTCACCCACCTTGAGACATGATTTCTAAGGTCTCAGTTTTTACAGTACAACCCTACCCATCAAACAGATGCGTATTACTGTTTCACGGCAGAAATAGGCAGAGTGGTGGTACCTACCCGTGCGGACTCACAAGTCGTCCTACCACCGTTACTGTTTTCGTGGTCACGGATGACCAGTGAGTCGAAATGCATTGAATACATTTGTTTGCGTTAACACTCACGGTGCCTCCGAAGTCCCTGAGGGTCTTGGCGATGCCGTCCCTCTCGATGGTGGCGCGGACCTGCTCCGACCCGGGGGTCACGTTGAACGGAATCTTAGACTTCAGGCCGTGACTGATCGCCTGAATGAAAACAACGGTAGAACATATTAAATTCAATGCAAATATAAGGTATCAAAGTAATTAAGGTATCATTCCGAACGTTTTATTTACAGTTTGTCCGTAAATTATAGAATTCAAAACTCATTTAAATGAGTAAATTTATTTGTCTATTTAATTATTCAGCAATTTTCAATATTTGATGTCATTAAAGCCAACACGCTGTAGTTGGGACAATACAGGCTGTTATTTTTCAAGGAGAACAATAGCAGAGGAGTTTGTTTAGGAAATTTCATTTTTAAGCCTTTGACTGCCATGTAGGTCACCGGTGCCCTATGCGGCGCCTGGATTGCCTAACTTCACCTTTAATTATTTTTAATGTATGTTCTAGACCTCTTACAAATAAATTTATTCTCAGTATATTCGGATTGGTCTTTCGTAGAGTCTAACAGATATTCCGGCGCCTAAATAACAACAATCATCATAATTACGTCAGTGCGCCACACAGGGAACTAGCGACCTACGTGGCAACCAAAGGTTTAAATCTATTGATGTAAAATCAGTTCTCGTTGAAGTAAGTTCCATTATTGACTGACTGATTGTAATTGAGGTTTGCAAAACGAACTAGTTGTATCATTGAAAAAATTAAGTTATGATATAATGTTTTACCTCTTTGACGATGCTGGCACATCTGCCCATGTCTTCGTAGGAGGAGTTGGTGCAGGACCCGATGAGGCCGACGCGGATGTCCACCGGCCAGTCGTTCTTCTTGGCCGCTTCGCCGAGCTTCGAGATAGGGTTGGCGAGGTCCGGAGTGAAGGGCCCGTTCACGTGGGGCTCCAGGGTGGACAGGTCGATCTCGATCAACTGATTTACAAGATATACAATTGTTTAAACTCTCCTATCCAATGCTACTTACTGTTCGGAACTTGTACTTATCGACGCTTGAAAGGTAAACCTGACTAAGCGACAATAACTGCTTTATACATAAATGATAGGCAATAACCATATTCGATGCGCAAAAATATATATATATTTCTAGACCTATTAAAATCATTTCAATCCTACAGCTAGATTCGTTAAAATAGATTTTTTTTCAGGTATTTCAATTTTAAATTAGTCTACTGTAAGTTCGCGCATTGTCGCTTAGTCACGTTGCCTTTCAAGCGTCGATATGCATACATACTCAGACATCAGGAATGTAACCGAAGTGCACATAGGAATTTATTACTATTAAATAATCACTGATCGTAACTCAATAATTTACATGAACTATAAAAATGAAGACTGAACTAATTAAATGACAATCGTGAACGATAACGGTCACATAGGGCAGTACCTACTATCTGTCGCGGACAGAGTTCCGTGCACCCACCGCAATAGGGACAGTACTAATCGTCAAAGACAACATTCCACATCCAATACTGTGCAGTACTGACTGTCGAAAGGCAGTGGTCCGTACACCAAGACGCATCCGCTCTAACGCGTGCAGTATGCTTAGTGAGAGTTTTTTAACGTTCTCGATAGCGTAAAAGTTAGCTCATATTTGTATGGAACGGGATCGTTTGCCTACGTTTGTCGCTAGGGGCGCTGTTCCAACTGCATACTAAATTGGGTTAACCTTTACAAAACTCGTACTAAGGACATTGGTCATTGTTCCATTTGCGTCCTTTACAGAGTAGAACTTTATCCTTGGAATATGATCAGTATAATCTTTTTATTTATTTCCTGCTTAGGCGATGAACAGGTTCACGGCTCATTTAGTGTTTTAAGCAGTTAATGAGGTCTATGTGTCAATTGTATCCTAACAACAATTTTTTTTTAATCAGCTTAAATTTTTATTGCATATTGTTATACCTTTACCTTGGAAGTCATTCGTAAGCATGAGTTAAGTATTTCATTACAAAAAATTATACCTATCTGCGGGATTCGAACACTGACACTGTTGTATCGCTCGATGCGATTACACCGGAACACTTATCTTATAGGGCAGGAGGAGTTCGCTGTACCTGATCATAGGGTGCCTTGTTGTCGGGCGTGAGCAGGTGCTTGTAGGAGTTGGCGGTGGCGGCGATGTCTTTGCGCCCGGTCGACTTAAGGTAAGCTTCCATGCGGGAGTTGTACGGGAACACCTGTTGTTTATCGATCGTAAATACAGTCGTGTGAAATGACATTTGTTTTGATTGATTTTTTTTCCTACCCAAGCTGATAGCCTTGAGAGGCTATTTCAGCGTAACCTTAACCAGTAGGTGAGCTCGCGGGGCTCGAACCGGAGTGTTGCTAACACTGGCCCTAGCAAGAGCAATGCTTCGCAGAATCTACCACCGGATCTGAAACGCGACCCACTGAGAAGATTCAGCTAGAAACTCAGTGGGCTGTGTCTGTGGGTTAATTTACTCGTCGAGCCTTCGTCGCAAGCAACGGGTTCGACGAGAACGATGACCGGTGCTTGAGGTACCTAAAAGCACCGTTACTGGATCCAGAGGTAGAGCTTTTAAAAGTCCAATGTTTATAAGCAATCAAAATTATACAAATTTATTTTTACATATTTCATAACATTTTTTTTATATGGTTCTATATTCCCTCACAATAATCAATTATAATATATCGATAGCTGCCATAGCACCACGAAATTAATTGATTGCTTATAAACATTGGACTTTTAAACGCTAATCCTTTGGATCCAGTAACGGTGCTTTTAGGTACCTCAAGCACCGGTCATCGTTCTCGTCGAACCCGTCGTTTGCGACGAGGGTCTCGGCGAGTAAATTAACCCACAGACACAGTTCACTGAATTTTCGCTGGATCTTCTCAGTGGGTCGCGTTTCCAATCCGGTGGTAGATTCTGCGAAGCACTGCTCTTGCTAGGGTTAGTGTAAGCAACGTCGTCAGGTTTGAGCCCCGTGATCTCAACTACTTGTTAGGTTACGCTGTCATAGCCTCTCAAGTCAAATTCTGAATGAGTTATTCAAGTTATTCAAGTTTAAGTCTTACGCTAGTGGTAGCACCGATCTCAGCGCCCATGTTGCAGATTGTCGCCATTCCCGTACACGAGATGTGGTCAACGCCGGGCCCGTGGTACTCCACGATGGCGCCGGTACCTCCCTTCACAGTCAGGATGCCGGCCACCTTCAAGATCACATCTTTCGGACTCGTCCAGCCGGTGAGTTTACCTGACAAACGAAGAATGTTTTTGTTTACAGTGAGAACGTAACGTAAAATACTTGCTGGTTTTATTTGTAAGTGATTGGGTCATTTTCCTTGAAAAATCATTTCAATCTAACAAAAACAACAAATCTCTTCTGAAGCTTTTAATGGTATTAAACAAAACAAACACTTTTTTTATTTTGAGTGCATTTCTTTCTTTAACATAATTGATGACGGGCGATATCAAATTTTTTACATATAAAATTTATTACATTTTTTTAAAGTACTTTTACGACAAGAATTCGAATATTATACAGATTATCGTTGCCTTCGCATAGGAAAAATTCCCAGCGTGTCTTGCGAACCGGCTTTGAGGTCCTGTGATTCCTATTACGCAATAAAACTGCGACTTTTGAGACAAGATTTCTAGTCGGATGGTATTCATCTTCTAATATCAATGAGTTCTGATAATCGCTCATTAGCGAGTGGTCCGTGAGCTCATTAATCCATTTATCTAAATTATTTAATACAGTGTAATTCATTGTAGGTACGTGTGCATTTAAGATAATACTTATCATACAGTTTATGAGCTGCAGTAACAAACAAAATGGACCGACAAATTAAATGTAATTTTGTGTCTATAAAACAACAATGTCATCTATAGCATTAGCCGTAGTTATGTTGAATAGCGATAAATCATTGTTCATTTTTGGAAAAACGTAAAATAGCATCGGAAGATATCTATATATTAATACGTGAAGCAAAAACTTTGTATCCTTTTTTAAGAAAATTGCGCGGACGGAGGAGTATGAAATTTTCCACACTTATAGAGAATATAGAGAAGAAGTGCACAATGATATATTTTTTTTTTAAATAATGCATAAAATATACATTAAATCAATATAGAAAACATTACACAAACTACCATGTATTTGACATAACACATATGTATATGTATATAAATATACTCTTTGTTTATTGTCAATTGTCAAACTTTTGTTCGTGTTTAAGGTCTGTCTGTGTGTTATGTATAGTGTAGTTTTGGCGAAATCTGTGATTATATTTTATAAGTACAATAGTATTTGACAATAGAACCATAATAATGTTTTAACATAAAATTTCAATTGATTAAAGTCGAATTTCGACTTCTGCGGGACCACCAGTTTAGTTATAATTATCTATTATCAGATAGAAACTCAAAGAATTCAAATATATCACAGGATTTTATCAGCGCTATGTTGATCTTAAGAGATAAAACGCTTACGCAAATGCAAAATTATTTGTTTTTCTTGAAAACTCCGTGTGAGGTGACCTTCTAGAGAACGTTGATACATACTCTTACTGGCGGTAGTAAAGCGTATTGTAAGTTTGCACAGATACGTACCAAAATCTTGTCTATATATGGCGTCAAGAAAAAACCTTCGTACTATGAAATCGAGAATGTCTTATAGTGGGTTACGGTATTCACGTGGCGTTCTCTATGGGTCATCATATAACCACTTTATACCATTTATTTATCTACACAATAAAACATTTATAGAACGTCTAACATGCGCTAGATCTGCTTATTTGCTAATACATTTGAGTCGTCTATTATCAAAGGTGGCAATCTGTACATTTGGACAAAAAATTTTTATTGATATGTCAATACAGATTTATTTGAATATAATCGTCTCCTTCAAAGAATACGGTTCAAAACCTGCATTAAATAAAGGTTAATAGTTAACCTGTTATTTATCTAAGATGTCGTTCCGAAGAGTTTTGTGACTGCCAATGGAATACAAAGTCAATAATTCGTTTTTCTGATTTACCAATCATTGTCCAAAAGTCAGATTGCCGCCTTTGATAATAGTCGACTCATTTGTCAATGCTTTTTAGGACCTCTTGTGAGTCCGCGCGGGTAGGTACCACCGCCCTGCCTATTTCTGCAGTGAAGCAGTAATGCGTTTCGGTTTGAAGGGTGGGGCAGCCGCTGTAACTATACTGAGATCTTAGAACTTATATCTCAAGGTGGGTGGCGCATTTACGTTGTAGATAACCACTTAACACCAGGTGGGCTGTGAGATCGTCCACCCATCTAAGCAATAAAAAAATATGCTCAGAATATGAAAGCGTGTAATAAAAGTAAAACAACGGTTCGATTAACGAATTCGGATGCTACAATTGAAATTGGATGGTTAAATTTCAACACCTTTCCGATGACCAAAATAGCTTTGGATCACACTGTTTTGTGACGTCATTAGCCAGTGAACACTTCGATTGGTTGGTCGACGTTTGTATTCAAAATCTTTACGTCACAGAAAACGAGTGACTTAAAAAAAAAACCTATGCATATTATTATTGCATTGAATTTCATTGCTGATATCAATGAAAAACATTGAATTACAAAAATATGTACAACCCTATTGTATTAAATCAGAGAATAATTTAACAGAAAAAAAAACATTAACATATTATTATTATGTTTACGCAAGAAACATTTCATTAAAATTCTCATTAGTGATTATTTTCTAAATAATAGTATATATCTAACTAGTTATTATTAATCATTAAAACATCATTCCATAACACATCAGACCAAAGTACATCGATGTCAGTGCAAATTACTTCACACGTGTATCTGCCAATTCCGTGTTGGCAATATTGGCATTATTTTATTTGTATATCTGAACATTTTAATTGTTATCAAGGCAGATGATAATAAAGAAATAAAATTAGTTGTCAGCCTTAAGAAATGCAAGCATGTTTTGACCTTATCTTCTTAGTGTGTGGGTAAGAAGCTATTCTTATGTACTAGATTACAAGTAGGAAACGTCTTTCAATGAGGACTGATCGGCATGTTATTGCAAAGTAATAATATATTATATTATTTTAATTTTTATCTTATGTAATGTTATAATAAAACATAATACTTTTTTTAGCAAATAAATACAACACATTTTTATTAAATAGTATAATTAGCTTCCCTCATACTTTTCTAATGATTGTTTTGGAAAATATTCTTACGTAACAAAATGGAGGGGAGCCCGAAGAATCTCATGGGATGCAGGGACAGCGGCAAAAGCCCGAATCGTCCTTGCCTAATATACTAATGGCCCTTTCTACCTTCGTAAATTAGGATAAGCATTTCCTTCGGTTTCCGCGAGTCGTAGGCATAATCTATGATGTGAAACGAAACTCTAGACAAGTCTAGAATTTTGTTTTTTTTTAAATAGGCTGTGTTGTTAGCACAATATTCAAATGTGTTGACATTTTAACAGTTAACGAATAACAGTTTAGTCATTAGTGACCACGAAAACTATAAAACTGTAAAATTATTCGAAACGTCAAAAATAATATGAGTACAATAAAAAGTTTAAAGTAGTTTTAATTATTCTAAAATAGGTTAAATCTATGTCTCCCAGCGGACAGTCGTATCTACTGACGTTACGTTGTTTATCAGCTTCGGAAAACACTAGGAAGGTTACTGCAGTCAGTCTCATAGATTATGACCCTGAAACTAGTTAATGCTTTTTCCTTTGAATACAGACGAGGTCGAGAATGAAACGCAATTCTATCAACGTCGTTTAGATGAATATTGATTGACCCATCTAAGGAAAAGCGTATTCTTTGAACCTTATTGAAGAAGTTGTTTTGTTTAAACAAGGTAATATAAATGTTAATGTAGGATTGGTAAGAACGGAACGTATGACAGAGCGTGGAGCGGAGCGTTAAGATGGCAAGAAAGGGAATTGAGAATGACAGAGAAAAGGAAGATGGCGAGGACGGTTAAAAAAATGAGCTAGGCGTAAAAGAGTGAATTAATTTTTAATTATTACTAGCTGACCCGGCAGACTTCGTAGTGCCTCAATCGAAAAATAAAAGACCTAAACTTTTGTACAAAATAAACTTAATTCAAACAAAAGGAATCCGTCCGACGGGGGACACATCAAAGGAAAAACAAAATTGTTATTTTCATTTAATTCCGAGCATTTTCATATTTATCTACCTTTTAAACCTTCTCTCAACTTCCACAAATAATTCAAGACCAAAATTAGCCAAATCGGTCCAGCCGTTCTCGAGTTTTAGCGAGATTAACAAATAGTAATTCCTTTTTATATATATAGATTATAACAGAAGATTTTGGAACAGTGGAAGTTTTATTTTATGCGCTGCGATCCCTATTCTACAAATCTACATTAATGCAAACGGTAAAGCATTCTAGAAGTCGTCGTGGCCTAAAGGATAAGACACCCGGTGCATTCGTATCTAGCGATGCAACGGGTTCGAATCTCGCAGGCAAGTATAATTTTTTTCGAATGAAATACGTACTCAACAAACGTTTACGATTTACTTCCACGGTGACGGAGTAGCATCGTGTAATAAAAATAAAACCCGCATAATTATAATTTGCGTAATTACTGGTGGTAGGACGTATTGTGAGTTCGCACGGGTAGGTTCCACCACCTTGCCTATTGCTACTAATACGTTCCGGTTTGGAAGATAAGACAGCCGTTGTACTGTAAAACTGAGGCCTTAGAACTCATATCTCAAGGCCGGTGACGGCATTTACGTTGTAGACGTCTATGGGATCCGGTAACCACTTAACACCAAGTGGGCTCAGAGCTTGTTTAACTATCTAAGCAATAAATAAAAACATATTCGAAATTTATTTTTGATATTTGATTTGCGTATATCACAGTATCGTTCGTATCTCAATTATATTTATAACTTTTTTTTATCACGATCGTTTGGTATCAGAGGCATTACGAACATAAACACGCATTAATAAAAATAAATAAAATTACACACACGAGTCACGAGTGACAAAACGGAGACTTTTCCGAAACGCAATTTCTAAGCGGCGTAATAAGAAGTACTCATAGTCTATATAGATAAGCGACTGTAGTTTTTGCACGGGTGTAATGTATTTTTGGATTCGATTGTATTTTTATCTTATAAGTGTACTGTAACGATATACAAAGATCAACCAAAAAAAAAAGCAATGAATGATTTTGTTTACTCTGTAAGTCGATATGGTGTTCTGATTTTAAAATCTTCTATAAATCTTAAAAGTAATTGAGAAAAAAATATATTGGATTCCTAAGTGGAAAATGAAAATTTAAACTAAATATTCATAGAACAAATAAAAACCGCTTTTAGACGACTAAATTAAGAGATTTTTTATGTAGGTAACATGGAAACTTAATTTATTTGTATCATAGAGGAAAATATATACTAACCAAAAAACATCTTTGTTTTATTTCTAAATATAAGCAAATTAGCTGATGATCCTACCGGTGTTAAGTGGTAACACATAATAATCACAGCTAACTTTGAGATAAAACGTGAAGTATTTATATTTTCTCAATACTGTGCTACACTTTATATTGGAACCACGAGTTTCGGTTCGAAGGGCGGGGCAGCCGTTGTAACTATACTGAGACCTTAGAACCTATACCTCAAGGTGGGTGGCGCATTTACGTCGTAGATGTCTATGGGCTCCAGTAATCACTTAACACCAGGTGGCCTGTGAGCTCTTCCACCCATCTAAGCTATAAAAAAAAAAGGTGCCGAATTAAGATCTAAGAAATAAACTTTCGTTAAAAATCAAATTTAATAAATCGATGCCTCCAATGAACACTACTCTACACTACATTTCACACAAATCGCTTCACTATTTTAAAAGTATTACAAATTCATTATTGATGGGGTTCAAAGCAAGAGTAAATCAGCTAGTTACACAAGAAAAAACCATAAATATATCTGCAATAATAAAGATTTTATCAACTTTTTTCGTTTAAACGCTCCTCCTGTAAACCTACGAATTTGGAGTTAGAGTAGTGTTCATTGGAGGCATCGAAATATTATATCCATACTATATACTACTGGAAATTACGCCTAACAATCTTTAATGAATGTTAATGAATAAATTGTCTGTAAATAGTCTTTGAGACGTGCACGCGCCATATCAATGTTCGATATTTTGCCTTAGTTATTATTAGGTTAAATTGTAAACGTTCACATTGCGATCATAATGCAATACGTACACATTGTTCTATAACAACAAGATATATATATATATATATATATATATTTTTAACAAACTCTGGGTCTCGCGTGTAAGTGACGTAGAATATTGAGCAAGTTTAGGGTAATGCTTATTTATGAGTAGGTAAATGTACCTAAATAAGTTGAACCATTAAAGTAAGAAAAAAAAACCTCAACACTTTCTGTAAGAATAATAAACGATGTATTTATGTAAGGTGAAATCGTTCAGTGTTGGCAACTCCAACATTTTAGCATGGAAAATAAAATTACATGCCTGGCAACATTGTTGATGTCAGTCTTTTCCTTTCTTACTTTTCACCGCAAGCGGACGCGTTTATCATATTAATAAAATATCAAGTGTATGAACATTCAAATAAACCGTATTGCAGCACAAAGCGCAAGTTTTCTTTATAACAGCAACCGGCCCATACAGCCCGCAACGAAACATTCGGGCTTAAATGGATTTCTTATAGGGTAAATATATAATCGTTTACTAGACGCTAACTGTATAACTACTCTCTGTTATAGTACACTAGTGGCCCGCTCCGGCTCCGCTCGGGTCTTTAACAAAAATTTCAACGATATTTGACGTTTTATTTTTTTTAATAAAAGAACACTTATTGCGGCATAACTATAATAGTTAGACGTATGCTGTCGCGACACTTTTTGTTTTGTTTTCGCAGGGCACGTTTGTTTTCGCAGGGCACGCGATGTAAAGAATATTTTAGGTAATTTTTTTACACCTTGGGTTACATTATTGGAGTTTTAGTAAGGATCCCTAATTTTTTTCAAAATAGATTATATCCTATAGTCGGATTTTTAATTAGACGAAGCCAGCTGACAGTAGCTAATGTCACTTTGTGAAATAATGTTGCTATATTTAAAGTAATAGTGATGCGTTCAGTTCTCGTTCAATCACATGAATGAACAATGAGTGTGAAGAGTTAATCATTAATTTCAAACTATAAAAGAATATTATTTATATTTTACAATAAAATTGTATTAAANCGAGCATACGGCCCACCTGATGGTAAGTGGTCACCGTCGCTCATGGACGTCAGCAATGCCAGGGGCAGAGCCAAGCCGCTGCCTACCATAAAGAACTCTCCGCAAGCCTCGTTTGAAGAAGGACATGTCATAGCGCTCGGAAAACACCGTGGAGGGGAGTTCATTCCAAAGCCGGATGGTACGTGGCAAAAAAGATCTTTGGAAAGGTCTTTTCATCTCAAGCGGACGCGTTTATCATATTAATAAACTATCAAGTGTATGAACATTCAAATAAATCGTATTGCAGCACAAAGCGCAAGTTTTCTTTATATCAGCGACCGGCCCATACAGCCCGCACCGAAACATTCGGGCTTAAATGGATTTCTTATAGGGTAAATATATAATCGTTTACTAGACGCTAACTGTATAACTACTCACTGTTATAGTACACTAGTGGCCCGCTCCGGCTCCGCTCGGGTCTTTAACAAAAATTTCAACGATATTTGACGTTTTATTTTTTTTAATAAAAGAACACTTATTGCGGCATAACTATAATAGTTAGACGTATGCTGTCGCGACACTTTTTGTTTTGTTTTCGCAGGGCACGCGATGTAAAGAATATTTTAGGTATTTTTTTTACACCTTGGGTTACATTATTGGAGTTTTAGTAAGGATCCCTATTTTTTTTCAAAATAGATTATATCCTATGTCACTCGGGAATAGTGTAGCTTCTAAACAGTGAAAGAATTTTTCAAATCGGTTTAGTAGTTTTCGAGCCTATTCAATACAAACAAACAAACAAATCTTTCCTCTTTATAATATTAGTATAGAATACTGATTCGCGGCAGAAATAGGCGGGGTAAAATCGGTATTCGTACACCGACACAATCGTATCGCTAGATACGAATGCATCGTGCGTCTTATCCTTCTTCTCATCTATCTCTATATATTTAATGAAGTTACTTTAATAATATTCCTGTTAAATAATATTGTCATCCTTGAGTGTGTATCGCCCTTAACATTCATTTCTAATTTCGATGTAGTTTTCCTGCCGTGACCTATTCACGCAGCATGTTTCCTTACATTAATTATAAATGCATCTTCCTTATTTACATTTCTATTTCGTAGATCATAATTAGTTCCTATCTGTATGATGTTATATTATTATGTTGTTTGAATATCTCACCCTTTTCTTGTATAAAAGCGCTTGTCAGAGATATTCCGAGAGAGAGATCCTATTTGTCATTCACATAATTCAAACCTATTGTTATATTAAATATCAAAACAGTATCACACTGTTTTAAATATCGCTTACCGCGTAACAGCTGCGATAACTTCCAAAGTGTCAATAGTCTATGCCACCACACCCATTACTTAACTTGTGAAACGTGAGCTCATTAATTCGTTTAATGAGAATATGTCTCCCCCTACAATGGAATCCAAATTAGAGGTCAACTTTTATTGGCATTAATATTTACACGTGCATTTACTATTAATAACAATAAGTAATACTACGTTGAAATCTGTGCCGAACTCTTCGATTCATCGTCACGTCTCGATTATTTAAAATCGATAGCATGGTAGTTGTTTTTTGGTTGTTTTATGTAGTACTACAATCTGATTATATTATAATTCAAATTTCGTTTTTCTTACTTTCTCATAAAGCTAATCTATAGCCCCATCATCGACAAGATTAAAAAATAATTAAGAAAAAAAAATTACAACGCGTTTTCAGAGCATGCTAGATAAAGAGCGCATTACATTACGTAATGAGAGGTTCATATAAATTCTAATGCGAAACAAATTTTAGTACGCACACACTAAATAAACTTACACATAAAAAAGTATGTCTAAGAATCAGAGTATTGGTTGGTTACATACAAGCGTAATATTTATATTTTCCATTAAGGCCAAACCCATACTAAGCACGTACTCATTTCACTACGGAATATGTAAGATATTGCCACAATATAACGATATATCTGCATTATTTTGAGCATAATGTTCGTCTTTCAATGTATGCGAGTAAATTTATCAGGGACTTATCATTATAAAGGCATTACGAAATTTTGTGAAAAGAAAAAAAATTAATTTTTCGTCTAGACGGATTTATCTTAACTGAAGGTCACATGGGTTGGAAATGCACTGATTGATCTTTTACAAAAAAAAAAAAAAAACCAAACAAATACTGAGATAACACTGCGTACTATGTATGGGACTTTATAAATAAGATTAAAATTATCAAGACTGTAACACACTTAATTACTCTGTTATTGTAATATAAACGTTTTTATTGCGGTGAATTGCAAATTATTAAATTGCATTATTTGCTATTATAAAGTTATTTGGTAATATATTTCTTTGAAGTTTATGAATGAAGATTCTTGATTTTGTAATGTTGGTAGAGTAAATCGCAAACCAGTTATATGTTACATAATAGTCTATGAGTTAGTCTATGCCAGACGCGTTCGAAATACAAACTACTCTTTTTTTTCAATTACCTACGCCTCCTTACCGATTTTTTTTCATATCACATGGTGTATTACATAATGTAGAACAGTAAACTCCTCAACCGTCATCAACAAACATATTTTTATGCGTAATAAATTAAATAGAATCAATTGAGATCATACATAATCATATTGTATAAAACTAAAATAAGTAACATAAACACTGACATTGGCCGTTTGGCTTACGTCCATACAAAACAAATATCTATTTATATGTACATATTTTTAAGACGTCACATTGTGCTAGAGCAATCTGTGTACAATTGTCGCAAGGTGACCGATACGATGTTCTTTAATGAAAAGGTTATTTTAATTTATTGAGCTTTTCAATAAGACACGTTACGTTTATGTATTATTTTGTTTGTACTACACTATTGGTAACAGGTACGGGTAGTCTTTTATTTTATTTTTTTATTGCATAGATGGGTAGATGAACTCACAGTCGACCTGGTGTTATGTGGTTACCGGAGCCCATAGACATCTATAACGTAAATGCTGCCAGCCTTGAGATATGAGTTCTAAGGTCTCAGTTTAGTTACAACGGCTGCCCCACCATTCAAACCGAAACGCATTACTGCTTCACGGCAGAAATAGGCAGGGTCGTGGTACCCACCCGCGCGGACTCACATGAGGTCCTACCACCAGTAATTACGCAAATTATAATTTTGCGGGTTTCATTTTTATTACACGATGTTATTTCTTCACTGTGGAAGTCAATAGTGAACATTTATTAAGTACGTATTTCATTAGAAAAATTAGTACCCGCCTGCGGGATTCGAACACCGTGGCATCGTTAGATAAGAATACACCGGATGTCTTATCCTTCAGGTACCATTAGCCTGCCTATACTGCCGCCAAGCAGTAATGCCTTCTGGTTTGACGAGTGGCACAGCCATTGTATGACACTTAGACCTCAAAGTGGGGGGCGGCATTCCCGTATCCATGGGGCACTGAATATCAGGCAATAAAAAGAAATACACCATTTAAAATTTGGTAACCTTGGAAATATTGGTAATATCAATATTTCCGATCCAAGCTACGTCACGCAATATATTTTGATGCTTTGGTATGAGATTTCTTTGTGAACTAAGCGGTACCTACCTACCTACCATGATATTTATGTTACCTATTTAAACTATGATATCTCCATGTGACGTTTGTGTGTAGAATTCATGTGACGAATTACGTAAATTTAACAGAATTTCATCTTTTTGACGATAAAATTAACACTACCATACGATCAAGTTGTCATAATTTCACACGTATAAAAAAAACTATATGGGCCGTTGCTATGATAGGATATGGTGTAAAAATATAAAAAGGATATTGACTATGGTATGTTTTACTTGCGCTGTCGGAAGCAGACGAGCATAACCCAACACCCTAGCGACTGGTAAGAGTTCTCGTCGCTATGGACATCAGCAATATCAAGAGCACATTTAGCACTGCCTTTTTTTTTGTTCAACGCTGGGCTATCCGTTTACCGGATACCCGGTCGAGACACTTAAGCACTGTCTACCTATGCCAACTTAAAGAACCATCATATGATTCTTTTAAAATAATTTTATTAGCTTTATGATCTACATAATGAAGTAACAAAAATAAAAATAAATCATTTTCAGACACCCCATTAACTTGAAAATGTTCACACATTCACACCAATCACAGATAGAGGACAATAAAAATATTAATTGAGAAAAAAAAAAGTTTGTTTCCGTATTAAAGCATGTGGTTTTAAAGTACCTAGATTTATTATATTTCAAAGTAATCATGCCTTTTTTATTTTGTCATTTTACTAATTTATATTATAGTCCAAACCAATAAATATTTAAAACTCGGTAATGATTTACCACTTGTAATAAAATGTTTCTATAATTTATTTTTGGTAATGATTTTAGCTTTCTCTAAGTAGGCTCAAGTTTTAAAACTTGTACCAATAGTTTACTATTAACAATGACAATATCATAAATGTGTTAATAATGAATTACAAAGCAAATAAAGCTTACCAGTCAATTTGACGCCGATAACTTTAGGACACTTCAGCTCCCACGGGATGTTGGCCATTACGTCCACAGCATCAGCACCACCCACACCTTAGACATTAAATTTTTTCATTAACAACAAAAACTACAAAATATACAATATTTATTGATATGATTGATTAGATATATTATGTTCATGAATTTAATGTTCAAAAATTATGTTCTTTTTTTAATTTTTTTACTGTCACTGCTGATGTCCCTAAGCGACTGTCTGCCTACAATGGCTATAAAATAAGCCTAATTTTTTTTTATTGCTTATATGGGTGGACGAACTCACAGCCCACCTGGTGTTAAGTGGTTACTGGAGCCCATAGACATCTACAACGTAAATGCGCCACCTACCTTGAGATATAAGTTCAAGGTCTCAAGTATAGTTACAACGACTGCCCCACCCTTCAAACCGAAAGGCATTACTGCTTCACGACAGAAATAGGCAGGGTGGTGGTACCTACCCGCGCGGACACTCAAGAGGTCCTACCACCATAAAAAAATGTAGCGAAATATGTTTAAATAATCTAAAACTATGTGAATTTTACAAGTGTTTTAGAACATTTCGTCCTTATTATTTTACTTATTTTCCCTATTTAATCATTGAATTTGGTAGCCTAAGGGGCTATTCCCTTACTCACGGACCGGTTTATTGTCCATTACAATAATTGAGATCCATGAAGATTAAAAGTTAAATTAATTTAGTTTTTTAATTAACTTTTTTTGATCATTTGACATGGTTATTGAACATCTAGTATTGGCTTGCTCTTGGCACTATGACATGACGTCTTCAAACGCTCTTTAAGAAAAATGGTTCAAGATATGCAGTTGCCTAGTTGATGTCCGCTGGCATAGATCACAAATTACCATTAGTTGGGCCACACGTCCTAACATATGCAAGAGCAATAAAAGTTATAGCTGCTAAGCTTAATATATAAGCTTTTTCTGTCAAAAAAAAACCTTACCAATACACAATCCACCAAGGCCACCTCCATTAGGTGTGTGGGAGTCTGTGCCGATCATGAGTAGACCAGGGAACGCATAGTTCTCCAGAATGATCTGATGGATAATACCAGAGCCGGGCTTCCAGAAACCGACTCCATATTTAGCTCCGGCAGTCTCTAAGAACTTGTATACTTCTTTGTTGAGGTCCTAAGAAAATGATTTACTTTTCATAATGCTCAACCTGTTAGTGGCTCGTTTTCAATTTTGCGGTCAAAAAGGAACGATTGCATGAATGAAGTTGAAAACTTTCTTTAATTTTCCATTATTTTGTATTTAGGCATGTTCAGAATAAAAAAATGCTTCATCACAATCAAGTCAATCACTAATTTATTGATAATATTATGTAATATTCATTTATATTTTTTATTTGATAACGTCAACACGGATGACAAATAAATAGGAACTTATTTAAAAAGTTTAGAAATTGTAGTTCTTTTGTTTTTAATAATGTTCTAATATGCAGTTAGTTTTCCTCTATTATTGTATTATATACTGATTAAACAAAATTGCCGAATTTCAACACGCATTACTGGAAAAATAGCAAACACCTTAGAATTTGAATTTCGAACCAGAGATACGAATGAGATTTGAGGTAGTTTTTAATGTATAACCCCTAATTTAACAATGTTTACGAATATATAGTTATAGGACCATGTCCCTGTTGTCATGACAACAAATTTAATGTACTTATAATTACGGTAACATTAAGGTTATGAGAATTAAATCAAATGAGTCTCTTTTGGCTCCAAATTTGAAAACGACTCTAGTATACTATTTATTGACTTGACTGTAGTCACAATACAAATTCAGTTTAAAATTAACATTTTTATTGCCGGTGGTAGCAATATTGAACCACCAGCCACTGTAACCCAGGCTGTTTTCTTGTCAGTTCAAATTGTTGAGTTTTTACATACTCCATAGAAGTAGTGCAATCATTAAAATATAAGACCAGTGGTTAACTACTGTACTACAGCCATATATGTACACGATTACCTTAGCCCTGGCCAAATCCTTCTCGCCTCCGACTTGGGCTTCGATCAAGTGATCACAATGAATGGTGGACGGTACAGCTACACGGGGAAGGCCGGAAGAGATAAATTGTAACATTGCCATTTGTGCAGTGGCGTCTTGCATGGCCACACGGTCGGGACGCAGGCGGAGATAACTTGCGCCGCGTTCAATTTCCTGAACAATAACATAGCAATATAAATCTCATTTAGGTAGTTTTTAAATTTTATACTTAAGACTAATGTGATTTATTAATACCAAGATATTAATTTATTAAATATGATGGTGAACTTTGGGGAAAAGGACATCATCCAGTGAGCAATATTGTTAATAGGTATACTGACGGTCTTAGTGTCTGTAATTTATATGTAAGCAAGTTAATTCCCTTGGCGCCATTAGGTTTTTTTTTTTTTTTCAAATATTATGTTCTATAAGATATTTGATATAATATATTCTCTAAGAGGGTTAAAGTTGAGTGATCTATGATATTTCTATACACACACACTTAATACATATTTATACTAAGAAAGTATACTCATTTATTGAAACAATTTATTAGGTTAGGAATATTGTGTTCTTTTTTTTATAATAAAGCAAGAAATTATAAAATCTAAAAATTCTATAAAAAAAAAAAAAATTATTGAAATATTTCATATCAGCATGACAGTTTAAATTTTTTGGCATGCCATAGTGAGCTGTGGTGTTATCAAGTATAGCAAGGGTAAGATCTATTATAGACTCCTAAAAACCCTCTCTTTATGTAGGTCTGAAGGCCATAATTAATATTTTTAGTTACTGTCACATAGGTACACAAATAAATAAACAAATAGGCAGAAAATAGTTGGAAAATATCACTTTAATATTTCCATTGCATGTTTGTTCATAGTCAAGAACATTCAATAATAGAACAAAAATTTGTTTATTTCATGCAAGAATTTTATCTTAAAACTTAAATAACATAACTGATTCATTAGTAATGGTTTCCTATATGTACCTATGTAAGAGCTACTCATTTTAGATAAATTTTTTGCACTAAGATTTAGTTGTTATGTAAGAATAAATTACAGCAGATAAATACATATAGATAAATAGAAGAACATAAAAATATTTATATAAACCAAACCAAATAATTGAATAAAAAAATAGTAGATAAAGATATTTTTTGAAAACTTGTTTTTATAACCATCGGATTTATTTTTATTTTTTAAAAGCTAAAGGTGCTTTTATTCGTCTATGATCTATTGTATCTTTTATTTGAATTTAAACTATATAGTTACTGCTGATTGTTTTTTAAACAGCAATCAAAAGCCAAAAAAACTTCCAAGGAACTTCATACAGGAACTATCCTTAAAGTTTAAATGATGATTTCCAATAGTTTATGTAATTTTTTGGCAAGTTTATCTTTTTTATATTGCATCTAAGAATAAAAGGTTTAGAAAATATAATATTTTGATTACATTTTTGGCTTAATTTTGATTCTTAAAAAAAAAAGTGTTTAAATTTGTTTAAAAAAAATATGATCCTTTAGTTTTATGGCAAGAGTTAAACAAAATATTCGACTTACTTGTCCTTTGGGGTCATCCAAGTGAGAATATAGGATTTTCTCAGACAAGGTCAATTCTCTCCCTAGCCTCTTCTTAACCACCTCTAAATTCTTTGTCAACTTTTCGTAAGGCAAGGGTACCTTGTCGAACTTGGACATCGCCACCTATAATACCAAACATTTTCACTCAGAAAACTCATTTTTCTTAACCACCAATGGTTACATAACATGTTTATGTATTCACAGAAAACACTAATAATATCACTTTTTTCACGATTTCTGTCCTACCTGGGCCGCGGCGGCGGTCAATGGAGATACGCTGAAACATCTTTGTTGGATTTCAGAGAGTACCACCCTTGTCCTGCTACCCTGTAACCAAAAGTTCCTTGTGAGTATAAAAAATTGTATAAAACATCGGTATAAACTTATGGTCCCAATTATAAACAGTTTAATTTTAAACAATTTACTCGTAGATAACCCGTAATTAACCACACGCTAACCTTACAAAATCATAGTTTAATTTATATGACCCGACCTTTATAATCGATGGAATTTATCACAAATTTACATATCGGGGGTATGATAAGGTTTTTTTTTCATAAACAGACAATAACAGAATTGTTTGGTTTTATCTCATTGTAGTGTAATTTGAGATGTGAAATTCGTGGAATCATTTATGTATATACCTGGCCATGCAAAACTCTCATACAGTGCGCCATGGTCGCCGGACTTCAGTATATTAAACGAATTAATTTAGAAAAATTTTAGAATCAAATAAACGAGTGCCACATGGGTCAATTTGAAGTGATTTTCTTTTATTTTAGGGCCTGATCACACTGTACTTTCATCCACTGCAACACGTAACTTCTGAATCCATCAGATAAAAAACTTCTATCAGTTCTATCGCAGATAGAAAGTAAATTGCCAAAAAAATGTCAAATAAGTTTGGCAGTTGATAGTAGTTGGCTGTCATTTTGCCATAGACTACCTATTACTTACACTTTACTGTTTTAGTTAAAGTGATATGAAATGGTGAAAATGATTTATCCGGCTCGTTCATTCGTTCCACTTACTATTTCAGAATTTAGTTGATAATTTAACTGAAGACGAAGCTTTTCGTGGTTTGACGCTATACTTCTATCAGATGACTTGCCAGCGAACTAAGTTGTCACTTCGTATTATGGTGACATTCTAAAAAACTTGCATACATCCAGTCATATCTTGAAGTGATATTAAATCGATTTTTTAATCAAATCATCGTTAGTTATTGTTGTTGCAAGATACTTTTTAAATTTTTTTGACAACAACTGACAGGTATGGGTTGGTTCAAATATGGTTCAAATATTTTCAATCATAGGCTCACTTAGCGCTTCTGTAACATTGACCGTTAAGTGTAATCTATAAAAAATGACATTTCCAACGACACAACAACATCACAACAACGCTATGCAACAACGACAGTGTGAGGTCTGTCAATCGTGTCAATCATACGTAGGTAAAATGGGGTGATTAGGGATTTTCAAATTAACTTCTTGTGGTGGTAATTATTTGCCCGGTCACCGTTCTCGTCGAACCCATCGCTTGCGACGAAGGGCTCGACGAGTAAATTAACTCCCAGACACAGCCCACTGAGTTTCTCGCCGGATCTTCTCAGTGGGTCGCGTTCCGATCCGGTGGTAGATTCTGCGAAGCACGGCTCTTGCTAGGGTTCGTGTTAGCAACGTCATCCGGTTTGAGCCCCGTGAGCTCACCTACAAACGTTAGCGTTACGCTGAAATAGCCTCTCAAGGCTCTCAGCTTAGGCAGGAAAAAAAAAAAAAAAACGGTAATTATTTTAGTGCTAGAAACTTTGCTCTCTTTTATTTATTTGATAATAATAGAAGACAACTGTGATTTATAAACGTTATTTAGTCTTATTATAAGTCTCAGTTGTTATTGGTTATAATGTTTTTGATAAAATAAAAATCTGTTGTTTTTAGGGGATATTGGGGACGTCTCAGGAACAAATAACAACGAAAAAGGGGTCAATTGGGATGAGATAGGTAGTTAGTTAAGTTATATGGAAACGACCTAAGTATAAATAGGTACAGGTTTTTAGGATTGTATATGTAGTTATAACATTATTTTTTTAATTAGTTGGTAAGAATTTGGTTTATTCATGATGTTTTTGTCTAGAACTTTTATTCAAAATTATCAATGCAGTGTTATTTTATTGTTTGGCAAATATTTATATTATCAGTTACGTGTTGTTTTCTATTTTTAGATATGCCTTGCGTGTACGTATCAAAGAGTGCAAATCCTTTGATATGACCCCATAATATGAAAAACAGTAATATAAGTCTATGAAATTAGGAATAAGTCTTTAGTTGAAATAGCTAAGCAATTTAACTTATGTAAGTCGGTTTTGCACAGACATGTCACAAGAACAATGAAATCTCAAGGTGGCCAAAAATGTCTAAGTCATCTATATATATATATATATATAAATGAATTGCTGTTCGTTTGTCTCGCTAAAACTTGAGAACGGCTGGGCCGGTTTGGCTAATTTTGGTCTTGAACTATTTGTGGAAGTCCAGAGAAGGTTTAAAAGGAAGGGTTGTATATTTTTTATTTTTGTTGTCAATGCACTGTCGATTGCACTTATAATTGAGGTGACATCTGCCATGTACTTTTGTCAGTTTTTCAATGTTTTTTATTGATGATCACTTTGTTGGTACAACTAAATAAATAAATTAAAACCAAGGAGTGCCAGCCCTAGCAAATTTCTCTATTAACACTAATTTCGTCCCCAATAACCACAATTTCTGGGTAAGCACGGATAACACCTATTTTTGCTTTTTTTACTTAAACTGGAATGCTAATTGCATAGCTTTAATTTGGATAACAAAGATAGCCCCAAGACTCAACCATTTTGATCATGATATAGCATTTTAAACATCAACAACTACCTTAAAACTGTTCAACAAGTTGGAATTTGTCCCTAATCACCCCGTTCTACCGGTACCTATTATCTATGTTGTAAATCAAAGATGTCAAAAGTCCCTATGAAAAATTAATCAGCTGTGGCTTGATTTATTTTTCTGTAATGAATGTTTTGAAAAATATAAATAATAATCAATTTCAAATTCTTTCATCCATAAATACGCTGGTAGATTATATGATAACAAATCGAAACCTAACACAGTTGAGGCTTAATACCTTTTATTGCAATTGAATTAGAAAAAAAGAAGAGTATTATTTCCGAAAATGAATGCAACGATTCAGGTAAACTCCCCTTACTTAAAAAGTAGGTATATAGTATTTTTTCTAACGTTTACGATAATCAGTATGTTAATTAAATTATTAAAAGCATTTAACGTAGATGGCTACAAAATTAATTGTTTTAAAACAATTTTCAATCTCCTAGGAAATCGAAGGTATAGATGATTATTGGGGGCCGGCATTCCGATCCGTTTACGAAGGTGAAGGGCACGAAGCATTCGTGCAACAACTAGATGATCGAATAAAGCAACACGATAAGGAAATTGAGAAATTGTGTAATTTTCACTATCAGGTTAGTGTTTGATCATAGCTAGTGTTTGGATTGGATATACTTGTGGAGTAATAGATCCGAAGCACTGTATATTCATGTCATAGTTCGATCCTGGTGCAGGTGCGAAATTTTATATTTAAGGTTTTCATCACTCAAATGTACTGAGTTCAAAAATAGCATCAATATAGTATTAAAAATTTGCTTAGTAAAATGCAATCTGAAATGGTTGGATGAATACCATATGTTGACCATAAGTTCCTAATTGAAAATTTTATTAATTAGTATTATGAATCCTAAAGCAAATGTTTATTAATGATTTACATACATAAAATTGCTATTGATATAGAAACTTAGAACGTAGAAACACATAATATGTAAACTGTAATAAAATATGTAATTGTTTGAATAATAATTTTCAGGGTTTCATAGATTCTATAAGAGAATTGCTGCAAGTCCGTTCTCATGCTGAAGAATTGCATGCTGAAATATCTAATGTAGATGCTAATGTCAAAGAGACTACCGAAGGTAAAATTGATGGTCTTATGAGCAATATTAATTTCCTAACATGAAAAACATTGATACAATACAATATGATACAATTAATCCTTTGCACTAGAGATGTGAGTCTCTCTCGCTACATGATTTAATGACAAATGACAAAAAAAAAGATAAGAATGATCGTCCAAAGGTTAACTGTGTGTTATTTAAAATAGCTAACATATTAATTGGTAGTATTTCCTTCAGTTCTCTTTTGTGAGTAGTAGACATAATTGAAACTACTTTTATTATTTAATCTTATGGTTTTTTAGCACAATACCACTAGTATTCCATGAATTTTCTCCTTTAAGCCACAATGATTTAAAACTTTTACTGATATGGCCTTATATAACTTAATTTTTCTTTATATTCCAGCACTGTGCATTAGAGCAGACGAATTGATCAGGGCTCGAAGAGTCGAACTGAACATTGCGGCTACCATTGAAAAAATGGAACTGTGTTTACCTCTCCTCACTACTTACTCCAAACTCAAATCCCAAGTAGAAGCCAAGAGGTAGGTCAAGAGCGAATACTGTACATTTATATATTACTATGATTAGTGGAGCTTTTAAGCACTACAAGCACCTGTCACCACCCTCGTCGAATCCGTCGCTTGCGACGAAGAGCTTGACGAGCGAATTAACCCACAGACACAGCCCACTGAGTTTCTCGCCGGATCTGGTGGTAGATTCTGCGAAGCACTACTCTTGCTAGGGTCAGTGTTAGCAACTCTCCGGTTTGAGCCCCGTGAGCTCACCTACACACGCTAGGGTAAGCAAGGGTAATTTGTTTACATAATTAGCTATAGAGCATTGAAATTTGAACTTAAATTCAGATGCTTCTTGTAAATTTTACAGATATTATCCAGCACTTAAAACTCTAGAGCAACTCGAACATGTGCTACTGCCACGAGTCGGTCCATACAAATGGTGCGCTCAGATATCTTCCGATATACCACGATTGAGGCAGGCCATACGAGATGCTTCAATGGCCGATTTGAGGGACTTTCTAGAGAACATTCGTAGGCTTAGCCCTCAGGTATTATAAATAATATGATTACGAGCTATAATCTATGAGAATAATGAAGTTAGTTTTAACCAAATAGATTTTTGATGACAGTCACTGATATGTACACTTTTATTTTCTTTGTTATGGATCACTGCTCACTTCCATTTGACTTGTTTTTCTCTCTTACGTTCTGAAATGTAATCAAAACCTCCTGAAATGTAAAATTACGAACATGAACGATGTTTTGTTGAAATATGATCTTTAGAAAGAATTCAATAAAAGTAAATACCGGTGGCAGGGCGTCTTGTGAGTCGAACGGGAAGGTTCCACCACTCTGCCTAATTTTATATAAAGTAAATAAAGCAGTACGATGACTACTTCAATATGCACCTAACGGAATTGGAGAGAGAGAGTGAGAGATAAAAATACTTTTACTAAAAACAATCTGCATCTTTTTCATGCAGGTCGGTGCGATGGCTCTGAAGCAAACTCAAGATATGATGGGCAGAAGTTTAGCTAACATAATCAGTAAAAAAGGTAAGTTTTGTTTATAAAAAGATAATGGTAGTAATAATGGTACGACGGATTGTTATTGGCACAGGGCATAGTAAAGTTTCTTCAAAGAGCTTAGTTCGTAGCAAGTACATGACTAAAACATGACATTAAAAACAAAAGAACCCAAAGCTAGGTAATGCAGGCGCCTTAGTAACAAAAATCGACATAATTACTTAAGTAGGGCACTGGTAACCTGCATGGCAGTCAAAGGGTTAAGTAGATTGGACGTAATCGGAGTCCGGAACATGAAATACTCGTTTATTTATTTATAACTTTATATACTAGATAGTATAAAGGTGGACTTAATGCCATAGGCATTCTGTAACAGTCTAACTTAGGGGGGTGCAGAGATGAAGCTTGGTAGGTGCAGTGTGATAGTGATATTATCACTCATTATCACTCATTATCACTTATTACTCATAAGTGTGTTTTTCGTTTACTTCGCAGATAAATCACAGGGCGTGACGGCCTCAGACGGTCCACAGTGTCCCCACGAGCTGGTAGACTTCAGTCCTCTGCATAGGTGTCTGCACATCCACACGGTCCTAGGAGCTAAGAATGACTTCATACAGTATTACAGGTTAGTACGACATTCATGTTTTGGGCACAGCAAGCACGAGGCACCCTTCGAGAATCTAATGCAAAAACGTCGACTTACAGTGCGACCTCACAAGAATTACATCCCTAAATGTACTTCTGTAAATCCTTGAATGCATTACATGTCTATGCTAATATTACATAAGATCAATCTTTCTAGAAACAATTTGCATAATATTGATTACTGGTGTTGTATATATAAATTAGTGTTAAGTTATATTATTGTAGATGGTGTATTGGACATAGTGAGCCCAGAGACAATTTTTTTTTTAAATGGCTCCCTTCATTGTGGATTTGTGAGCTCTGAATAAAAGCGTGTGACAAGAAATTGTATTAATAAATTACTAACCTTACTAGTTAACTAAGATACAACATTGACGCTTTACAACATATACAACAACAAGTATTGTATGTACAATTATGTATTGTACTACAACTGTACTACAACTAGAGTTGCCAGACGTCCCGTATTTCCCGGGGCGTCCCTTATTTTTGGCTGTCCCGCTGACTGTCCCGTATTCGAACCGTACGATTATAATTGTATTGATTTTTATAAATATGTAAAAACCGATAAAAATATGTTAAAACTGACTTGCTCCTTTTAGAAATATCAGAAAAAATAAAGAATGTCATTATATAATGTTGTTTTTTATTTGTCCCGGGTAAAAAACTAAATACCCGTATTTTTTTGCCTATTTGAGCATTTGCACCTAATAGGCTGAAAAAAAAATCTGGCAACCCTAATTACAACTATACTATCTATGATAATAATTTTTCGATCGCAGATCTCAGCGCCGGCAACAAGCCCGCCTCGTATTGATTCCCTCGTCTGGCAATCTCCACGACTCAATCCAGGGCATCAGGAACTATCTGCACGCAGTCCTCGGCTTCTTCATACTCGAGGAGCACTTGCTGACCGCCGGGGCCGGGCTGGTGTCCAAAGACTGGTTGCTGGACACCTGGGGCATGTCGGTGACCAAGGTGGCCTCGACACTCCGGACCAACACGTCGCTAGTAACCGACCCTAACTTGATGCTCAAAATCAAGGATCAAATTATGCTGTTCATAAACACTCTCAAGTAAGTTGTTTTAATTGATTATAAATCATTATTTGTAAGGAAAAGTCATTTATCCATGATAATAATCTGCTATCAATAATAAAATTTAATGTTTCCAAGGGCGGGTCGCTAGTAAGCAATAAGAAAAGTTTGACAATAAACAAATAGTATGCATGCGTTAAATACATGGTAGTGTGTGTAATGTTTTTATTTATTGATTTAGTGTATTTTTTATGCATAATTTAAAAAAATATTAATATTCTGCACTCCTCTATGTTCTCTATAGATGTGGGAAATTTAATACTTCTCCGTCTGCGCAATTTTCGTAAAAAGGGGTACAAAGTTTTTGCTTTACGTATTAATATAATATAGATGACCATTTGTCTTTACTAGTCTTTAGTGAAGCATTAATTTACAAAATTAATTGTAAAAAAAAAACTTAAATCTTATTACCGCTGTTAGAAACTTCCGCGAAAAATTATCCCAAAAAATGCTTCGATTGACTTGAATGTCTTCCAGATGCTACGGGCTGCCGACGGACCCGCTGCCGCTGCTGCTGCAGGAGATGGCCGAGCACTACACCGAGGTGCTGATGCAGCGGTGGGTCGGCGTCTTCCGGGACATACTCGACAACGGATCCTTCCTGCCCATCGAGGTACATAGATGACATTAATGTTTCCTCTACTTGTAAAAATCTCTTTGTGCGAATTCGTGCTATGTTTTCATTAGCGTGTTACATGTTTTCTAAAATCTGCCGCGACTAAATTAAACTAGTTCAATTATTTAAATAGTTAGGGGAAAAAAGCACAATAGATTCCGTCTGAAGGAGTCGAACGAAGTGAAGCTTTCCGTTGTTATTGTTCTATACTTGAAATCAAGTGCGGATCCAGCTTTGGTGCCAGGAGGGGGTCACATAGTCATGGTCAAGTCAAGAACTTATAATTTAATTTTGATAACAATAGATACAAGTAAAAAGTAGGAATGAGGCAGCTTCTTCATATTCCATAACCGTGGTCCTAAAATCATTATGTTCAATATGTGGTCCACCTAGGTCCTGGAACCAGCTCAGGGGGGGTCATGACCCCCATGACCCACAACTGGATCCGCCCTTGCTTGAAATTAAAAAAAAAAAAATTGGAAAAGCGTTTGAAAAGTCTTAATTACTCTCACTATGAAAGGCAATGACAGTAACGAATAGAATGATCATTTGTGAAAACAACGTGGCGCCTGTCGGCGACGTCACCAGTCACTCCGTCATATATATTATGTTGGTGTCTGTACTTATTTTTAAATATATTGCGCGGACGGCTAGTAGTTTTGCTATAAATAAAGATTTTTATTTACCTTCGTACATTTAAACAAATAAAAACATTAATTACCCTCGATTTTCAATATCAATTATCAAACTACCACTAGTGTACAGTAAATCATCGAAAAGTGCTAAATTTTATATGAGTGCCTGAATTATAGCAGCTTAAAAAATTTTTTTTTCTGTCAGGTTCAAAATCAAGAGGAATATGACAGCGTGATGGACAAGTTCCCTTACGACGGCGAAGAGCTGGAGACGCAACCGTTCCCCAGGAAGTGAGTCACTATACAAATATATTACAGCAAGTATTTACATAGATTCATAGAGACGACCAACATTACGTCGTTGTGTGTTTATGCAAACAATTTTAAAATCGTATAGTTTCTGCGAGTGAGATAGAGAGAGAAAGAGAAAGAGAGAGAAAGAGAGAAGGAAGGGGGGAGAGGTTTAAATGAGTGTTTAAAAAATGTAGTTCCTTATTCGAACCACCTCAAGCGCACGCTATGCATGTTTGTACTCAATTCTCAAATTATAATTTTAATTTACTAATCTATTTTTTCAATACATAATTCTCTCACACACGGCATCTTGTTACAAGGTCAAAGCATTCATGTATGGCGCGATCCCCTCTTCCGCTTTTTTTTCTTACTTATTCTAGTCACCTCGAGGGGTTATACTAGATTTACCGAACGAGTAGGTGAGTTCATGGAACTCTAACCTGACGACGTTGCTAAGAGTAGTCGCAGAATTCACCACCAGATCTACTACTACTAGGTGGGCTCACGAGGTTCTAACCTGGTGACGTTGCTAACACTAGCCCCTAGCAAGAGCAGTGCTTCGCAGAATCTGACACCGGATCGGAAACGTTACCCACTGAGAAGTTCCGAAAACTCAATGCTCAAGGCACCCTATCATCATCAGCCTGCGGCAGTCCACTGCTGGACATAGGCCTCCCCCAAAGCTCGCCACTGAACCCGATCTTCGGTTCTACGCATCCAGTTACTGGCAGCTGCCTTGCGCAGGTCGTCGCTCCATCTAGCAGGAGGGTGTCCTACACTACGTTTGCCGGTTCGCGGTTTCCACCCCAGAACACGTCTACCCCAACGATTATCGGTTCTGCGACATATGTGACCAGCACACTACCACCTCAGCTTACTAACTCTGCGAGCTATATCGATCACCTTAGTTTTTGTCCGAATGACTTACGTATTCGGTCTGGCAATGACAAACCAAGCATAGCTCGCTCCATAGCTCGCTGAGAAACTTTTAGTTGATGGACTAGTCACACGGTCAGCGTCTACGTTTTGGCTCCGTAGGTAACGGGTAGGACGCACTGATTATAGGCACCCTATAACTTATATTTACCCGAACGATAACTCTTGTTCGTGTAGTACATAAGTCAAGCGTTACGCGCCTGCAGGTTTCCGTTCTCGTCCCTGGTGACGTCCGTGTACGTGCAAGTGAAGGAGTTCATATACGCGTGGCTGATGTACTCGGCGGGGCTGGGGCTGGGCGGCGAGCGGCGGGCGGGCGCGGCGCGGCACTCCGCCTCGCTGCTGCTCAGCCGCTCCTTCGCCGGCTGTCTGTCGGCGCTGTTCCGCCGCCCGCTGCCGCTCGTGCAGCTCGTGCAGGTGAGGCCCAACCCTTATACAAAAAAATAACTTTTCAAACTCGAATGTAACTCTTAACAAAAAAGAACGAATAAACATGTGCAATGTTTAATTTAAAAAAACTTTGTTGATATAAATGTTATCGTCAACAGCTCTTTTAAAACAAGCCATATAATGTACTTGCTGGAATTTTTCCGTACAAATTAATTTGTATATCCAATGAACAGAATTTATATAGAGTACTGAAAAAAAATAAAAAAAATCAATCAACAAATTAAAATTGGAACTTTAAGTCATTAATGATCAATATGTTCGAAGCTGGCAACACTCGAATTCGGGAGTGACCCGTAAATAAAAACTTTCAGATAATAGTGGATACGCAGTATTTAGAAGACGCCACGGTCTGTCTGTACGAATTCATCAGCAACATAACGGGCTCGGAACTCGTGACCACTCAGGTCCGTATCGAATAATTATCATTATTAAATTATTATTAAGGGACTTTATGATCTGGTAACTAAGACCTTTAAGTGATGTCTTATTTTAATTTTATTCTTATTTTTATGAAAAATGATAATATGGAGTAAAATGAAATGAAATGAAGATGATTAATTTGAGACATTAATCAACTGGGATGAAACTAAATGAAAAGAGATTATATTGGATGAAAAATAATATCAGTAAAATGGTAGTCATTTACTGAGATTTTTTCAGTGGACTTTTTGGAGGATCCCGAGAAGTTACGTCCAGCGGCTTTGTTTCATTTTCCCACATTTGTGCACTTTCACAGATATTAAACAGTTAATAAACCACCCTTATTACACATTTAAACCTGAAGAAACACTAAATAGACAAAATGAACGCTTGTTCGCGAATCGATGTGTTATTTAAAAATAAAAATGCTAGTTACTATGTTTGTTTGCGTGGGGCAGGCCGCGGGCAGCATGTTCCAGGCAGCTCGCGACGACGCCGAGCAGCAGATATGCGACAAGCTGGAGAAGAAGGTGGACGAATTCCTCGACTTAGAAAACTACGACTGGCTCTTAGGTAACCTTTTATGATAATAAGTTAAAATCCGGGACAGGTCACAGATTATTTGGACCCAAACTAAGATTCCCTGGACCGCAGTGACCAGAGACTATCGCACATATTTATATAAAATAGTGGTCCCCCAGTAACCGAAATTTGACTATAATTAATTGAAATTATGTTAGTGGTCGTGGCCTAAATGATAATACGTCCGGTTCATTCGTATCGAGCGATGCAACAGTGTTCGGGTCCCGCAGGCGGGTATCAATTTTTCTAATGAAATACGTACTTAACAAATGTTCACGATTTACTTCCACGGTGAAGGAATAACATCGTGTAATAAAAATCAGCCTCACCCTTCAAACCGAAACGCATTACTGTTTCACGGCAGAAATAGGCAAGGTATCTATCTACCCATACTGACTCACAAAAGGTCCTACCGCCACAGAGCAAACAGACTTATTGTTCGCACGAACATATCCACGATGTAGGAATCGAAACCACAACCAGTCTAGTCTGTCAGTTTTTTTAAGGTTGTTCAATTACTAGCATCGAAAAGGAAGTCTAACCTGTAGCGAAGTGTAGTTCATCGCTCTGTATATTGAGGTATAGTGAGATATGGTTTTTTTGTTGTTGCCTATATGTGTAGACGAGCTCATAGCCCACCTGGTGTTAAGTGGTTACTGGAACCCATAGACATCTACAACGTCAATGCGCCACACACCTTGAGATATAAATTCTAAGGTCCTTCAAACCGAAACGCATCAGAAATAGGCAGGGCGGTGGTACCTACCCGTGCGGACTCAAGAGGTCCTACCACCAGTGTAAATTAAATGTCTTGATAAAGTATTTTCCTGTCGAAAGCTCAGTCGAAATGTCTCCCATAAATTAGTGAGGGGGTGAACAGTTGTCGATGTATCGAGCATCATCATAATTTTAATCTGGTCCAGTGGAGCCCATCGGACAAGCCTCGTCCTTCGTGACGGACATGCTCAGCTACCTGTCGGGGGTGCTGACGTCACTGGAGCAGCTGCCCGAGCGAGCCAGGTGAGAAACTACTCCACGATAGTCTAACGATTGAAATTCGACCATAGTCATTGACACTTAAAGGTTATATTCGTTTTGTATATAACATTTAGTCTTTTGTTTTCATTTTGGATGCTTCGAAAACCAGTTTATCCCAAAGCTAAAGTCCCTCAACAAGTAACACTAAATAAAAACAAAAAAAGTGTTATTTGTCTTTTTGTACGACTAAGGTCAACGGTATCGGTTTGCCTTGAAAACCATAAATATTCTGGAATTTAATAGCAGCGCCACTTATCGGATTCACGAGTAAATAAAAACCATCCAGGTATCTATGTACTTTAGATACACAAAAAATCAACGGAATCGTTACAAAAATTGTTATTTACAAAATATTACGTAGGTTACACATGATACATGCATATTGAATTATTTTCAATTTTAAATATGTTTTAGCGTGCAATAAAATTTAATTTCTCTCTATCTCTTTCCCTCTCTCTCTCCCTCTCCCCATCTCTCTCTCTCTCTCTCTCTCTCCCTCCTTTTCTTTCTTTCTCTCTCTCCCTCCTTTTCTCTGCCTCTTCTATTTTATAATTTTGTTTGCTATATTGTTCACATCAAAGCCATACGATCGCATGATATGCTTAATGGTAAATAATTAGAGTCACCAACTAGCACCATCAATACCAGATATAGCCAAGGTCTACTGAACACGTTAATGGGCGATATGTTGTCTATTAGTCTATTTATATGTATATTTATCATGGTACAAACTTGTGACCCAGGGTCGCGGCGGTCCGGGCGGCAACGAACCGCATCGCCACGCGACTCCGCGCCCTGCTGCTGGACCCGGCCGTCAAGCAGATCTCGTCCGGCGCGCTGTACCAACTCGACCTGGACGTGATCCAGTGCGAGCAGTTCGCGGCCGGCGAGCCTGTCCCCGGCCTCCGGGAGGGGGAACTGCTCGAGCACTTTGCTAGTCTGAGGTAGATCTTTATAGATTTATGAACTAGCTATTTTTGAAGTGAAACTTCTTTAGGATCGTTGTGATATGATTTCAAACTCGATGAAACGAAAAAATGAAACGTGAAGTTAAAATATCAATTCACAGAGGGCGCTACCTCATACTATAAAAGATGATTTACAATTATTTATATTTAGTTTGTTACCAACAGATGTCGCTGCACGTAAATTCAACAATTCCTGAATCGCCATGGCGAGATGTTACACAGTTGATAGACGATCTCGTATTTCTCTTGCTTAATCAAAGATACCGCGTAAAGATACAGTGATCATGCAGGCGGTTCCCCCTGGGTGAGGCTGCTCCTTTGCATTGCGGAGTGGTTGGTGGTTGACCCTTGCGAATATTCTTATTTTATATAAGTTTCACTTCTACCGTGTGTGACTTGCCCACACATTTTTAAATATATATATTTTTTTATTGCTTCGAAGGGTGGACGAGCTCACAGCCTTGGTGTTAAGTGGTTACTGGCACATAGAAACACTAAAAAGACAAAATAAAACAATTCACACAAATTCGCTCCTCGCATTCCGCCAAAAAGTCCACTGACAATTTAAATGGCGTTAGTCATGCTATGCGGTGTTGCCATTTAAATAAATTAAGTGACGTCGCATTACTATTGAAAGCGTTCCCATTTCATACCGCAGCCAGATAAAATGCCGTATAAATAAATCTCTTAGTAAAAACGATCCTCAAGATATCTTCTTCGTGTTTGACCAGTTAAGATAACAAACTCTTCAAAGGCATTTTGTACTGCTTCTCGAGTATTGAAACTTTTTCCCAGCCAAGAAGATTTTTTTATTTATTGCATAGATGGGTGGACAAGCTCACAGCCTATCTGTTGTTAAGTGGTTACTGGAGCCCATAGACATCTACAACGTAAATGCGTCACCCACCTTGAGATATAAGTTCTAAGGTCTCAGTATAGTTACAACGGCTGCCCCGCCCTTCAAACCGAAACGCATTACTGCTTCAGGGCAGAAATAGGCGGGGCGGTGGTACCTACCCTCGCGGACTCACAATAGGTAATGCGTTTCGGTTTGAAGGGCGGGGCAGCCGTTGTACTGTTAAAAGTGAAACCTTAGAACCTCATCTCTCAAGGCTGCGTTTACGTTGTTAATCTCTTTGCGAGTGCGAGTTTTTTAACTTTCACTTTAACAGCGCCCCTAGCGGCAAACGTAGGAGGCTGTTCCAGCTCCATACAAATTTGAGTTAACTTTTACGCGATCGAAAACCTCGCACTAAGCACACCGTTATCCCTTTAGTCGGGTGGGTCATGAGCTCGTCCCCCCATTTGATGAATCATAATCAAACAGGCAACTACTGGATCTGATCACGGGCTGGGACTGGTCGTCGTACCTCCACGACGTCGGCATCGACGGCGGAAAATACACGCTCGTTACGCCGAAAGACGCTGCCACCCTGCTCGAGAAACTAAAGGAGGCCGAGCAGAAGTCTTCCGTCTTCTCTGTTCTGAAGAAAAACGAGAGAGACAGACGTAAGCTCCTCGACACCGTCCTGAAGCAACTGAAGCAGTTGCAGAATCAGGATTCTTGAAGTACGCAAGGCCCGAGCCCATTGGCGCGGTGGTTGAGGAACAAGCGTGGGGTTCTGGGCTCTATTTCCGGTTCCGGTCAGGGCTGTCTGCTGTGCGTGCCTTCGTTAGGCGCCGGAACCAATAGGCGGTCTTCAATGCAAAGCAATTAGGCAACGGAAGCAAGCATATACAGGGTGGATTCAATCACATAGATAGCCATGCGGAACAACTTAAAAAAATACAATAAAAGTCACATGAGTATATATTTAAAAAAATTTTTTTGCTATAAGCTAACTTTAATCAAATAATTTAATGTCACTATCGAATAATATTCTCACACAACAGTTTGTATCACACCCTGTGTAAGTTAGCATCGAATTTAATTTTGGCTTTTGGCAGAGGCTTGAAGCTTGTTATTTAGAACAAAGTTTGGATTCAAATGACATTGGAAATAAATTGACAAGAGTTTTTGATCGTTTAAGGAGATAACTTGTAAATGTCCCAAGTGTTGCCAACGTTTACTGCAACGGTAACTATTACTACCACATGTTTCTCTCTACCTTCGTCAGAATATATCTGAAATAAAAAAAAAACAATTCAAATAATAAGTCGAGAATGTATTTAATCTGTGGTGCTTTGCTTTGAACGACGCAGTCGGAATAGAGCTTCGAATCGCGTTCGCTTTGTCATAAAATCTTTATGTGTCTTTAGAAATATGTTTAAATTGTAAATAGATGAATACGTGTCGTTTTTCATTAAATTTAATAGTAGCCATATAGAAATCGGGAGAAAGCAACGAGTCGTGCTGTCCTCAGGGTACGGGGAAGGATGGTACCAATGAAATTGTAATTTTACATACTGGACACGCCCAATCTTGTTCCGAGAGATCTTTTTTCCTCTACCTACGCCCAAAGTTCGGTTTTTCTTCCCGCTCTACAGGGAAGAAAGTCTAATTTTTCCTCCCGCTCTACAGGGAAGAAAGTCTAATTTTTCCTCCCGCTCTACAGGGAAGAAAGTCTAATTTTTCCTCCCGCTCTACAGGGAAGAAAGTCTAATTTTTCCTCCCTCTGTACAGGGAAGAAAGTCTAACTTTTCCTCTCGCTGTACCTGTCTCGCTGTAGAAAGTGTAACTTTTCCTCCCTGGGTACTGACAAGTGCGCATGCGCGTTAGTGTCTACGTCTGCTCTCACGCATCTAAAATTCTCCGCCATTGTTGTGCTCGGGTAATTTGCAATATTGTGTTTAGTGTAAAAGTGAAATAAACAAAAGGCAATAAAATTTAATAGTGAAGTATTAAACAAATATGAGTTCATCAGACAGTTCTTATTCAATTAGTAGTAGAATTGATTTTTTATTTACCCCCGGCCAGGGCTTCGCCCCTGGACCCTGGCTCGGTACTCCACGAACATTCGGTCTGGTAGGAGAAAAAATAGTATGTGCACCGCGGGAGAAAAGTAGGATATCTCATCCCGCGTGTAAAATTGCCACTCGAGCCGAAGGCGAGGAAATGTCCTACTTTTCTCCCTTGCTGCACAATGTACTATTATGCCTGAATTTATTCGGAATAAATTTAGACCACCACCAATTTCAGTATTCACTTCAAGGCATATAAATACAGTGGACCCCGGGTAATCCGACAATCGTCACGATAATCGCCTTATCGTTGCCGCCGCTGACTACTCCCCGAATCCTGATCACGCAAGAGCCAGACACCCCATTATCGCGGGTCCACTGTAAATATAAAATGTTACTATAATAATTAAAATAAAAGAGACGAGTTATATGTCGTTTATTTTAGATACTTCAAAGAGCGTTTAGATAATAATAACATATCTCAATTACTAATAAATTTTATAAAGACTTTTTCCAACCGTACTTATAATAAGGTTTACGTAGTGATAGAAGAGCATTTATTGTATTGTAATAATTAACTCAATGTACGTAATACACGTGTAATATTTATGAAATAAATTATTTTACGTTTTTTTTTTGGCTTTTTGTTTATTTATCTAATAACTAGCTAACCCGGCAGACTTCGTAGTGCCTCAATCAATTTTGTATAAAATAAACTTAAAAAAAACAAAGGAATCCGTCCGAAGGGGGACACATCAAAGGAAAAACAAAGTTATTATTTTTATTTAATTCGGGGCATTTTCATATTTATTTATAACTTTTAAACCTTCCCTGGACTTCCACAAATAATTCAAGACCAAAGCTAGCCAAATCGGTCCAGCCGTTCTCGAGTTTTAGCGAGACTAACGAACAGCAATTCATTTTTATATATACAGATAATATAATATAAATAAATTAATATAAAATAACCTTTGTCTACTTGGGTTTTTTTTCCTACCCAAGTTGAGAGCCTTGAGAGGCTTTATCAGCGTAGCCTTAACTAGTAGGTGAGCTCACGGGGTTAAAACCTGATAACGTTGCTAACACGAACCCTAGCAAGAGCCGTGCTTCGCAGAATCTACCCCCGGATCGGAAACGCGACCCACTGAGAAGATCCGGCGAGAAACTCAGTGGGCTGTGTCTGAGAGTTAATTTACTCGTCGAGCCCTTCGTCGCAAGCGACGGGTTCGACGAGAACGATGATCGGACTTCGGTGAATTACGTTCCATAGTTCTGGAAATGTGAGCTTAGATGCGGACATGCAGACTGTAAAAAATAATTTTAAATAATCGCCGTTTTGTTTTCTAAACCTCTTCGCAACCTCTTTCCCTTTTAAAATACGTTTCTGCAATCTACTGAATCACCTAATTTTCCTGTTTTAAGTGTATTGAATATGATAATTTAAATTTAAGATCACACGATAAAATCTAATAATTTTAACTTCTAGCTAAAAACCTACAACAGCTCATGATTTATCCATGTGCGGAAAATCGTTGTGGATGGATTACATATTATTTATCTATAATTTAGTTCGTCTTACTTTTTGGCATTTTTAAAGAAAATTTCTCATTTTGTTTTCGATGGAGGAACAAGCTGCTTTCAACCGCGTTTGAAAAATACAAAAAAACAAGGTTCCATATGCCTACAGTAATTATGTTTTTTTTTTAAATAAAATTTATTACAGTAGGCGGTACAGAATCTTTTTGTACCTCACTACAAAGCTATAATGAATATTTATGTTTAGTATGTATTTGTAAAATAATGGTGAACATTTAGCGATTATCCTGTGTATTACTAGTTACAATAAATCTTTTAATTCTAATAAACGGATAATTTTTTTTTTATTACGTAATGGATTGGACGATCTCACAGCCCACTTGGTGTTAAGTGGTTACCGGAGCCCATAGACATCTACAACGTTAATGCCGCCACCCACCTTGAGATATGAGTTCTTAGGTCTCAGTATAGTTAAAACGGCTGCCCCACCATTCAAACCGAAACGCATTACTGCTTGACGGTTGAAATAGGCAGGGTGGTGGTACCCTCTGGTTGTAGTGTTGACAACCGCGGTAACCAACCCCCCTACCTCATCCGGGTTCTGGCCTCGGAGGGGATTGGACGTCGCGTGTAAGAGTGCAGGGGAGTCGTTTAGTGGGTGGGCCCTAAAATCCTTGGGCCCGCGATCTGCTCTCAACACCTGCAGATCGTTGAGTCTCACATACCGAAGCCGGGCAGAAAAAAAATGGGTGGTGGTACCCGTGCGGACTCACAAGAGGTCCTACCACGAGAATATAATTTATGATTTAAAAGTCGAATGATACAATACGGCTATTAAAATATAAATATTCGCGCACGCATGTAACTTTGACGTGCAGTCACGCTTTTAACCGGTTAATTTGCAGAGAATAGTATCAAAATTATTGATCTATATTATTCTATATTGTGCGGCGCTATATCTCGATCAACGCGTCGATCTTATCGCGGCTTATCGGAGCGTGCGAGGGCGAGGTCACAACCTCTACTGTGTCAACTTGGATTAAAAAAAAAAAAAGTTTTTTTTTTAAATTGCTGCAGATAATATACAATAGTAGGCTGTAAGATCGGATGATTGTGAGCCCGCCTTACGTTCGTTATTGTTTAGTCTAGCGTAGTCTTATGTAATCTTCCGGTAGAATTGTTTTGAAAATATCCAATAAAATTGTATTTTGGATCAATAAAAAAAAAATTGTTGGTCTTCTCGAGTATACAAAAATAGTTATGTGTATCTAATATATAAAATTCTCGTGTCGCGGTGTTTGTTGCATATCGGGTAGATCTGAAAATAGGTCAACATCTATTTTTCATACCCGTAATGTTTATCCAACAAAAAAACTTCCTAAAAATAATGTATATGGCAAAAAACCTTTGCCGTGTCAGCTAGTGATTTTTTAATATCTTTGTCTTGATATTTCAATTAAAATTTCGAATGCTCTTACCAAAGAATAATGTTAAACCACACGCTTATTTCTAACGCGAAGTACCTACTCCTGCGTTGTTTTGTGTCGGAAGGGAGGGGTATATTCTTGATGTGTTATATATTGAGACATCGGCTTAACGTTAGACATCCGACGTTTAGCCTTTTATGTCAAGATTTAAACGAATAATAATTGTTTCAACTTCAAGGGGAGTTCATAAATCTGAAGTCCATAAGCATTATCAATTAGTCCAAGACAGCCGTGACCGTTTGCGTGTCGATTTTGACTAATGGATCCGCGGTACACTTCATCTGATAATGCGACCTCCTCCAGTCGTGACTCGCCTACGAGTGACACAGAAACTGGTCTTAAAAGTCG
This sequence comes from Bombyx mandarina, assembly GCF_003987935.1. Next base: position 1,728,455 of record NW_021011533.1, read on the forward strand.
TGAATAGTGATAGATTGCAGGACACCTAAAAATTGAGAAATTAGTGGGTCCCCTTTCGAATGTTTTCGATTGCATTGGTTGATATACAACACTTTTTCTGTACATTTTTACTTTATTTGCATCAGGTTGTCCTTTGATAATTTCTAAAGATTAATTAAAAAATTTCATTGGGAATCTCTTAAAGATAACTAGATAGATTTGTAGTTTTATTTATTTATTTTTAAATTTCGAACAGATGTATTTCGTAAGTATTATTAAAAAGTAACAAATTGTTCTTAACACGTGCACATAACACTAAAATAATACAGCATGCAATGCAACTTTGCTAACACAAAGTAAATTGTAAACAAAATCATGTATCAAGAGCTATGAAAAGCAAATAAACTATGATTACTTAAGATTACAATCAATCCAAGTTGAAAATAAAAATCCTACCTGCCTAAATATTCTCCAAAAATACAACAACAAAATTACAGTTATTTGACAGTTGACTTAATGTTACAAGAACACAAAGAAAAAATAGTAAAAGGTGTTTAACTAAACTGCGTTAATTTCAAAATATTGTAAAAGAAAAACTTGGCTGAAGTTATCACACTCATCTAGATTGGAGTTTACAGAAAATGTAGGTATTATATTTTCTGCAGATCCGCCAACCGAAAAAAATTAAAGACTTATCATTCTAGTTCAATCTTAAACTATAAATTTAGTATAACATTGAAAACGACAGCGGACAGCGTTGTTTGGCCTGAGGAAGAAATTACAGTCCACAATTCACTTATTAACTGAAATTCTCAAAGGCAACAATTATAATATATAATGGGATTTGCCTGTAAAACAGATTGTGCTATTAGGCCAATCTAATTTACATGCATGCAAGCCTTGCACGTAACATTTAGCGATTTGATAAATACAAAACTAAGTGACAACCTTCACAGCTCCCTTCGAAATAAGTGGTTCACACCTACAGCTATTAAACCAGTCGATTCGGATCGTATGTGGTATCGATAACTAATTGTGTCATAATTAAATGTATCGAAGTTTGTCTGTGGGCGGAAACTATAACAATTACAATTCTTGACGGAAATTTGTCTTTTTTTTTCAAAGTTATTGGAGACTGTATTAATTCGGTTTAAAATTATTGAGGCTTAATCAAAGCATTATATTTCATCTTAAAACTATTTAGCACTTTAGGCTCTGTTTAAGAACTTAAAACCTATTTAAATATGAATCAATTTTGAAACTAAAAACCGTAGGTACTTTTCTACATTGTGTTGTTTTTTTTATCTTGAGAAAGTATACTTGAAACAAGCGTTAGTGGAATTTCGCAAGAGGCTGCGGAACAATGCCGTTAAATAATTCTTCTTCATACGATTCTTTCGATGCTGTCGATAAAAAAAAATACTATCAATTTCCACAAGACAAACAGAACAACAATACTAAATATAATTTAGTCCAAATTGAGAAAGTTTTTCATTTTTTACTGTTAGTATAGTCCAGTGAAGGAACTACACTGCCCACCATTGAAAGCTCCGTCTCTCATTTGTATAGTACAAAGACTATCCCTTCAGGATTGCTTCGGAACAGAAATAGATAAGTACTTACACCTGTAGGGTCCCAATACACCCTACCACTAACTTTAGTTTCATTAAAAAACAAATGTCCTCAACATTCTATGTGAAACATAATAAAATTCTATGATATTAATTCATCGTCAGTTGTCAGAGCTTCTGACATACCTATCACATCGTTACACCCACAACAAGTACAACGCTCGTACAAAACAACAATGATATTCCCACGGTGTACTATATCAGCCAAGACGGACGTAGGCGGATGGACCTTGAAAATATCTGTAGCATAGTACAGAGTTTATGCTAGTTGCGAAATGCTCTGACGTCGAATAGAGTACCCCGGATCTGGGTAATGATGTCATGAGGAAATCAGAAAGAAGAATCAGTCGAAAACTGTAAAGTATTTGAAAATAAGTCGGAAATAACCTATCTATCTATCTATGAGCTCAAAGACGTCTAAAGCTGGACTTAGATCTCCCCCAAGCCTCGCTACAACAATCGGTCCTGTATAATGAAAAAAAAAAAAAAACGCGAGATTAAACCGTATAAGTAATTTTAATGATATCTACTCGCAAAAAACTGAAAAAAATAGTAAAAATACACTTTTCATTCTCTAAACTTTTTGTCGTCAAAATCAGTTTGGTGCATTCCTCATGACAAAATTAACCATAATCTGATAGTTGTGATTCAAATGTTTAACATAATAATACATTAGATGATACGAGTAAGTATAATACAATGTGCGCTTGTCCACTTTTAACGTTTTGGTCGTCCGGTGACCACAAAAACAAAACCATTCGAAACATAGGAAATAATAATATAAAAATGATAAACGTGAGTTCAAATCGTAAAAGTAGTTTTATTTATGTGTACAGATCGTAAAAATCCAAGAAAATATATACTATTTTGAATTAACAATGTGCACGAGTGAGTGAACGAAAACTACCACCACTAAATAATAAACACATGAAAAATTTTTTTTTATTTATAACTTCTTATACTGGAAAGTATAAAGGCGGACTTAATGCCATAGGCATTCTCTAACAGTCTACCTTAGGGGAGTGCAGAGATGAAGCTTGGTAGGTGTAGTGTGAAGATGATATTACTTAAACATATGTCTATATATAACATACATAATATTTATAGATACAAATACTCGTACTTAAATAAATACATATACATAAATATATACATATCATAAATATATACATATAAAAACATATTCGACGCTTGAAAGGCAAACGTGACTAAGCGACAATAACTGATTTGTACATAAATGATAGGCAATAACCATATTCGATGCGCAGAAAAAATATATTTTTAGGTCTATTAATATCATTTCAATCCTACAGCTACTAGCTATATTCTACTACAGCTAGATTCGTTAAAATAAATTTTGTTTTCAGGTATTTCAACTTTAAATTAGTCTACTGTAAAGTTCACGCATTGTCGCTTAGTCACGTTTGCCTTTCAAGCGTCCATATATAAACAAATATTATCAATTAATCTATAAAATATCTCTCAATGCATCTAATTTTTTTTTAAATAAACGTTCAGTGTACGTCTTTGTTTGTTTTTGAAGAAACCATAAGTAGCCTATTAAAAAAAAAACAAATAAATATACCTATTCAATCTTGATTGTGTCGTAAACTTAAGCCAATTATTTCGGGCGACTGAACAAAGGACTTACATATTATGTACATTTTAATGGGATTAGACAGTGAGTGTTTTGACTTGTTACATTCCTGCATCGCCATATATGCGAAATGCCAAAGGATTTCGTATTAAATATTAGCATATTTAATGGAACAAGTGACAAATCCAGTAGACATTGGTCAAAACAAAAGCTTTGCAGCGACCTCGGATTTATATTGGTCTGGTCGAGGTAGCATTATGGCGGATACGTAGATTAACTAAACATTTTTTTGTTTGGTTTAAATTATAAGAGGCAGTGGGTATGGTAAATAATAATAATAATAAAACTGGATTTTTAATTATTCTCTTCTTGAACCCAGATTTTATTATCAATGAAACTGGTGTTAAATATTTTACTACATAAAATATAGCTGTGAATATTTACATTTACTTTTTTAATCATAAGGTTGAAAATTCTATGACCTATAAATCAGATCAAAAGAAAACAATGATTAGCAAGTTATATAGTGAAAATAAATCTACTTGTTATTAAAACAAGTAGACTGATTCTAATTGGATAGAGTCCACCATAAGTCACTTTGTTACGAAGAGACAATTTACTTCGCTTGCAAATCATCGGGTAGAGTCGATCGAGTAAGATCCAAACCGCTGTCGACTTCATATGTTATCTGCTCCTAAAAAAAACTATTAAATGATATGCGAGTGTAATAGATAGAATCTTTCACTGTGTAGGTGATCACTCATTTAGATTTTAGACCATATATAACTTTATTCACTTGCCCCATACACTACTGGTTAGTGGTGGAACACCTGCTTTGCACAACGCTCTACTTCACGACAAGATCGCCGTCGGTCTTATCTCGCGTTATTCATACGGCGGATCATTGCAACACTCGGGGCGGAATAAGCTTGAATGCCTATTAGAGATTAATCGAACATACAGTCTACACAGTACACGATGAAGCGTATCTCGCGTTTTACGGTTTAATCCGACTCTGATTTTTTTCTGGCACTGGGCTAAACTTCATGCTAGGTTTCCACGCCTAGCGGCACGCGGTTTATACTTTCTGTCAGTACTTACTTTCGGTCAGTAGATGTTGGGAGAAAACCGCAGGCTCAAGGATATTTTTAGGGCTCCTACCAAACGACTTTTCTTGTACTTTCTTACCTGACGTCCGATCTTCAAGGATGGGAGGAATGGGAGGATGGAAGGGTCAATACTACAGTCAACACAACCAGACTCGCAGCGTCATCCTGAGGATGCCCGACCGACGGTTCGTCGGTCGCGATTGTCTACAACCAAAAACGCCGGCTTCTGCGGTAGAATCTGACTCCTCCCCCACAAAGACGAGAAAGTCGCAGTTCTTCTTCGGACTAAATTAGGTTGTAGTCTCTAAAGTGTTGTGTAGCTGTCTCATAGACCGAGCTAGACTATTACAAGACAGGTTGGTGCTATTTTCTCATGCTCGCAAGTTCTTCTTCTAAGTCGTTTCACTGTGTCTTGAAAGAGCAGATTTGACGCGTTTTACAATGCCAAAAATGCCGATATTTTCCTACTCGAAGTTATTCTGCTGCACCTATTTAAGGGGCCGGCACTTTGGAGACCTCCAGCACGGTCTTGTGCCGCCCAACCTTCCTTGCACGACTAGGTTTTCAACGGACTGGTTATCTCGTCGTGAAATGTGTTCGAAGAAGGATCACAAGATCGAACCATAATTAAGGGATAATTTTTATTTATTTATTGCAGTATTTATTTGTCGCATGTGCTAGGTGGCAGGTGAAGTTTAACAGCTACATATTGCGTTATCAATGTGGTCCACTTGAGTGGACAGGTCAGGTCTACTGATGCTAAGATTTGACTTATTTTAATACGTGTCTGACATTACTGGCCATATGATTTTTATATGTTAATTTTGTAATATGAGTACACTATCGGCTTATTACTGATCGGTCGTAATTTGGGTTCTCATGTTTCAGGCTCTAATATAGTTTGGTGTCGAATTGAAGAGTATTTTAATGCAGCCGTCGTTTTTTTATCCCGTTATTTTTTTAAATAAACTACAATAAATAACAATTAAAATTACTTTTACGGTTTGAGTTTAAACCGTACGTACATACGTCAACATTTGAATATTGTGCTAACAACTATCGTCTAATTTTGTATAAAAAATATTTCTCTGTTCGGAAGTTCAAGATCTTCACAGCGTGAAACGAAACTCATATCCTCATTTTTAAATTATCTGTGCATTTTTCACTCAACCACGACTGATTTTTGGCGGGATCGCGAGGAGTGAAGTTGTGTGATTTGTTTTATTTTGTCTATTTAGTGTTTCTTCAGGTTTAAATGTGTAATAAGGGTGGTTTATTCATATAATATCATATCATCTCATCTCATTTCGTTTGATTTCATCCCAGTTGATTAATGTCTAAAATTATTCATCTTCATTTCATTTCATTTCATAATTTTTCACAAAAATAAGAATGTAAATTAAAATAAGTCATGACTTAAAGGTCTTAGCTACCAGATCATAACATCCCTTAAAAAAAAATCAATCATGACTTTGGCGCCTTTTTTTATAAAATTTTCAAATATTTTGTATTTTATTAATATTGTCGGACTAAAATATATTTATCACTTCCACAAAACCGACTTATTATTTGTCCCGATTGTAGACATCGGGTAATTTCTGCTCCAGTGACGAGCGCAGCGGTTATAAAAAGTAGATTCGCTTAAAACGGACAAAATAGTCCCTAAAGTACAAATAACTAAATTTAGTACATATATTATGAACTGAGATTTACTTAATGATAGATTAAGTTTTATACATTTTACATGCATGCACAAAATTTTTTACAAAGTTTCCAAATTACGTTACACGTCATTACGGATCCTGTCGATCCATTAACGTTACTTTTAGGTATCACAAGCACCGGTCACCGTCCTCGTCGAACCCATCGCTTGCGACGAAGGGTTCGACGAGCGAATTAGCTGATAGACACAGCTCAATGAGTTTCTCGCCGGATCTTTTCAGTGGGTCGCGTTTTCGATCCGGTGGTAGATTCTGGGAAGCACTGCTCTTGCTAGGGCCAGTGTTAGCAACACTCCAGTTTGAGCCCCGCGAGCTCACCTACATGTTAGGGCGAAGCTGAAATAGCCTTGAGAGGCTATCAGCATAGGTAGGAGAAAAAAAAACAATACGATACTGTTATTACTAAATTTGTAAAAAAAAACTAGTTCGATTAACAGGATTTCCAGTTAAAAATATAGTGTATTTTTTTTTTGGACACGCGTAATAAAAAGGAAGTCGTTCAACATCGCACCGTCCTTGGCAGCTGTCGGTATGGCTTTATTAATACGGTTTATATTAACACGAAACGTCTTGTTGATCGAACCCTTCACTTGAACATCCTGTTCTTCAAATCTGCCTCCCGTGTTCCGATGAGTCATGCATTCAATTACCACGAGATCTCGAAATTAATGTAACAAATTCACAATATTTTTAGGGTGCGTTATATTGAATCGAATAGATAAACATTGACAAATTTTTGAGTGTTAAAAAAGACAGTTCGCTCTTGACGAAATTTAATAAGATCGTGTATTAGTAATCCATGGAAAATGTCGTTACTACTACTTATATATTATGACAGTATTGTGAAATTTTGAAATGTAGTTTAATTAATTTTTCACATTAAATGCTGCATTCCATGAACGTTGATATTTAATTGCATAATTTGGACATCCGGTAGCTCACAGACAACCCACACATCAGCTCGCTGAGTTTCTCGCCGGATCTCCTCAGCGGGTCGCGATTCCGATCCCGTAGTAGATTCATTCGCGAAGCAGTTGCTCTTGAGTTGTTAGGTCTCCTTCGGAGGCGCTGGGTAACTGTTTGCAAATCCCACCCCTCTTGGCTGAGCCTTTGCTCGCCCACCTGTCCTGGTGAAACTGGAAAGGACTCCGGGCCACCAGTAATCCGTCAATCATAAAAAAAAATCAATCCACATTGATATATGAAGTCGAAATCATAGCTTTATTGTTAAATGGCTGCCCCACCCTTTAAATCGGTACGCATGATTGATTTACAATAAAATAGGCTGCGCGATGGTACTTTACCACCACAGGGTATGCTGTCATGCTCAATAGCAGATCTTCGGAGAACCCGTGTATGAGCTTACAAAGGTTGCTTATTTAATCTTACCCAATAAACCATAAAGACGAATTACTAGAATTGACTGGTTCTACCACCACTTACTGGTGGTAAGACCTCTTGTAAGTCCGCACGGGTAGGTACCACCACCCTGCCTATTTCTGCCGTGAAGCAGTAATGCGTTTCGGTTTGAAGGGTGGGGCAGCCGTTGTAACTATACTGAGACCTTAGAACTCATATCTCAAGGTGGGTGGCAGCATTTTCGTTGTAGATGTCTATGGGCTCATGTAACCACTTAACACCAGGTGGGCTGTGAGCTCGTTCACCCAACTATGCAACAAAAAAATAAATAAATAAATATTTTAACTAAAATTACCTGACTATATTTTTCGTAATTTTTAATCAAAAATAATAACTAATCATTGATTTCAAATTGACACTCGAATAATGTCATCATGATATAAAATATTGCAGAGGCCGAAATGATTGCTCCAAAACGTAGCCTCTGTACGTTTTGTAAGAAATTCCACAGAATAACACGCAGTTTGAAATCATTATTTTTTACGCAACTAATTAACGTAATCAGTTCATTTCTTAGTTCGTCGAATGATAACTAGTTTGTGGTTGTTGCGACTCGTAAGTGTCAAGAAGTGTCAGAATGATATTACAAAACCACTGTTGGTTTCTTTAATATAGTTCTCTCAGTCGGAAACTAAAGATGATCATACATTCGTATCGTTTGTTATTATCGTCGTGCCTAAATTTTGACATTGAATTTTTTTCTTTGACAGTATATTTTTTTTCCGTCGAATTAGGCAGACCGTGATAAACAGTTAGACCCTAGACATCACAGAATGGTGGTTACCACCTTTTTGTCATCATAAGCTTGCATAAGCTCGAAGTCACAATTGTAAAACTGATGTTAACATTTTTTCTTGAAGCAGCACAACAGTGTTTTTTTAACGAAGGAAATTTATTATTTAAAACATTTTGAGGTCATTTAAAACTAATTAAACTGATACCTAAACAAATACAATAGAATATGACCGATCATCTCAACTCAGAGGTGAAATTTTACAGAACTGACGAAGCCACTGACCGGGTTATACATAACTTTGAGTTATATCTTATGACGTAAATCGAATTCAGTGCAAATGACTTCATGAGTCACGAACATCTGGATCCAGTTGAGATTTTAAATAATTATCACAAGGCGATGCAGACATGCAGATTTGTAACAAGGCTGATTTTAAAGTCTTGTACCATTAACAGTTTCTGTAAGGAGTATTTGTATGTGGTTCTTAATGGACTTAAATATTGGTTGGAGTTATCCGTTGCATCGGTTTTTAAAGGTGTAATATTATTGTGAGCATCGTTCTTGAATAATTTTTTTTTTGATCATACAACAAATAGGTATGTTCAATTAATGAAGAGAAAAATGAAATTAAAGAAATAAAAACTTTATACCTAATTAATCCATATATAGACGTTTAGTGTTATCTGTGAGCAATAAAATAAATACCTAATATTAAATGGTGCTTGTATATAAAATTATCTATATTCAAAACATATTTACGATAATAAAATGAATCGAAAAAAAATCGAAACGCGAAAATGACATCAACATTTTTGGAACGAAGTTCCTTATCGCGCGTTGTGAAAGGGGGCTAGACGGAAAAAATTCTTACGAAAAGTTGTCACGACACTTTTTAGATCCGTCATTCTGACCAATCAACGTGTAGGCGCTTATCGCGTGACATTGCTCGTATCCGATTGGTTCGCGTAATGAGTACAGTTTCTCGAGATAGCGTTTCAACAATAGTAATTTAGTTCATAGTATTGTTTTTTTCTTCATCATNCGTTGTGAAAGGGGGCTAGACGGAAAAAATTCTTACGAAAAGTTGTCACGACACTTTTTAGATCCGTCATTCTGACCAATCAACGTGTAGGCGCTTATCGCGTGACATTGCTCGTATCCGATTGGTTCGCGTAATGAGTACAGTTTCTCGAGATAGCGTTTCAACAATAGTAATTTAGTTCATAGTATTGTTTTTTTCTTCATCATAATGCCGTAATTTATTATTATAACTTAAAAAAAAAATTACAATTCCTTCACTAATTAATCGAAAGGAACTTCGTTCCATCCGGGTGTCCCTTGACACCTCTGAAGTTTTTTTGTATTGCTTAGATGGATGGACGAGCTCAAAGCCCACCTGGTGTTAAGTGGTTACTGGAGCTCATAGACATCTACAACGTAAATACGCCACCCACCTTGAGATATAAGTTCTAAGGTTTCAAGTGTAATTACAACGGCTGACACACCCTTCAAACCGAAACGCTTCACGGCAGAAATAGGCGGGTTGGTGGTACCCACCCGTGCGGGTTCACAAGAGGTCCTACCACCAGTAAAAACATATCAGTATATTCTTGAGATTTCGCCAATCTTTTTTAGGTTTGTCTGTCAAATGTTGTTTTTTGCCCAATGCCTATTGATAAGCTTTAGTGTTGTATAAATAAAAAAATCTATTGAAATATTATAGTTTTTTTTTGAAATATCAATCACAAAACAAAGAAATGTGATACTTCTATTCTATTGGCTGACATAGACGACCACTGCTGGACATATGCCTCTCCAAGCCTCGCCACAAAGATCGGTCCCGGGCTGCCTGCATCCAGCGGATCCCTGCGAACCTCAATAGATCGTTGGTCCATCTTGTGGGTGGCCTAAAATATGTGATAAATGTGAAAAATACAATAAATAATTTAAATGTGATACAAAAAAAAAATACCTACCGGAGTGCCAATGATTATGGTCGAATCTCATTGGGCGAATATAAGTGAACGCTAAATAAATATTCAAGCAGTTTTGTTATTGTTTAATAGGGTGGACGAGCTCACGGTCGTCTGATGCTAAGTGGTCACCGGTGCTCATAGACATCAATCCGGCCACCCACGTTGAGACACGAGTTCTAAGTCTTAGCTTTACAGTACAACGACCCTCACCCTTCAAACCGAAACGCATTACTGCTTCACGGCAAAAATAGGCAGGGTGGTGGTACACCTACCCATGCGGACTCACAAAACAGCATACCACCAGTATGTACCAGTTCCAGAGAATTTAAAATTGGTTTTAGATCAAATTACTATCCAGTAATAGTTTAGTATTTTATGTAGAGATATTTTACATCATACTGTGGAAGTACTATAGTATCATAGTGTGGAATTATCATGAAGAAGTATCATAGTGTAGACGTGTAAGTCCAACCGGAAAGGGGTATGATGTTCTACACCTTGTAAATATATAATTGATGATAGTAAATGGTAAATGGTTGTTGGTAAATGGAAGTTGTTTTTGAAAGATTCTATTAGGTTTTTACTTTTTACGAATTGAGAAATTTATAGAATACAATTTGATAATTTGACCTCATTTCAAAAAGTAGTTGGCGGGCGTTCATTACGTGATTTCAATGGGCTGTGGTTCACTTAATAAGATTATCGTAAAATCTGCTGCTGTGTTTATTTATTATTATCATTAATAACTTGCTCTCAAACGTTTTGTCTTATTGATTTACGTCGCGCCGCCGTAATGCGGGTCAGTCTCCACGTTTTCGAAAGTAGTACATCCAGATTCCGCGGCACTGAAAAAAAACCAACGTATGTATAAAGGTCATTATTGCGTGCAGTGTTCAGGGTGAGAATGTATTACCACAGACCTCAGTTGAATAACGACCTCTGAATACTTTTATGTCATCTAAGACGGATAGTAATAAAAGCCACACGTGGAATGAATACCGCGATTAAGATAAGCGTGAACAAAGTAGTGTTATTTTCGTTACGCTATATAGGTTGAAGAAAGACTTCGCGGTTCATCTAGTGTTAAGCAGTTACCGGAGCCAATAGAAGTCACTAGGCTTCGATGTAACGGTTAAGGGAAGACCATTGCCAAGCTCTTCCATTCAGCCCTCTCAATGGGAGCGTTTGGCAGCACAGCGGCCAGAATGGCGCAGGATAAGGCCGCCCAGACGGTGTCGCTGGTGTTCCGTAATACCTCGCTGGACCAGAACCAGCCTGCCGGATCGGGACGCGATACACCGTCAACCGGTTGCGCTTTTGCAACTCCTTGGCAGCGCGCTAGAGTGCTGGTAGCGCGCCGCGCGTCCTCGACTCCCTCAGGTCGCCCCGTTACCTTTACCGAGGGGAAGCCGCCACCTACAGGAGCCGGGGTGTGCGAGCGTAAGCTCTACTCCAGCCCCCGCCTCGCCGGCGACGGATCGGTGCAGTCACCTCCTTCTGCGATGTGGTGGATTCGCAGAAGCCGAGCATCGCCTTCCAGGACGCGTCGCTGCCGAGCATCGTAGCCACGACGCGCAGCAGCGAGAGGTCCTCTTTTATGACCGCGATGAGGGCGGCGCGCTGCTCGTCGAATTCAGAGCAACGCGCTAATGTGTGTTCCGCTGTGTCCTCCTCGTCGCGGTCTGCGCAATGGTGGCACTGCACCATCAGCTCCCTTCCGGCTATTTTATGCAAGTACCGGCCGAAGCAATCGTGGCCGGTAAGCATTTGCGTCAGCCGGAAGGTGAGCGCCTGGATTGCTTAACTTTGCCTTTTTTTTGGTAGTGTAATATGATTTAGTCTCTTAGGTCTCTTAGAAATAGAGTTCTTTCCCAGAGTCTACTAGATATTCCGGCATCTAGTAAGAAGATCGAAGAGAGAAATCGACACAATTACTCCTTCAGTGAGCCACGTAGGGCACACAGGTGACCTAAACGGCACATTAAGTGTTAAAAAAACATGAATAAAAATGTGAGTCATCGGTTGTCATGCCGAGGCTACGAGTGGTTTTTTTTAAAATAAAGATTGGTGTTAAAGTTGAATTGCACTAGATTTCGCATATACCTACGTAATGCCTTTTAGCGAGATACCGGCATCTGACAAATATCTTGTGTTCTGTGATATCTACCCGCCACAGATATAGACGTCACCACTCCGATTGAGGTCGACCTCTCAACTTTGTATTCTATAACTGGTGTCCCATTTTTTGAAATCAGAACGTTTTGCCGCACAAATAGGCATGTGTTACGTAAGCTTAACCGACACTTATTTATTTATTTAATCTACGGTGAATATGTCAGGAATTATTACGTATTGAATACCGGGTGTGCGTATTTCACAGTCGAAAGTTACGTGTACTCATTGCTGCAATAGCGAAGGTAGATAATCCGGATTATAGTCTATTCAGTGACAGGAGCAGGTGCGCTGATCACAATGGAGACAGTGCTTTCTAAAATGAGTACCAGTGCTATTAAGTACACATGAACGTTATTTTTTAAGTACATTGCGGGTTCAATTTACGTTTGTTCTTTAGAAAAACTATGAGGCGTCTAAAATAAAAAAATATAAATTAACGTAATTACTGGTAATATGACGTATTTCTGCAGCGTACGTAATTTTTATTGCTTAGATTGGTGGACGAGCTCACAGCCCACCTGGTGTTAAGTGGTTACTGGAGTCCATAGACATCTACAACGTAAATGCGCCACCTAAGTACCTTGAGATATAAGTTCTAAAGTCTCAGATAAAACAGCTGGCCTACCCTTCAAACCGAAACGCATTACTGCTTCACGGCAGAAATAGGCGGGGTGGTGGTACATACCCGTGCGGACTCACAAGAGGTCCTACCACAAGTAAAAAACTACCAACTTTGCGCATGAAATAAATCGAATAATAGCACCACATTCGTGTTCCTGCTTTAAAGTATGCTTTATATACTTTAGCGCTATAAAAATAAAAATAAATAAGATTTCTTCACAGAGATACAATTCAAAGACGCCACAACATATTTCGTCGTCTGTTCATTTACAACAAGCTGTCGTTTGGAGCTTACCGGATATACCTTTCCTACACTTAATGGTTTTTTTATTGGCTTAAATGAGTCTCATATAATATCTCACGGTCCACTCGGTGCTAAGTGACTATCGGAGCTCATAGATATGAGAACATGAATGGTGAATTTACTGGTGGTAGGACCTCTTGTGAGTCCGCGCGGGTGGGTACCACCACCCTGCCTATTTCTGCCGTGAAGCAGTAATGCGTTTCGGTTTGAAGGGTGGGGCAGCTGTTTTATCTGAGACTTTAGAACTTATATCTCAAGGTACTTAGGTGGCGCATTTACGTTGTAGATGTCTATGGACTCCAGTAACCACTTAACACCAGGTGGGCTGTGAGTTCGTCCACCCAAATAAGCAATAAAAAAAATCGGGGCTCTAGTTTATAATAGGCAGTTAGTAATTTTCGCCTCTTAAACGTAACAACATGTCGTGGGGGTTACTCGAGACGAGATCGTCGTGTTTGGTTTCTGAAAAGAAATTAACCTAGCGCACCAAATCTGTTTCGTGGCTTAATAAGAAAGAGGTCGTTTAATATACCGGCACTGGGGTGCTCCTACGTAAAATTAACTTGCACGAACCTGCCAATTCACTACTGAAACTTTGCTTTGTGTGCCCTTATCTCCAAAAATTGCAGGATACATTAAGGTGGTGTATGGAGATGAGCAGTAGAGGGCAATAAACCAACTAAGGATCTCAAGGGTCCAAGTTTTGGAAATCGTATGCCCAGACCCTAAAATTAAAAAAAAGGTAACATATTCAGTGGCCGTGTTAGAACCTATTTGGCTCTGAAAATCTATTTACTATGACAACTTCGATTTTGAGTTTTAACAGCCTTTCATGTGGCAGGCACACTGAATTATAATATTGACTTTGTGTTGTATGTCCAATATAAAGCCACTGGAAAAACAAATATAATTAAAGTCACTTTTACGGTTTATTACGAAAATTATAAAAAAAAAGTCGAAAGTAATAAAACGAGAATATTATAGGCGAGATAAAACCGTAAAACTTTTCTTAATTAAGTTAAAGTTACGCACATGTCGTAAAAAAAATTAAGTAGTTATAAAATTAACCAAAACATCATTATTATTTCTTAATACTGCCGTTCAAGTTATGAAGAAACAGACCTTTTTAAATACTTAGGATATCAATACGAAGTTGTATTTATTGCATTGAATCCCCAAAAGGCGAGGTACCGCTGACCTACATTTATTAACACCAGACTGAGCTGAACAAGGAATTGCTATGTAGCAATGAGATAGGATTTTATAATATGATTAATGGATAATAAATCATTAAATTTAAATCTAAAATTTAAGTTTTCGCGAGTTTTAGAAATAATTAAAACTACTTTTACGTTTTCATTTGTCTTTGCGCTTAAAGCTAATTTTAATTATCGTAGTTAATAGTTTACAAGCAATTAGCAGGAAAAGATACATTGGAAACTGAGTAGGTGGTTTATTGGATTCAAATACGATTAAGGTGAGTTTATTTTTTCCTACCGAAGCTGGTAGCCTTGAGAAGCTATGCCAGCGTAATCGAGCGAGTAAGTGAGCTCACGAGGCTCCAATCTGGGGACGTTGTTAGCACTAGCTCTAGCAAGAGCAGTGCTTCGTAGAATCTACCACCGGATCGGAAACGCGACCCACTGAGAAGAAGGCTGTGTCGATGGGCCAGAAACGCAGTGGGCTTTTTTATTTTATTTTTATTGCTTAGATGGGTGGACGAGCTCACATCCCACCACAGTTAAGTGGTTACTGGAGCCCATAGACATCCACAACGTAAGGTATATAGGCAGGGTGGTGGTACCCACCCGTGCGGACTCAAAAGAGGTCCTACCACCAGTAGGTGTCTATGTAAGGTGAGTATTCCAATCCATTTGTTTGAATGATTAGGTTCGAGCTTGTGAATGTTTCAGTACTTTGAGACATTTAAATTTTCAGAAGAACATAAAATAAAAATCACTTAAAGCGTTAATTGGATTATCACGAATGTTTAAAATCTAAGCGTTTTAGTGTTGCGCCTATTGACACCGCATTATTCCTACCTTGAGATATGAGGTCAAGCTTCAATAGGATTACTAAGGAAGGATAATGACTAAATACTAATCCATCTTTCAAACCGAAACTCTTTCAACTATATTTTGACATTGCCAACATGAATGTGGTGTAGTAGCAAGGAAATCAAGTAAGTTCCTTTTTTCTTTTATCTTAAGGTAAGTGGATATTTAGGGTCCGAAGCGAATGATGATTACGTTCAAGAATAATTTGCAGTTACTTCTATGACTTTTAGCCGAACGATCTAATTAAGCAAGTAGTAATTAATAGAAGCCATTTACCACGTTCTGAATAATAACAGACGGACAACATTGCTCACATATCATTCGCGTGTGTAATATTGGAGCGACCGACCTCTTTGTTACAGTCAGACCAAAGATAATAGATAATAATAGACAATAGAACAGGGCGGACCGAGTCGGTGAATAGTGATGAGGTAATCATGATAATATTCTGGATTTCAAGGATTCGAATAAGAGAATAGATCGATTGGATGGTGGTTGGCAAAATGACTGAATAAAAATTGTCGTTGTGACCTCTTGTGAGTCCGCATGGGTAGGTATCACCACCCTACTACCTATTTCCGCCGTGAAGCAGTAATGCGTTTCGGTTTGAAGGGTGGAGCAGCCGTTGTAAATATACTGAAACCTTAGAGCTTATATCTCAAGGTGGGTGGCGCATTTACCTTGTAAATGTCTATGGGCTCCAGTAACCACGTAACATCAGGTGGGCTGTGAGCTGGTTCACCCAGCTAAACAATTAAAAAAATCGTAGGATTTTTATTGTGTAGCTACCATACGGTCAGAAAACAATAATGTACGGCAGTATTTTTTTTTGGCAAAAACTAAATTTCCAGAACCGAACATTGCGTTCGGCACGTTTTTATTCGAGATTATCTCTATATATAAAAATGAATTGCTGTTCGTTAGTCTCGCTAAAACTCGAGAACGGCTGGACCGATTTGGCTAATTTTGGTCTTGAATTATTTGTGGAAGTCCAGGGAAGGTTTAAAAGGTAGATAAATATAAAAATGCTCGGAATTAAATAAAAATACCAATTTTGTTTTTCCTTTGATGCGTCCCCCGTCGGACGGATTCCTTTTGTTTGTTTTAAGTTTATTTTATACAAAAGTTTAGGTCTTTTATTTACCGATTGAGGCACTACGAAGTTTGCCGGGTCAGCTAGTCGGTTATATAATTAAGAAAAATACAACCTTTTGCTGAAAGTTGGGAGCGCAGAGCAGCTGTGTCGCTTGGCGACAGACAAAGGCAAGTTTACCTTATTGACCTTAATTAATAAGTAGACACATTGAAGAAAATTATTCGTAAAAATTACTCGTAAAAACGTTAAGAAATCGGTAAAACACTTCAATTCACTGTCACAATTACTATCAATAAGCGCTTAATTTCAGATAAGTTATAAGCACGTCTAATTATATCACTAATAACAAAAAATAAGTTTTTTTTTTGTTGAACTTATTTTATAAGTATACAATGTTAGGTTAATATTGAGACATAGATACAGTAGTTATGTAAAAAAATTGTGTTTTCAAACTAAAACTTAAAGCGCTTAAAATTTTTACAATCGGTCAAAACGCTGCATTTTATTATTTTTATTATATTGGCGGGTAATCCTTTGAGTCCACTTTAAGAAATTCTTATCTTATTTCGTTGTAATGCAACATAAATATTTTTGCTAAATCATTGATTCCACGCCGCCGTTAATAAACAACTTTAAAGTGATAATTCTTGTTTTTTTTTTATTTATTTTAAAACCGAGTATTGCATTTCATGATGACAGCACAGATTATCTTACTGAAGGCACACCTGTAATCAGTACTTTAAAACGGTATGTCCATTGTAAGTTTACCATGCCACCCGTATGGTACTTATGGATTTGTGGGTCTTTCTCGGATGGATTTTAGCACCATTTCTACATGACCTCTGCTTCGAATTATTGTCAATGTTAAGCGCGGTCATTGTTGGAATGAATGTCGTGATAAGTAAAATGTTGAGTTACGCAACATTATTAAGTTAATGGGGTAGCCGTTCAGGTCGAGTCATGGAGTGATGTCAAGGAGCAAGTGCAGGACAGGGTCAAGTGGAGACAACTTGTGAGGGCCCTATGTACCAGCGGGGTACCTTAGGATTACAACAACAACATTAAGTTAATGTGTCATGGTGTCGATTGCCCGAAATATTACTATTGTGTAGAGCTTTTGTGGCTTTTTTTTCTAGTTACGCTCACGACCCATTTATTTGCCATTCAAGTGGAAGTTTCAGTTGTTCAGAAGTTTCTCACCGGATCTTCTCAGTAGGTCCTGATTTCGATCCGGTGGTAGATTTTACGAAGCGCTGCTTTTACTAGAGTCAGTGGTAGCGCATTCTCTCTGAGCCCCGTGAGCTCACCTTCACACGATAGGGTGAAGCTGAAATAGCCTCTCAAGGCTATCAGCATAGGTAGGAAGAAATTTAAAGAAGTGATGATAGCTGATTTTTTAAAAATATTATTTGTAAATATGAGAAGCGTGTTTGTGTAAGTGACAATCACTGATCACTGTAATATTGGAAATACCGGAACTCTTACGTCCAGTTACATAACCTACCAGTCACAGCGTAGTTGAAATAGCCTCTTAGGCTACCAGCGGATAGGTAGGGCAAAGAAGTTGCGTATATAATGGTTGTGCCACTCTTCAAACAAGATCGACGCATGATGAAAAGATAATCAATTTGAAAAAGAACGGGGATCCTTAGGCCACGCGTGTTTTTTTAATTTTATTAACGTTACCAAAGATTCTTTAATAGGGCTTTTGGATTATCGCCAAATATTCACACAGCGTACGTTTGATGCGACATCGTATCTTTATATATTCAGTCAATGAATCGTTTTATCAAGATAATGCAATCTTGATGACCGCGAATTCATTTACAATAAATATTTCTTCTGTGTTACCAAATAAAGTGGGATTTGATCGCGCCACCGGGCGCAGAAAAGTCATCCTTTGGATTACGAAATTAATTGTACTTGAAGGGAATTAAACTTGAAGATACGATTTTCACTGTCGTAGCTGAATCCAAGAGCTCATAGCTAATCTGGTATTAAGTGGTTACCGTAAATCTCCTCCGAATCCCGACACAGACCTTAATTAGTCTAAATTGAATTGTAACAGTTCCATCCCTCAATCCCGAAACATGACTCCTTCACGACTGAAGCATGCAAGATGGTGGTACCTACCCGTGCGGACTCGAAACACGCCCTAAAACAGTAAAGCCACCCAATTTAAATGCTTGTTGTACTTTTAATCAAATCAAAAATCTTAGTGACATAAACATTTAATTTTGGCACCTCACGATCCACCCTCTTTGCTTTCAGACATTGCAGGTACCGGTCATCGTTCTTGTGCCGTAGAGTTTGACGTGCTACTTAACTAGGGTTGCCAGTTTTTTTTTCAGACTATAAGGGGCAAATGCTTAAATGGGCAAAAAAATACGGGAATTAAATTTTTTACCCGGGACAAACAAAAAACAAAATTTTTTGGTGAAATTCTTTTTTTTTTTATATTTCTCTGAGAAGCAAGTCAGTTTTAACATACTTTTATCGGTTTTAACATATTTATAAAAATCAATACAATTATAATCGTACGGTTCGAATACGGGACAGAGTCAGTCCCGCCGGGACACTTTAAACTAAGCCTAAAATACGGGACTTCCCGGGAAATACGGGACGTCTGGCAACCCTATACTGAACACATGAACAAAAAACATTGAGTTTCTCGCCGAATCTTCTCAGTTGGTCGCGATTGCAACCACGTGGTAAGCCTAGCGAAGCACTGCTCTTTGTAGGGCAGATGTCAGCAAGTCTTCCTATGCTGAGCTTCTTGAGTTCGCCCAGTAATGACGGCGGTGAAAGCAGAATAGTATCTGTGTGCTTAGTGCGAGTTTCTTAACGTTCTCGATAGCGTAAAAGTTAACTTAACTTTGTATGCAGTTGGAACAGAGCCCCTAGCGGCAAACGTACGCAAACGATCCCATTCCATACAAATATGAGCTAACTTTTACGCTATCGAGAACGTTAAAAAACTCGCACTAAGCATACTGGAAAGCACTTAACTTTCTTGGACAGATGACAGTAAGTTCTTTTAAGCTGAGCACTTTGGGTTCGCCTACTAACGAAGTTGAAGTCAGAATAGCCCCTCGAGGTTACTAGCGAATATAAACAAAAAAAGTGACATCATAGACATCAGATACATCAAATTTAATAAGCGGTTAATATGAACACCAAATTTATTTACATACGAAATACGGTTGTGTAATCTGCAATTATATGTCATTGCATAACACAATTACGAATAATGATCTGGTTTGCCTACAGATATAATGATTAGTTTCTATCAACTATAAATTGCGCGTTGAATATCTCCAACACTAAAACGTATATAAGCGATCGGGTGTCTTTAAAATTATTAACAAATTAACATGCGTTCCGAAATAAAGAAATCGTTTGCCTTTCTTTGAAAAAAAATTTTTTTGCCGTGCTAATATTTTGATAGCTCCCAATATATAGAGAAGGAAGTTGGAGAAGGGTCGCAGATTTCAATGGATTGCATCTAAATGGCCGCTATCGTCTCTCGATAAGTTTTATTTAATCAGTCAGTACGCACGTTCGACATAGATGGTGTTCCCCGCGCAAGAGAACTTTAGTAAAATATGGTCACACTTACTACTGACAGATGCCTGGACATTGATAACTGACAGTACAGACCATGGAGTTAATAAGTACCTACAACTGGAGTGCTGTCTAATGCCGAGAAATCGGTCTCGAAAGAGAATACTTTTTGGTCGCGGTGTCCTTGTCTAATGTGGTGACCATATAAAATTTATTTATAGGACAAAATTATACGCATGCATCAGTTTTGAATTTACCTTAAGTAATTCTGTGTAGTCCTATGTAAATACAAAACACGTGCNAAGACAGCGGTCCAAATTACGAGATTTTGTGGAAAATCCTCTAAGCTAGCAACACTGCTTTTTGTTTGTAAAATGTGCGAGAGGGACACCACCACTTAATAATCATTCTCTTTTCAGACCGTTTTTCCTTACATCTTTTGCTATTTAAAAATAAACTTTAAGCCATAGGGATAAAGTATATTTTTAGTTTTTATGTCAAACAAAGTAAGCACTCCAGTTAGAATAGTAACTCTATGGTACAGACAGAATCTACAGTAGTAGTAGCAGTTCTATTTTTCCAACTGGAAAGGCAAAGGTATCATACCATACGGCCTAATCTTTTATATATTATATATTCAAATTAAAAGTGATAATATGAAGTGAAATGAAATGAAGTTGATTTATTTGGAACTATTAAAATCACTCCCTTAACATACCGCTGCCAAATAAAATGTCGTATAAATAAATCTCTTAGTAATAACATCCATACGATATCTTCGACGTGTTCGACAAGCTAGAAGACAACTGTGACGATGTAAAGCGGTGGTAAGAATTGATCCAAAATGTTGATTAAGTAGGAGAAACGTAGGTAGGTGCTCTGAACTTAAAGTAATCATATTTGTTGTAAATTTAATATCAGGGTTTTACTTACGAAATTTTCGCTTAGTATACTTGCAGAAGGTTAAAATAATTTTATTATTTCTTTCTATCAATCAAAATATGTAGCCATGGTATCGGTTTATCACTGCCAGTATAGGGGTTAATTTTTAAGGCCCTTTTTGAAGAAGTTAGGTGTACTGGATTCAATAAACTCTTCAAAGGCATTTTGTACTGCCTCTCGGGTATTGAATTTTTTCTCAGACAAGAAGTTCTTCAAGCTTTGGAAAAACTAAAAGTAAATGGTAACGCTGACAGCTTTTTTTTTTTATTGCCCTTTTAGGCAGACGAGTATACGGCCCACCTAATGGTGAGTGGTTACCGTCGCCCATGGACTTCAGCAATGCCAGGGGCAGAGGCAAGCCGCTGCCTACCGGTTTTTGGGTGACCACAGGGCTTAGTTATTAAATCATAATTTCAATGTAGGAAGCGTTCAAACCCAAAACGGGTCGTGCTTTCCTTTGCAGTTTTGACTCCGTACACGTCATGAATGCTGTGAGTTGCGACAGAGGTACCTACATAGACTCCATAATCACATGTATTTTAATAGCTGCATGTTAATGACAAAGATTCAAATTTAGTAAAAAAAAACGGCACAGATCAATAAACAAAAATACTGAATTTAAAAATAGATTTTTATATTTTTTAAATAATAAATAAAAATCATTTGAATTGAGCGTTTTCGCCTATACATAAATTTGAATTTGAATAAATTTGAAATTGACAATAACCATTATATACGTCAATTAGTTTTGTATAATATATACCTACTTATTTATAATAGTTTTGTACAATATGTAAGAGACACTTCACCCTGATGCCGAAACGGAAATAAAATACTACGGTAGATGGAAAATAATAAAGATTTACATATTTAGTAAAATGATAAAGTAGGTTTTCGGTGACTCCGGGCGCGTGTTAAGATTTTATGTTTATGTTGTGAGTACATTGCATAAAGCGCGGACGGTTAGCGTGGTATTGGTATGGACATGTGATGCGTAGAGAGAAGATGCATGTGACTAATGCCGGCCACTCACATGCGCGCGCGAACATTTGTACATTGTATGAATATTCGCGCGCATGTGAAGGGCCGTCAGACATTCATTCGCAAACTTAGCGACTGTGCAAATGGGTTCGATATTCAATTTGCGAACTCATTTGCGCTTCCTCCTACACTTGTTTACGAATGTCTCACGAATTTCTCTTCTTTTTTAATTCATCAATAGAACATTGAACTATGAAAATGGCGAAACGTCCGTTACCTTCGCAATCGTGGGCGCAACTGGTAACACGAATGTGTGGGAGACTACGCGAAGGATCGGGGTTCGCGCGGTTTGATGATCGTTAAAAACCGACACAGCTTGGAAAACCACGAATGCAGCGAAAACTTTGCATAATCATTTGCAAATGTCGTCCTACACTTGTGGGTTTGCGTATTCGTGCGAATGTGAGTGACCGGTATAAGAGATGTATAGAAATGGTAGTGGAAATGGTAGTAGAGGGGGAAGAGGTCGACCGAAGAAGACATGGATGGAGTGTGTGAATGACGGTATGAGAGAAAGAGAGGAGTGAGTGTTTATACGAATAAGGTATATTATAGTTTGAATAAAGTTATTAAATTTTATTAATACATACACATTTTCCCACTTTTCTTCTATCGGCCTTCAGAAGTGATGACAGCTGATTTTTTTTAAATATTATCTGCAAATATGAGAAGCGTGTTTGTGTAAGTGAGAATCAGTGATCACTATAATATTGGAAATACCGGAACTCTTACGTCCAGTTACATAAAACTTACTGTGCAGTTAGTAGGTTAGTACGTTACGCAAAACGAAACAATAGTATCTGCGCACACCGTGACCGATCACCGTATCAATTTGTGTTGTCTCTTCATTGTTAGTTCTGAATACGCGTCAGGAACCAGACGTAGAAGACGTCAAACTTAAAGGAAATTGTTCTGATTCTATATATACCTACTTTTGCTTGGAATATCCGGCTTTAAAATGTTTTGCTTAAACTTACTCGATGAAGGGAAGATCTTCCACCGAGCGGGTGATATTGCTCGGTAGACCGAGACGGTCCAAATATTGTTGTTTGGAAGTTGGATATTATATGCAAGCTTATCTGAAAAATGTCGTTAGCGAGATTCAGGGATCTGTGAAAATCTTGTTTTCTTTAATGGCTAACGCCGGGTCGGAATCGCGACCCACTGAGATGATCCGGCGAGAAACTCAGTGGGCTGTGTCTGTGGGTTAATTCGCTCGCCGAGCCCTTCGTCGCAAGCGACGGGTTCGACGAGGACGGTGACCAGTGCTTGTGGTACCTAAAAGCACCATTAATGGATCGGGAGGATCCGTAATGACGTGTTTTGGGCGACGTCGACACGTACGCAAACGATCCCATTCAATACAAACATGAGCTAACTTTTACGCTATCGAGAACGTTAAAAAACTCACACTAAGCACACTGGTCTTAAGTGCTTACTGGGTGGCTATCATTGAAACAGAACCAGGAACTCTCATTGTAATTTATGAATTTGGGTATTTGGCTTGCACGAATATTGCATAGCACTTGCTATTCATTTCTTACTCAATTTCTGCGGGGAGTCATACGTTTGATGACGCAACAATTTTTTTTTATTTCCCTACCTATTCGCGAGTAGTTTAAGAGGCTATTCCAGCTACGCCCGGACGTGAGCTCACAGACTGAAACTGAGAGAATTTGCTAACACTAGTCCTAGCAAGAGCAGTGCTTCACAGAATCTCCCACCGGATCGGAATGGCGACCCACTAAGAAGATCCTGCGAGAAACTCATTGGGTTAATCAATTGAATCTTCCACATCATCGTCTCAAGGTTATTTTGCTCCTCTAAATCAACAAAACAAAGAGTCCTCACTTCAGAAGCCAAAGAAACCTGAATGCTCTTCGTATCACCAAGCGGGAAGGAGTAAATAAATAAACGACCGTAAAATTTCCATGTACTTTTTTAAATAAATTTCGCAACAGTCAATAAACATTATTAAGGCGAAAGTGAACCGAATGTCAAAGCTCTTTAAGTTCACCGCGTTCATAAAATTATATTTACGAGGACGAAGCTCTCGTGCGATTGTCTCTTTATTGCTATGTATTTTATTGTATATTGGACATTGGATATTCGAGACTTATAAGGATTTTACAATTAAACTGGCGTCAATGAAATTTATTCATTTTTCTTAATTAAACGTTACAAATCATCTGTACTATATATTGTTTTTATATACGAACCAAAGTTTTACTTGCAATAATTTGGGGTGTGATATTGAGTTGTACAATATTCCAGGGTCAAAGTTAGAGACTGAGGCTTTAATAAATAAAATTTAATTGAGTTTAGTATTTTTTTTTTTTTATTGCTTAGGTGAATGGACGAGCTCACAGTCCACCTGGTGTTAAGTGGTTACTGGAGCCCATAGACATCTACAACGTAAATGCGTCACTCACCTTAAAATATTATATATTATCTTTGTTTATTATATATTAATATATAGTATATATTATATATATTATCTTAGTATATATTATCTTCGTTTTTTACAAGTCGTAGACATAATTATTATAAGTGCTATTACGGCTTAATCTCGCATTTTTCACCATCATTTTATTATTTACGACGTGACGTTTCGAATACTGTTGCTGTGGTCACGGACCTAGACCTAAATTAAGTTATTCATTTTCGACGATTGAATATTATGAGGACAAACTTTTCTATTCTTTTATATTTGATTTCAGATCTATACTATATATAATATTATAAAGAGGAAAGATTTGTTTGTTTGTTTGTTTCGAATAGGCTCCGAAACTACTGGACCGATTTGAAAAATTCTTTTTCCATTAGAAGCCGACATTGTCCCTGATGAACATAGGCTACTTTTTTTTTTTTTTTGGTTTCATGTGTGTTTTAATGTTTCCGAAGCGAAGCGAGGGCGAATCGCTAGTATTTTATATTAAAAATACATATCAAGGGATGAAACGCTATTTAGTTTAAGCGACATTTCGCTTCATACTCGTACGCGATATTTATCTTATTATATAAAGGTTCGTTTTATTTGGATTTTTTTTTTATGGCTTAGGTGGGTGGACGAGCTCACAGCCCACCTGGTGTTAAGTGGTTACTGGAGCCCATAGACATCTACAACGTAAATGCGCCACCCACCTTGAGATATAAGTTCGAAGGTCTCAAGTATAGTTACAACGGCTGCCCCACCCTTCAAACCGAAACGCATTACTGCTTCACGGCAGAAATAAGTAGGGTGGTGGTACCTACTCGCGCGGACTCGCAAGAGGTCCTACCACCAGTAAATTCATATTTCAAGGTGGGTGGCGGTATTTATGTTGTAGATATCTAGGAGCTCCGGTAACCACTGAACAGCAGGTGAGCTGTGTACTCGTCTACCCATCTAAGCAATAAAAAGTAATGTTTTGTGGAGACAGACGACTGATCTTTTAGCAATTATATAAGAGACGACGCAGTTAAATCGCATTTTATGAGGTAATTATTATATTATGATAGTTACAACTGTACGGATTCATATTCTCCTGACTACGCCGTAAAAGTAATTTTAATTATGTCTACGACCCGCGAAGACCTTGGAAAGCAATTAGGTGATTTTGAAGTACATACGTATAATCGCAGTCCGTGGGCGATATTGTGGCGGGTAGCCATCATACAACGCAAGATAATTGACAGATGCCGGAATCTCGCTTACGACATTTTCAAGATAAAGCGCATATATACAAGTTCCGAACAACAACATTCGGACCGTCGGTCTACCGAGTAATATCACCCGCTCGGTGGAAGATCTTCTCTCCGTCGTATACAAACTGGTGACCTGCGACGGAACAATCGCAACCTTCTGATTCATCATCAGCGCATCAAGAACTTCGGCTACCACAATCCCCGCTTTCTCGCAGATAAAAGCAAGTCATCGACAGTCGTCTCACAGCAAGCCAGCATCGCAGCCTCAACAGGACCATCGCAGCCGACTCACCGCGCTTCCTGGTCCTACGGCACGCACCTACACTGCCTCATCACGCAGCATTCAAGCTCAGTCTCGACTCACCACAGACTTCGAGCAGCACTGGCGACAATCACGCAGCATTTCAAGCTCAGTTTCGACTCACCGCAAACTTCGAGCAGCTCTGGCACTTGCAAGCTAATCTCAGCACGGACAACGATAACTAAAATGACACGACCTCCGGTCTCGGAGGGGAGTGATGTGGCGGGTAGCCATCATACAACGCAAGATAATTGACAGATGCCGGAATCTCGCTTACGACATTTTCAAGATAAAGCGCATATATGCAAGTTCCGAACAACAACATTCGGACCGTCGGTCTACCGAGTAATATCACCCGCTCGGTGGAAGATCTGCCCTTTGTCGTTAATCAGCTCCAAATTATAATAAGAGTTGCCATTTTATAACACTAATCGAGAAAATTTTAAATACGTATACATAAATTGTATTCATGTTTCATAGGTACCTGTCTATATATTAATACGTGAAGCAAAAACTTTGTATCCCTTTTTACGAAAATTGCGCGGACGGAGGAGTATGAAATTTTCCACACTCATAGAGAATATAGGAAAGAAGTGCACAATGCTAATATTTTTTTTAAATATTGCATAAAGGATACAAGGATTAAATCAATAAAGAAAACATTACACACACTACGTACCATGTATTTGACGCACACACGCATGCATACTAGGTATTTATTGTCAAACTTTTGTTCTTGACGTCTGTTGTCAAATTGAGAATAGATTAAATATTGTTTGTCTTTATTAATATTTTTCTATAGTGTAGTCTTGGCGAAATTTGTGATTATAGAAGTATGATAGTCTTTGAAAATAGAATCATAATAGTGTACAAACATACAAATCCAATTAATTATAGTCGAATTTCGACTACTGCGGGACCTATAGTTTAGGTAAATTCTTTATTCTTGTGTGGCACATGACAAACGGTATGTCGCGCCCCCCTAAATGCGTAGTCCGTCGTAATCATATTATGATTTACGGAATTTGCAAATTATGATCAACATTTTTTTAAATTCATAAATACATTAAATACACTGTATATTCTCGTTATATTCACCTATGAGAATAAATATGCGCTAGAACCTATGTATTTCAAATTACGCAACCCTGCAATTAAGTTTAATATAAAAAAAAAACTGAACATTATTTTCTATTAATAAATACGTAAATCATTTTAGAAGGTAATGAATTATTATTCGCTACACATGATTATTATGAGGCGTAACATAACATGATCGACTATAGCAAGGCTTCTACCGGCGCCGTGGAGCGGTGAACGTGCCCTTGAGTACCACCACCGACCAGGGCGGGGGCTGCTATGACTGCCGTCGAGCCACCGCCACCGCCACTTGTACTGCGCCGCTGACACGACCAACGCGCCTCCATACACTCCCCCGAACTTAACGAACGACGCCTGTGACTAAGGCGACTCTGATTTATTCCTCGAAGATAATGCCCGGCTGGTTTTGACACGATGTGGGTTTGGTTGTTTCTGGTCGTCGCGGCGTTGTCGAGGTCGGACGGCGCTGGTGCTGGGGCTGCCAGACTGGTTTGTTATACGGAGAGCGCGCGCCCTCAAGGATTCGCGGAGTGCACGCATCTGGTGTACGCAGGGGACGCGAGGGGAGATAAACTCGACACCCTGCTGAAGGAGTACAGGAAATCGAATCCGCGTTTGAAGATCGTCGTCCGAGTTGCTGATGACGATAAGGTTAGTTCTGATTTTATCTTACTTTAAATGCATCTGTAATTCCCGATCAATCGGATAATTTTGAATGTCATTGATCTATAATAGAATTTGAAAAACTTGGAAAATTTAATGAAATTTCTAGGTTTGGGGTTAAATCCATTAAATTTTTTTCAGTAATTAATTACTGAAAGCAATAAAAAACGTGAAGTAAAAAAATCTAAGTCATTACTTAAAGCAATGTTAGCGAATCGCTCTTTAATTAGTATAAACACAATACATTTACATAAAATGTAGACGAATATATTATTGTCTCATTAGTTAGAGTTTTCTTTTTTTCTAGTGGTACTATTAAAAAATCAAAGTTAACCTAGAGATAAGCTTTCACTAGATTTTTAGATTTACCAGCTTTCTTTAGTTTAGTTTGTTGCACAATTAACCCATTAGTACAGAATCAATATTAAATAAAAAGAAATCAAAACATCTTCATGTAACTCTACGGGTGTGAAACAAAATATTGAGATCCGTAAGCTAATCGATTAATAGTTAAGAATATATTAATCTGTTTAAGGTAGCAACTTCGATTGATTAACCTTACATAAGCACGAGAGGGACACAGAAGTCTTTAAAAATTACTTAAGTTAATTAAAAATTATATATAAGAAAATTTACTTCAAAACTTACTTGAAATTTAAGGAATAAAGATATTAATACAGTAAGTGTAGCTTTTTTCGATTTTCGCGACTCGAATTAGTCGACCATGACCACGAAAACTGTGGACTATTCGAAATATCCGAAATAATACAATTACAGTAAAAATATATATAAATATATATGTGAAGGTCAAGATTGTCGCGCATCCGTGTAGATAATTTGGACGTCCAGTTTTAAGGTGTAGTACAGTGATCGTAATTGTAGTTAATTGTACCAATTCTCGGGCGAAATAATGAAAAAATCCGCGCATACATGCCCGCCCGCAATTAATGTCCAGTGCGGCCGGGCCATGTATAACAACCCGGCCGCACTGGACATCAATTGGAGAAGCCTATATATATATATTCAGCAGTGAACAGGCTGAGATGATGACGATTATAATAAGAAAATAATAATAAAAAACCAAACACGAAAAAATCATTTTACAAACAGATAAATATAATCAGAAACTTCGATTTTTTTATTAAATGAATTTCCATATAAGAGGGCTTTCATGGAATAGAACACACGGTGCAATTAAAATTAGCTATTTAATTATTATTTAATTTAATTTCATTTAAGCTATCATTTTAGACATTTGTATTTAGGTACAATGAAATCATGACTTTACACGACTGTTTACTAATGATCTTAAATCAAAAAACAATACATTAAGTCGATCAGCTAAACCGGAAGTATTAATTCTCGAGAACGGAAAACAGGAGTCGCCGTGGTCTATATTTATCAATAGCTAATTTATTAATCCTCGCCATAGGATTGAATTATTTAGTACCTATCTTAATATGCAACAAACTAGTTCTAGTTACGTAAAGTTAATTAGTTTTACTAAAGAACATTTAACAATGTGTATGTTTCCGGACGCACGTTACATATCAATGAGTTACAGATTGCGTTCGCACTGGACTCCTATACATGCTAGTTTGAATGTTAGTTTTTTTGTCTGTTAAATTTTTACAGTCTTGCTATTTTCGAAAGCAATTTAATTTAGGCAGTCGTGAGTTTTAGCTACTAGTACTCCTTCGATATTCTAGAAAGTGCTACTACTACTCCTTCGATATTCGTTCGGCTATTCGGCGATAGATGGCGTTACTCTTACCGGTGTTTAGAAGCGGATTGAAAAATGACCACTCCAGTGAACGGTCATCTTCGTTCCATTTTCCTCTGTTTTCCAATTGTACCTCTCAAGACTCTCTCTTAGTTTATGTCTGGTCATTGTAGGTCGTATGTCCTGCCAAAGAGGTTGCACCCATGACAGATATCGTCTTCTCGCATTAAAACTGTATAATCTCAAAACTTACTAATTTTAAAGGAGAGTGTTTTAACATGTGATATTTTTAATAGTAATCATCTTTGCAACGTTTTATTTTTATTTTTTAGCAGCTACATTATCTGTCTTTTAAAGTAAGATAAAATTATGTATTAATTTTGTTAATAGTAGTGAAAACATAGGTAAACAAAACAAACAAAAATTAAAACTAAGCTACGCTCTTTTGACTATTTGCTAGTATTTATTAGAAAAATACTATGATTCCACATATTAACAAAAATTTCGAATATTTATAGAAATTGTACACTTTTAATGCGAAAAGACGATATGTGACAGTTCGCATACAAAGAAACGCTGCGTATTTCCAGGACCAGTGCGAAGATTGCCGTTTAGTGGTCTTAAATAAGTCTGCCTATGGCCCGTGCAGCCCATATGCGTTCGCTCCGAACGAAAGTTGGGTAAAACCCTCGCTAATTGAGTTCATTGTAGCTTACGTTTTTCATATGCTAATTACTGTTTACACGTTTAAAACTAGACCACGATTTTTGGCTTCTATTAGTTTCGAGCTAACTTCATTAAACGTGGAAGATGAATACATTGCAGACATATCTTTAAGGCTTTCCTCGACAACATATGATATATTAAATACAATGAGCCTCTAAATATTTTACAAACTATAGCGGTTTCTCATATAATAAACAAATACAATAACTAGTATATTCGTTTGATTTTGACTTTCTGGTTGGAGAAAATTGATCTATTAGGCTAATGCTAGGGTAACCCTTTGTTTTTTTTTAACAAACCTTCTAAATTATACCTTTTGCTGCAGTAGTTCTGTATACTATAAAAATATATATATAAAAAGAGACATATTTATTATATATGTGCAATTGGTACAAAGCAATTCAATTCTGCATTTAGGATGTAAAACAGAAAAACTCCTTTGTAGCAATTTTCCTTATTACTTTTAAACGCTCTATATGACAACACTAAGCATAATATTATTATGTTCCCACGGTAATTTTGTTTTGTTTGTGTTTTAAATGATTCTATTTCTAAGCCTGAGTCGGAGCAAATCTTGAGATCTCTCCCAGTTCCCCCAAAAACTCATTTTTCAGATTTTACGTTTCTGGTTTTAAATTTGATGTGATTTAAGTACTGTCGGTGTACATGTATCGAGTTTTTACTCATGTTCGCGCCGGATCTTCTAAGTGGGTCGCGATTCCGATCCGGTGGTAGACTCTGCGAAGCACTGCTCTTGCAAGGGCTAGTGTTAGCAAATTCTCTCAGGTTAATAGCCCCCTAGGCTACCAGCGAATACCAGTGATCGCACTATCCAGCTGCCGCATGCGGGATCTTTGTATGTTTTAAGGAAATATTTAACATGAACGTCTTCCTCGAAAGAATAAAGTCGTATTTATACAAAACAAGCCCTTAAAGTTGGAGTACTCACACACGACCAAATGCAAATCGTATTACCCCCTACAACATATCACCTGACGTTTGTACCGGCCAGTATTATTTCTTAAATATTAAGTGTATTATCTATGGTATTAATGTCAATTAGTTTTGTATGGACTTTTTGGCGGGAACGCGAGGAGTGAAGTTGTGTGATTTGTTTTATTTTGTCTATTTAGTGTTTTTTCGGGTTTAAATGTGTAATAATGGTGGTTTATTAACTGTTTAATATTTGTGAAAGTGCACAAATGTGGGAAAATCAAACAAAGCCGCTGGACGCAACTTCTCGGGATCCTCCAAAAAGTCCACTAAAAATCTTAGTAAATGACCACCATTTTACTGAGATTATATTTCATCTCATATCATCTCATTTATTTCATCCCAGTCGATTAATGTCTCAAATTAATCATCTTTTTATTTCATTTCACTCCATCATATCATTTTTCATAAAAATATGAATATACATTAAAATAAGACATGACTTAAAGGTCTCAGTTACCAGGTCATAAAATCCCTTAAACAAAAAAATTGTTTTGTATATAAGTGCGTATTGTGATTATTTTCATTCAGTGTGTTTTTTATTAATGACCTGATCAATACAAGTAATTGAATCCTCGCTATTTTTAATCTTCCGTGCACTGCTTCACGTCAAATCTGTTTAGAGTATTATACACAAATTTGCAAGCTGCAAGATGCTGAAGGCCTGATACAACCAGCCACTTCATGACTATCGAAAGTAGTAGTTAAATGAATAATGCCTGATGTTTGTTCTTATTAGCGCGAATTCACAATACGCTTAGTAAGGTACTAAAATTTGTACCAACAAAATGTTTTGTATACGGGAATGACTCAATACGAGTGAGTACACTGTTTATTTCGGATTGAAAACTGTTCGTGACTTGACTCTGTTTTTTTTTTTTTATAAAAATACTAGTTGTACCCACCCGCCCGTTTCGTTGGGCATTTAAAATTAACATTATTATTTCTCACTCCCCCCCAAACATTCTCATCATTAACGCCCCCGCAACTGGTGTAAAGAGTCCGACACTCATATAAATATTAGCCTATCCATTAAGTATATGTATTTTCTACATGGATACCAAGTTTCAAGTCAATCGGATGCAAGGTCCAGTAGTTATAAAGGAACATCCGTAAAACCATTGTAGATTTATTTATATTAGTATAGATTTATAAAACTAAAATTTGTTCTACTATCTAAAGCTAAGAATTTGATGAAGCTTTAAAATAATAATTAAAAAAAAACGCATTCGGATTTGTTTGGGAACTTGTGACGTCATGACAAATCGTTCTCACGTTTCGGCCTCGCTCTCGTCGCGTAGAGTTAAATGTTAAAAATGCTAAATGCCAACAAATTAAGTGCTATTTAGTTAATTTTATGGGAAATCGTGAGTTTAACTTAATAATTATGCCATAAAAATGGTGCACGTTCCTTTTAAATGTGTATTAAATATGTGTTTTTCTTATAATACGCATGCATAGAAATATTATCGAAATTTGACGAATAAAAAAAAATTGTGCAATTCACATACCGTAAAATGGAGGGAATCTGGGACTTTTTAAGTTCGACATTGATTTTTATCGTTTTTTTTTTGTAGTTATAGTAATAAAACGGAGATCATAATGGTTCCAGTAAAATTTAATTTATAATGCATTGAGATATAGTTATTAAAGAATAATCATAAAAAGTAACAAAACTCACTTGTCCCTATTCGCCCTAGAGTGGCCTAGTCGAGGTGAATCGGGTCGCTTAAGGGGTTAATAGAGTTTTTAGTTAGGGCTGGCACTATTTAGTTGTTAGGTAGGTACCTAATTATAGGTAATACATTTTTTTAAATTTTTAATGAGTTACAAAACTTTGATGACTAACTTAAACTATTTAATATCCTTAAACACTAAACAAAAGTTATTTTTAGTTCAACAAAGTTAAATCTCTAAGAACTCAACAAAAGTATTGTGAGATCCCAGATTTGTCTCTATTCTGCCTCTAGTCCCTATTTCTCCCAATCTACTGTACGCGAAGAAATTAAACTTTTAAAGTGAATGACTCTTATACATATAGGTATATGGCTGTATCTTCGTAGTGTCGCCTTTTCGTAAAAAAAAAAACTAGAAAGAAAAAGACAGAGGGGAAAAAAAACGCACCGAGGAGAGAAGCGGCCGCCCCGAACGAAGAAAGAAGAGGAGAAGAACGAAGAAAGGATGAAGAGTCAATTCCACCCAGAAAACCAAGCCTGCTACTCTCAAACCTGCACCTCATCTTCCTATTCGTACACTCTTGACAGAGTGGTCGTGGTCATGCATCAGTCGGATCCTGCGATACCGATGCTCTCGCGATGCACCTCATCACCCCTGCCTCAATAGGCAAGGAGATCCAGTCCGAGCAGAGGGGTTTCCCCGAGGCGCGCTCCACGCCCCCGCAAGGGGACGCGACGACCCGCACGACGCTTCTTCGTTTCATAGGGTTTCAAATTACAACGTTGTTCAAAAAGTGTTTATCTCGATGACGTCTATGACTTGATCGAGTGTTTTTTATTTGAGAAATATTGTAATTAAAATTTACATGTAACCGAGTAAGAAGATGAAGCAATTTAAGCGCCACAATTTAGCGTTCCAATTAGTAATGGGGTTACAATTACGTGTAGTTCGACACACGTCGGAAATGACTTGTAAGTAGTTTACGCAACTATATTCAAATTAAAAAGCTAATGAGTTTGGGGCTTAAAAACTTACGTACATTAGCAGTCTGCCAATAGGCATCTCATTTCATAGGCAATTTCAAACACTGTACCCTTAAAATCTTTAGTGAGTTCGTATCGGCTCGTGCACGATTCCAAAATACCCTGCCCCAACTAAATTTATGGAAATTTACGGAAATTTTAATTCCGGACTCTGGCCATTTCAAGCTGTCCTATGAATTTAATTTTACAAAACCAAAGGAGACTAACTTTCTTCGCTTCTTCATTATACGCACTGTTTATGTTTTAGTATTATGATCTAAGACAACTATGAGATCTTTTATGAGAGTATTGGCCGGAAAATCGGGTTGCTCGGACGTCTTTCATTCTTATTCTTACAAAACTTATACACCTAGTTAGGTTTGGTATTTATACTTTCTTTATAGACCTAGTTGTGTTTGTATCTGATAGTCTGATCTTACTTACTTAGCCCTTCAACTATTACTATCTACCATAAAACAGGGGCACGATTCTCAAGGAGGGTTGACGTAAAAATGAAGGTAGGTTGCAAAACACGAAATCAAATTTCCTTGTTGGGAAATAAAATTTGTTTAACCTTAGATAGGTAGGTGTAAAAGTTTAAAAAAATTAAACAGCGAAAGAAGAATCTAAAAATATAAAGTATGTTTATACGTATATTTGTATTTGTTTTGATATTTTAATAGTTGCAACAAGTTTAATTGACTTAATGTTCAATATATAATAATAACATTACAGTTTTTTTTACAAACCGATCAAGTTTTTAATTCACATAATATTTTCGGGGTTCTGTTGGACGATATTGTTCTGAATTTTTCTATTACTCCAAACTTTTATAAATAAAGATAATTTTTGTCGTCCTTTTTTTTATCACATTCTTTCAAATGAAGTTAGACGTCGCCTTCCATTGTGTAATCGTAGTGAACGTAATTTATCTACTACATTTCATCCGGCCGTACTTTCGATTTCCGATAACGATCTCGTGCTATATTTTCCAAATAATAATAGAATAGGTACGCCACTTTCGTTTATTAACAAGATGTCAAAAAATATATATTAATGCGACAAAAAAAAAAGTCAAGTAATCTGATACCGTTCATATGGGTCTGTGTACTGTTTTTCATTTCATTCCATCTATTTACTTTCATCCCAAAGACGTGAATGTCAGGGTCTGGTCTGTACTTTGGTATTGGGGTCTTACCTGCGCGTTTCTCGTGAACTATTCATGCGTATTAAAGGGCGTGGCCTGTTAATAATAATAAAAAGCCTTTTATTTTATACAAGTGACAAAAATTTACGCAATGTGATCTATGCTATTAATTAACTAATAAATATGTTTGTTGAATAATATTAGGTATTATTTCCAACTTGCAAGAACCCCTCCTCGGGTAAAGGCCTCCTCCAAGGATAGCCAATGTTCTCTACCTTGTGCAATTACAACCCAGTTTGTAGTTGCTACTTTCTTTATATCTTCTCCCCTTCTTTCTTTCTGTCTTTATTTCTTTCTTTCTTTCTGTTAATATATAATATTATGTTGTATCGTCTACATTTACCATAACCTGTATACACGTAATACTAGGCGACATGCGTTTTCATTGTCCATCTCCAATAATAACAAATAACATAGGTATGCATAAGGAAGAGTTCTGTGGGATGTTTGAACTAGGTATAAACCCAATGTTAATAACATTGAGCTATCAGAGCTAGAACAGCTATCAGAGATCTATGTTCATACAGTAATTTTGCAAACTTTGTATTGACCAAAATATAGTTTGAGTTCTTAGTTCGGCTTGTTGTTAAAGCTTATTTTTTTATCTATATTTAGAGATTTCCTTTTAAGTACATCCTGTGTAATGGTTACACCGGCGACTTGTGTTGTGCTCTATTTGTAAAGCAGTCACATAAAGTGTGGGTGTTGTAATAAGCTGTAATAACTATTGGTACATATTTTGAAGGTTTTGTGTGATTCTAACGAAATTTTATTATTAAAAAGAAGACTAGTTATAAAAAATAAAGAAAAACCAATAACAATAAGCGCTACCGAATTATCGGTTAAAATATTTTTATAAATTTGATTTTCGGGCACAATGCACGGGTCATTAAAAAATTACAAAATTTTACATGCGCTTCCAAAATTTTACTGAACATAAAACTGAAAATCTTCAGATTGGTCTAGCGTGTGATCCTGTGCAGTTTTCCGTCAACGCGTAGCTGGAATAAGCTCAGACTTCCAGCAAATAGGTAGAAAAAGCAAGAGTAGCTTTGTAGCGATAGGGTTAAAGACAAATTTTAATGAAATACTGCCGGCAAACCGGGCCGAGTGAGACTAGGCTATATTATAGCTCTCACAAACATTACAAAAATCCAAGCCGGCTTATAAATTGTGATATTAAGCAATTAATTGTAACTAACAAAGACTAAATAAGCCTATCACGTCACTTTTGATTTAAAGACTCTTAGCTTAATTACTATCTCATGTCATTGGCATTGGTACAAAATGCGATTACATATTGTCGCTTATTCATACGTGAATGTCAATTGCTGTTGTGAATCAGTCAGTCAGACCATGTTCTTGACCTTGGATTTGACAGGTCATGTCGAGGCCGCCGTTTCGTTGGCTATTGTCAAATTTGACAGCTCTTATTTTGAGTATGGTATTTTTTAAGGCTTGCTTTTTGTCGCAGTTAACTGTCAAACTTTTTGATTGGTTTGATTGATGTATATATTATTATAAGGAATGAAAATATTGGATTTGGTAGGTTTTATTTGTTGAAAATGCGCGTTACGTTAATCTCCAGAAATTATGAACAAGTTTGAACGTGGTTTTCAGCTAAATAAAGCGATAAGCTCGAATGACAAGAAAATATATTCAATACGTTATGTATGCGATCTGGTACGTAGCGGAATCTATAAAAATGAGTGTGAATTAGAATATCTTTACAATTTGCTGTCGAGATTAAGCCGCATGTCAATCTGTGGACTGTCTTAAATAGGAATAAAACGCGTAATACTAATGTTGGTGACTTAATTTAAAAGTATGAACAGAGATATGACGTATGCAAAATGCAACAATGGCAGTCAAATGCAATCTTCGGAAACCCTGTCTGTATTTGTCAAATTCAAAATAAAATGTTTGCCTTAATTTAATGGCATGATAGAGATTATGCGGATTCGATTATAGAACGATTGTTTACTTATGTAGGCTCGAAAGAAAAATGCTCTGAATTGTTTATTATTATTATTTTTTAAAGTAATTAATAATTTATTCATTGTTTAATCAGAAGTATTGTTTCATTTTTGATTCAGTTTGTTATTGGTTCGTGTGTTTTTTGTTTTGTTTTTGAAATTCACTTACGTTTGGTTAGTTTAGTTAGTTTCAGGTACTGGTAGTAGGACGTATTTGAAGTCAGCATGGTTTGGTGCAAAGACAAGGCTAAAAGGTTGGCTTCTTTTACGAAGTAAGTCGGGGAAGTCAGTCGATCGTGATTATTCCAATAGAAGTGAGACTTCGGTCTAATATTGTAGGGTGGGTGGCGGTTTTCACGTTGTGATGGTTAATCACCGAACATCAGCTAGACCATAGACAACTCAATTAAAACAGAATAAATAATAATAAATAATTAACAACAAAGAAAATCGTATTCAACGAAAAAAAAAGACAGTACCCACAATGCAATCGAAAGTCAAGTCAATTAAATGTGCATTATGAAGGATAATTCAAAGACTTCTCCTGGTCAGCTTGATGAAATTTATGTGAGACCACATGCGAAGCGGCTTTTTTCAAATAGGTCCACCTTTTTTATTTTTTTATTGCCCGTGTAGGCAGACGAGCATACGGCTCACCTGATGGTAAGTGGTTACCGTCGCCCATGGACTTCAGCAATGCCAGGGGCAGAACCAAGCCGCTGCCTACCGTTAAGTACTCTCCACAAGCCTCGTTTGAAGAAGGAAATGTCATAGCGCTCGGGAAACACCGTGGAGGGGAGCTCATTCCAATGAATGAGCCACCACCTTGCAAAGCCACCTTGAAAAAAAGCTGACCTCCTCTTTTTTGAAGTCGGTTCGAAATAGCGCAACTTCAATCCTGAGGTCGTGAGTTATTGTGGCTCGCTCCAAATCACGAGTTACGTAACAATAACCAGGGACCGGTTATTAACAAGTGGCCGCCCACATAACATATGCTAATGATTATAAACATAATATATAGATCGTATTTAAAAAAAAAAAACGCAAGCAGCAGTGAAAGGAGTCATGAACTGGTCACGACCGAAGCCCCGCTGACATTGAATATTATATATTTCGTATTTTCTTCGCCGTTCGCGAATCGACGATGTATCTCACGTGTTTTTATATTAATTACGACATTACGAATACGTCATGGACGATTCAATTTACTTAAAACTAAAAAAATGGGGGGGCCGGGGGTGGCTGTTTATCTCACAACCCTTCCGCCGTCTGCCATTTTGGTTTTTTGTTTTGTCAATGATGGAACGCTGTCAACGCTTCTTGACAGCTGTTATTCGATGTTGCTTACCGGAAGCAACTTCTTTAGGCCACTACAAGACTCCAACAAATTGAATGATGGTCCAGTGACCGAGTTCCTTTGCTTCACACAAAAAAAAGAGCGTACTTAATTCCAGACGTACGTTTGTTTGGTCATTTCTGGAAGAAAATTATCAGTAATCAGTGTCGCTATTGCGTAAGCACGCCACATTTATCGATTTTCTGACACACATGTGCACTGGCCGTATGCAACCTGCCGGCGTTACTTCATTGATCTCTTTACATGGAAAACCGGTTCGCGTATCTTACGCGCTACTCACAGAGTTTATTGTTTAATTAATTAAGAACGATTTATGTTCTTTTCAGGCCGGATTATAAAGTGAAAGTTGAATGGTATAGTTCAATTGTTATAAGTCCCATTCGCTGTGTCAATTACGTTTTTATTAATACGCTCTTATTAGTTTGGTATGTGTGTACATACATTTGTTTATATTGTTACGCGCTAGGGTTCGGAATAAATAAAAATTCTACCGGAGTACAACTTAAAAACTGTATTCAACACTTAGAACACTTCACAAACATTTTAAAATTTTCAATTCGCTTCTTCCGCTTCGCTTCAGGTGATCCGTTCGCTGTTTCGCTTCGAGTAGTTCCGATCCCTAAGTGACTGCGTGCCATCTCTGCAACGCTTTTATAGTCGAGACGAAATCCCTAGAATCGTCGAGAATATTCCACACAGGTCGAGTATTGTGTGTTTTCGCTATCTGACAATAGATGGCGTTGTAATTATTGGTGATAGATGGCGTTACTCTTACCGGCGTAACAGTATTATCAAAACGCTCATCGACGAAAACAACTCAAATCCCGACCAGTAGCGTTATAGTTTCATTAAATTGAACAAACGTCCAATCGCAACTGACAAAGTTATTCTAAATCTAATTTAGTATTAAATTGAAAAGCTGATTTTCATGCACAGTCCTAGATAATTTCATATGTAAATATCTATAAATCGAAAGGATTATCGCGATATATTTATTAAAGTAGTGCTGCGACCGCGCCCTAATAGATCTAGTGCCCTTTAGCAAGATTATAATTCGTAACACACGAATATATACATGCCACATTTCAATTTAGCATATTGGCATATCGATATTACATTATCTGTGTTATAAATTGTCGTGATAATTGTCACGTGTGGTAATTCAGACATGCTTTATTGCATGCTAAGATATCAGAATATCATTGCAAATTTATTTAAGGTTATCGTTTTTAGTTAATGTTTAATTACTTGAAATGTTTTTGTTTTTAGTATCACACAAGATAAAAGTTTATAAATTGTAATCTAAATATATTTTAACTGTACTTAAATATAGATATTATTACAATTTTTTCTTAATATTAGCTTTGTTTTCGTAAGTATCGTGTAAAGTATCGTTACGCGCTGGGGTACGGGATAAATAAAAAAATTATACCTAAATACAAATTAAAACTGTATTAGCACTTAGAACACTGAAAACACTTCACAAAAACACCTTAAAATTCGCAATTCGCTTCTTCCGCTTCGCTTCAGGTGATCCGTTTGCTGTTTCGCTTCGAGTAGGTAGTTCCGATTACTGATTGACTGCGTGTCATCTCTGCAACGCTTTTATAGTCGATACGACATCCCTAGAATCGTCGAGAGCATTCCTCACAAGTCGAGTAGCTTCGATGTGTGTTTCCGCTACCTGACAATAGATAGCGCAACAACAGTATTATCAAAGCGCTCATCGACGAAAACAATTCAAGTCCCGTTCGCGCGTAGCCAGAGTAGCCCCTAGGCTAACAGCGAATAGGTAGGGAAAATAATACAATTCAAAATAATTGCAATATTCGCGTTCTATATTATTGAATGTCAACAGTAAATTTTATCGCAGTAATTATGTTGATTTTATTAAACAACTATCGACCCGCTCCGGCTCCGCTCGGGTCTTTAACAAAAATTTCAACGATATTCGACGTTCTTTTCTTTTCTTTCTTCTTTTATTTTTTTAAATAAAAGAACACTTATTGCGGCATAACTATAATAATTAAATATAATGCTGTCGCGACACTTTTTGTAAATAATAATGTGTTCTATAAAGTCGTAGTACATTATTTTATTCTATTTTATCATCAATAGTTTTTCGCAGGGCACGCGACGTAAAGAATATTTTAGGTAATTTTTTAACACATTAAAAAAAAAATATAGCCTATGTCAGTCGGGAAGAGTGTAGCTTCCAAACAGTGAAAGAATTAGAAATTTCAAATCGGTTCAGTAGTTTCGGAGCCTATTCAATACAAACAAACAAACAAATCTTTCCTCTTTATAATATTAGTATAGAGTATAGATAACATTGATAATTGCACTTTAAATTAAGCCTACATTTGT
This sequence comes from Bombyx mandarina, assembly GCF_003987935.1. Next base: position 1,769,223 of record NW_021011533.1, read on the forward strand.
AACCAGTAATTACACGCAGATAATATTTCATTGTATGACAACTACACCTAATGTTATAGTGTAATTAATAAATAGATCTTGCATCATCTGTCCTGTTCCCTCAAGTAACTTAAGTTGAAAGTGCGAGAAGGACGGTGCTGTGCGTAAGCTACGAGTATGTTTTTAAAAGAAGTTAAGTTACTAAAAGCTTAATATCAGTGTGATCTTAAAATAAAATTGAAGGTCCTGGAGCAAGGTTTTAATATTTACAGTATAATTATGAATAGTTACATAGTAATTTATTTAAATTATATATGTACATACTTTGATTTATGGATTTCGTTTTTTTACGATACACATCGATTATACATATTCTAAATCTGATTTTGCTAGGACCAATGTAAGAGGCAAACTCGTGTTTGCTTTTATCTATTTTTGCTTAGTTAGATGAGCACGTGCATAGCCCATCCGCTATTAAGTGTTTATGGGAGCTCATAGGTTACTTGACAGCGTGAGTGACGCCAGACGCTTTGAATTTTGAGGTTTATATCTCAATTCTTTTGTAACTTTCCAAATGCTATTTTATTTTTTAATTACTGGCGACATTATGCTCCTTATTTAAGGATGAATAAATCTTAGCGATGTCTCAAGGCGGCCGGTGGGACTATCATTTTAAAGCGGTAGGAAAAAAAAAAACAATAGGCCTTAAAATTCCAAGGATATATTATAATTAAACAGCTAAGGTCGAGTTTATGGGAAAAGTCTAGCGAATAAAACTCGCAACGGAACTAGCAAAGTCGATGTTTTTGTTTTATGGCCATCATTAATCAGACCAACAACAAATGTTGTGTTTCTTAATACTTCCTCGATTTATTACTGTAATTAAGTGTGTGACGTAATTGACATGACAATACCACGCATAAATCTCGCTCACTGGTTAGTTTAACGAGAAGTCTTTTTCAATGTTGTTGTCGAGACAATAGTAATGGGAAACTCTAGTTGGGTATGTAAATTTTGCGTAGAGCGTACTTAAACTTTTTCTAAGGTATTCTATTAAAGTATTAACCTATAAGATACAATTCGTTCGTTATGTGTGCGAATTCGCAAATTCAGAAATTTTCACTAGTGGTAGGACCTCTTGTGAGTCCGCACGGGTAGGTACCACCGCCCCGCCTATTTCCGCCGTGAAGCAGTAATGCGTTTCGGTCTGAAGGGTGGGGCAGCCGTTGTAACTATACTGAGACCTTAGAACGTATATCTCGAGGTGGGTGGCGCATTTACGTTGTAGATGTCTATGGGCTCCAGTAACCACTTAACATCAGGTGGGCTGTGAGCTCGTCCATCCACCTAAGCAATAAAAAAAAAAAATCTGACGCGGGAATTAAAAAAAAGGTATATGATGTAATTAGAAGTTCTTTTACAGTTTAATCGTACGTAAATACGTGTTTTTTTTTTAATTGTCATTACACAAACTTAAAAAGAAATGACGATATTAAATCGTAAAAGCAGTTTTAATCGTGTCTACGACTCCCGAAAACCGGAGAAAACAATAATGATATACATTTTTTTTCATTCGATCATATTTTTATTGAAAAAGAAACCTACGCTAGAAATATCACTGCTAGTTGGTAACAAATAACATATCACTAACACTAACAGTTATTCTGTGCATCGCAGTAATGTTTAGTATAAAAAAATTTACAAAAATAATAACCGACTTTGGCAAAATAAAATGAGATTACCATCATCGTTAAAGTCGAAATCAATTAAATATGCATTATTAAGTATAACTCAAACAGTACCTACCGTTCAAATTTTGATAAAATTCAAAAGTATGGTCCATGAGAAGCACAAGCTTCCTAATAAATATATAATAATATTTAAAAAGTTCTGAGGTAACACACATAAAAAAATGATTAGTCGAATTTCTAACCTCCTCGTTTTTGGAAGCTGATTAAAATCGAAAATAAAATGACGACTTCTTTCAGTGTGCTTACATATTTTTAAGACAATCGAATCTTTACGTTAATCTTTAGTAAATTACTCACACGGTTTCTGATTGAGAAAATCGCAATTTAAAATCCGGAATACAACATAAATTTATCGAGTGACAGTGCAAACGATTAGACCAGTACAACACGAGCTCAAGTGAAACCTGTCGCGACATACATGTAGCTTACCGGCCCACGTTATAAATAACTAAAGCGTTATATATTTATTTCACAACATGCAAATTAACATGTTACGGATCAATCAAACTTCGGTGGACGTCCAATAATAATATTACAGGTGAAATATCAGATTGAACTTATTGTAATATAAGATCGTTAAAAAATAATATCGTATTTCAGATTCATTTGAAATACGAAGTCGTCGCAGCCACGAAGTCGTCGTGGCCTAAAGGATAAGACGTCCGGTGCATTCGTGTTGAGCGATGCACCGGTGTACGAATCCTGCAGGCGGGTACCAATTTTTCTAATGAAATACGAACTCAACAAATGTTCACGATTGAGTTCGACGGTGAAGGAATAACATCGTGTAATAAAAATCAAACCCGCAAAATTATAATTTGCGTAATCACTGGTGGTAGGACCTCTTGGGAGTCCGCGCGGGTAGGTACCACCGCCCTGCCTATTTCTGCCGTGAAGCAGTAATGCGTTTCGGTTTGATGGGTGGGGCAGCCGTTGTAACTATACTTGAGACCTTAGAACTTATATCTCAAGGTGGGTGGCGCATTTACGTCGTAGATGTCTATGGGCTCCAGTAATCACTTAACACCAGGTGGGCTGTGAGCTCGTCCACCCATCTAGCAATAAAAAAAAAAGAAATATCAGATTGAACTTATTGTAATAAGATCATTAAAAAAGAATATCGTATTTCAGATTCATTCGAAATATTTTTATAGATATTTGATACTCAAAACACTTGGTTCTTTCAAAACGCAGTTTGATTTGAAATCACGGTCTTGTCATCCGACGTAACCGAAATATCTCTGCATTGTTAGATCATTAATAAAATATATAGACATAGCGGCAGGCGAGGACGGTCACCTGATGATAAGCGGTTACCGTAACCAATTAGTACAAACGTGATTACCACGAACGAACGAATTATTTTATGTATAATTTCCGATGTTTCACAATAATTATTTTCGTTGCTTCATTTTTTATTTTTTTCTACTTATTCTAGTGGCCTCGAGGGGTTATTCTAGATTCGCCGAGCTAGTAGGTGAGCTCAGAAACGCAACCCACCGAGAAGATCCGGCGAGAAACTCAGTGGGCTTGCGACGGATTCGACGAGAACGGTGACCGGTGCTTGACGTACCTAAAAGCACCCTTAGTGGATCGGGTTTTGTTACTGCAAACAGCAACTGTAACAGCACAGTTAAATTGTATAATAAATTGCGACATTGAGTCGTGATAATAGTTTTGAACATGACTCGCGACATCATCATCATCATTCTTTCCCATTACCCTCTGCTGCGGTGTAGGGCTCGAATCAAATTTTTCCATTTACATCGGACTCGCGACAGTCGAAGTAAATACTAAATATTACGTACGTAATAAATGTTCTTAAACTTCTACGATAAATTAACTTTGGAACTGCCGTCTGTAGGGCGTACTATGAGCTCTAAGGCTGAAACTAACACCCTGCCAATTCTGACTATACTTCATCTTCACGGATTATACTTTATATCGCGTGAGCAGATCCGTACTCTACCGTTGCTAGCTACAGTCTAATTTACACGGAACATAATATTTAAATGTCGACTACTAACATTTTGTCCTTTACAACGAAAATGCAATGAAAAACGCGCGAATATTAATATACATTATTAAACCTAAGATTAAATAGTAAAAACAGTTTTAAATATACATTATTTATTGTTACCTGATACAGGATATGAATGTGCAGACATAGTAAAAAAAAAACGGTTGTCTGTAAAACATGTAAATGTATTATTGTATAGCAGCTGTCCACGCGGATGCACCGTTCACTCAAGTAGGAGAGAGACAGATGTCGAACGCTGCCGAACGCAGAGGCCGATTGTGCCTCTTTGTAGCTCGTTGCGCGCTCTCGCTTGCACTTCAAGCCTTAAATGGAACGCCTCAGAGCGAGGCAACGCCGCATGCGTCATGTTTTTTCGTGCGTGCAGCTGGCTCCATCGAATTATAAGACGTTGTCACGTCAAAAACAAGAAAGAACTCCTCAGTTGAGACTGACGGGGTAATTCTGACATTTTAAAATTAACTGAAGATACTAAACTGTGAAGGTTTAAAAAAAAATTCACTAAGTATTGCACTTGAGCCGCCATTTCAACGTAAGTAGATCAGTCTTGTATAAGAATTGTAACATTTTACGAACCGGTTCAAAGTGTCCGTTACACTGACAGATAATTCATGACTCACTCGGTCGCGACACTCCCGGAGTTACGCCACGCTGACCACGTCTTGACATTAACACATACCATAATCGCATTATGAAATGAATTCATAACAGATTTGCATGTGTAAACTGCTTATCGTGTCGTATCGTTTAGAATGTGCTTGCAACCGAGGCGTGGTTCTATTGAGTCTTATAAATGCTATTATGATATAATGGGATACGCCTGAATGATAAGATGCCTGGTGTATGTGTGCGTGTGTGTATCTCTCAAGATTTATCACGATTTACAGTTTCCCTTGGTTTGCCGCTAGGGGCGCTATTCCAACTCCATACAACTTTGAGTTAACTTTCACGCGATCGATAAGTTAAAAACTATTATATGTACATATGAATGTATTTTTTGTATTTATGTATATGTATATATGATTGTGTGTGTTAATATATATGTATATATTTTGTGTTTGTATTTGTAATTTAATATAAATTTTATTGCACCTACCATTATTTACTCTGCACTACCTTAGGTTGACTGGTAGAGAATGCCCTAAGCATTATGTCCGCAGCGAGCTTCGTGCTCGGGGCGTGGCGCGTCTCCCCGAAAGTGAGCTGCGGGCGCGGAAGGCCCATTCTCGGCGGTCCGTGCTCGAGTCGTGGTCGAGGCGATTGGCCAACCCCACGTGGGGGCTACGGACCGTCGAGGCGGTTTACCCGGTCTTTGATGACTGGATGAATCGTGGCGAAGGACGTCTCACCTTTCGTCTGGTGCAGGTGCTGACCGGGCACGGATGCTTCGGGAAGTCCCTGCGCCGGATAGGGGCTGAGCCGACGACGAGGTGTCACCATTGTGGACACGACCTGGACACGGCGGAGCATACGCTCGCTGTCTGCCCCGCTTGGGAGGTGCAGCGCCGTGTCCTTGTCGCAAAGATAGGACCTGACTTGTCGCTGCCTGGCGTCGTGGCGTCGATGCTTGGCAGCGATGAGTCATGGAAGGCTATGCTCGACTTCTGCGAGTGCACCATCTCGCAGAAGGAGGCGGCGGGGCGAGTGAGGGAAAGCTCTCCTCACTACGCAGAAACCCGCCGCCGCCGAGCAGGGGGTCGGGACCGGGGTCGTATCCGTGACCTGGCCCCCTAAGAGCTAGGGGTCCCACCCGTTTTGTGCGGGGAGAGACCCAGACGTGGGGTGGCGTGCTTTGCACGCTCACCCGCAATAGGAAGCCGGGTGATGGTAGACCGCGTTCCCCCGACCGCTCTGGGGGAAGGTGTAACGCGGCGCCATCAAAGCGGGCTCTCGGCCCGCTGAACGAGGGAACCGGTGGTCGTGTCGCTGGCGGCCACCGGTCCGGCGTCCGTGGGACGGTGGGATGGATGTAATGTGCTCTGCGTCAACCCTGTCCCGCCGTTTCAATAGCCCCGACTGGGCTCCGGCCCGGTCCGAGGTAGGGCGCCGATTGTGAGCGGCAGGAGTTTTTAGTGAGGTTCAACTCCCACATACCCCACCTGCCGCGCGGGTGGGGATCGGGCGATTTTCTCATGTGGAAAAAAAAAAAAAAAAACATTATTTCCGCCAATGTAAATTTTACATGAAGTGTAATAAATAAATAAATAAATGAAAAGCTCGCACTACAGAAAATCGCGTTCTCGAATGGATTTAACACGAAGGTATAATAGGGTAGCATGTAATGTACCTATGTAAATAAAGTAGACCTCCGAAATATATATTTATTGTTATATTATGACAATTGAATGCGCTTAAGTAACTTATAGACTCATTTCCAAAACGACCCACATTAGCAAGGACGTGGTTCCGTTCAGGAATTATGAGATAACATAAATGAATAAAATACTCTTTCAATACAAACAATCATTAAAAATAAATAAATTCAAAACCTTAATTTATCTTCGTCCAATCTTACTACAGACTTACTACGGCGACCTCATTACTGTGATGTGTATTTATTAAACACATTTAAGTTACTTTAACAATAATTTATTGCGGCTTAGCCGACAACGTGAACTTAAATGTCCAAGTAGAATGGATATATGAAAGCAATTTACTAATTATTTAACTTGTTCATTAGGGTTAGCCCAAGGGAAATAAAATTACATGAAATACAGAGTGTGTAATGTGAAATGTTTCATTTAAAAAAATATAGTATAATTAATATGTGGAATATTGTGTTGAATTGCCTAGTAAATAGTTCTATGTGTTCCAGTAACCATATATCACCAAATAAAGTATTATAGCTTATAGTTACTTCTCTTGATTGAGATAAGCGGTACAGTATATTATGAATGCTACAATCTCGTTTATTTGTATAAACTTACCTCCATCAAGAACTTGATATAAGTGTACTAATTAAAATAAAATTGGTTGTAATAGTTTAAATAATGGTTAATATATTTTAGGCAATGTCCCAATTGAGAATAACTAAATAAAATAAAAATAAATAAATAAAAACGTAGATAAAATATAGCTTAAACGAAATATTGAAAGGAGCCTTCATCCACCAATTTTCGGAAACCCTCATTCTAACGCAAGGCTTTCTTTCTTCCACAGGATCTTCGCGCCATCCTAAAATTGAAGAACGTCCAAGGTCTAGAGATCCACAATGCCCACAGATCTCTCAACCGCACTAAAGTGTTGGAAAGTGTTGAGGAAGCCCGTTCAGCCATCACTAGTTCGGGAGGCGGACCCCTATTCTTGGCCCTGCCCGCTCATCCGGAACTACTGGCCAAGTATTACGACCTGAGGAGTTTGGTGAAGAAGGTGGACTTGCTAATGGTTCAGACCCACGCTTTGGGGCTCGTGAAGAAGATGACATACCATCCCAGTCGTTTAAGCGGATTATGGGATATGATGAATACAGTGAGTATTTAAATGATATAGTCTTAGATTATTTTTCTTTACTTTTTATTGCTTAGTTTTGTGGACGAGCTCATGGCTCATCTGGTGTTAAGTGGTTACCGGAGCCTATATACATCTACAACGTAAATGCCACCACCTACCTTGAGATATGAGTTCTAAGGTCTCAGTTTAGTTACAACGGCTGCTCCACCCGTCAAACCGAAACGCATTCACGGTAGAAATAGGCAGGGTGGTGGTACCTGTTCGGACTCACAAGAGGTCCTACCACCGGTAAAAGTAGCGCCGTCAGTATGATAACTTCAAAATTTTTGAAGTGAAACTTCTTTATCGGCGTTGGAAAAAAATTTACCGTCACATTTTTCGGTTACGCGTCACATTTTTCCGTTACGCGCCATCTTTTTTGTATTCATGTCTATGATAATAAAATCCTTTTGTTTAAACTTTATCTAATTTAACTTTATTTAACCAATTTCTAGAAAGTTGCATGTAGATCATTTTTCGAAAAATAAGGCCATAAAGAAGTTTCACTTCTTACGTGTGTACACTAGTACACGCACACATTTTTTTGAAGTGAAACTTCTTTATCGGCGTTGGAAAAAAATTTACCGTCACATTTTTCGGTTACGCGTCACATTTTTCCGTTACGCGCCATCTTTTTTGTATTCATGTCTATGATAATAAAATCCTTTTGTTTAAACTTTATCTAATTTAACTTTATTTAACCAATTTCTAGAAAGTTGCATGTAGATCATTTTTCGAAAAATAAGGCCATAAAGAAGTTTCACTTCTTACGTGTGTACACTAGTACACGCACACATTTTTTTTTTATTTGTGATATTGTCTGCGTCCATTGCTTGACCGAATGGGGTTGAATTGACATGATACTTTGAACAATTCGAACTTTGGCCCGAAATACTAAAAATGATTCAATAAAATATTATTAAACAATCTAAGGTAGGGTAACTTTGATTCTCGTCAAACAGCAAAATTTTTTTAGCAATAGCTTTAAGATATTTTTAATATCAATAAAACGAGTCTTAATAAATTTCGTAAGCATGTTAATATCATAATTGATCGATTTCCCTTCGAGGTAGTAACCCAGTCGTAAAATAATGTACGGTTTATTCTGATTTTAATTGAGAGGTATTTAGTGAACCACTCGAACCAGTTCTATTAAATATTGACAAATATCTTATGTTACGCTTGAGCATTTTTTTTTATTGGCCTTGTATGCTACTGAGCTTCGATCAACGACTACTGAGACTATACTGAGACCTTAGAACTTATATCGCAAGGCGGGTGGCGCATTTACGCTGTAGATGTCTATGGGCTCCAGTAACCATTTAACACCAGGTGGGCTGTGAGCTCAACGCACATCAAAACTAATAATAAAAAATTAAAAAGAAAAATGCGACCGAGCATACGGCCCACCTGATGGTGTATGGTTACCGTCGCTCATGGACGTTTGAAGAAGGACATGTTAACAATTTTAACAATAGGTCGTGTCCGCATGCACGTCTTCTTTGTCACTTCTGTCACAAATCAAAAACGCTTTTTTTGGGTTGAGGTGTTATCGCCTTTTTTTTTTTTTCGGGCCGGGGCCCGAACCTCCTTCGAAGTCCCCGCGCCTAGGGGGCGCGCGGGGTATGTGAGACTCAACGATCTGCAGGTGTTGAGAGCAGATCGCGGGCCCAACTATTTTAGGGCCCACCCACAAAACGACTCCCCTGCACTCTTACACCCGACGTGACAGAACCGTCGGGATAATGGAGTGGTGTAGTTCAATAATCTCTGCTCTTACTATCCTTTCCTCCTCTCTCTCCTTCGGTACCTACTTAATGTGTTTGGGCTTCAGTAACTAGTAACGTCGCCCCTAGCGGCAAACGCAGGCAAACTGTTCCAACTCCATACAAATTTGAGTTAACTTTTACGCGATGGATAAGTTAAAAAACTCGCACTAAGCATAGTGAGGTGGTTGTACCTATGGGGCAGGGTGTCGGCGCAGCGGTGTTAGGAGGCGCTGGCGCATTGTGTAAATGCAATCAAATAATTATTAGGATCAAACGCACAAAGGGATTATTAACAGAATCATCCAAATTCAATGTATTTGCTTAAAACTATAAATAAGGGCGAAAAAATCACGCGCGCTTATTTGGCGTCAATTTCTTCTGTGTTATAGGAACCAGAGACTGACAATACTTAATACTTATATACGTTTATATATAAACATACTATATAGAAAACAAACATCCAGACAAAAAACAAACTAATCTGTTCATCACACAATGGTTGTCGGATGTGGGTATCGAACCCAACAAGATTCGGGAGTTGAAACAGGCAGGAGCTTTTTTCCTACCTAAGCTTGTCGGCGTAACGCTAACGTGTAGGTGAGCTCTCAGGGCTCAAACCGGGGAGGCGTTGCTAACACTGCCCCTAGCAGAAGCAGTGCTTCGCAGAATCTACCACCGGATCGGAAACGCGACCCACTGAGAAGATCCGGCGAGAAGCTCAGTGGGCTGTCTCTATGGGTTAGTTTACTCGCCGAGCCCTTCGTCGCAAGTGACGGGTCCGACGAGAACGATGACCGGTGCTTGAGGTATCTAAAGAACCATTAAGGTAGGAGCGCGAACTTCTGCACCACCAAGTCAATCAACTATAATATTCTGCGATATAAAATTGTATTGTAAAAACGATTTATTTTTAGATTCAACTGTATCAATTTACATTAGGTGTCGAGTTTTCGTTTCGGTGTCCGATCACTAAGGTGTGAAACTATAAATGGTCGAGCTGCAACCATTGAACTGTTACAATATTGATAGAAAATATTGTTTTCCTTCCTATCCAAGCTGAAGGCCGTGAGAGGCTATGTCAGCGCATCCCTAACGTATAGGTGAGCTCTCGGAGCTCAAACCCGGAAGCGTTGCTAACACTGGCCTTAGCAAGGGCACCTAAAAGCAACGTCAGTGGACCTGAACTATAGACAGATAAAGGATAGATCATCACTTGAGGTGGCAGGGTGTATTGTATCAATTGTATGCCCGTACGCGAAGCTTTGAGGAACCTTGCCTGTTTCTTCCGGCTCCAAGCTCGAAGGGTGAACGAATCACGGGCTTACGAACCGACCTCGGAGGACCATGAACGAGTAATTGTCCATTATAGGTCCAAGCGCGTTATATTAACTGAAGCCTCACCGGTTTTAAAGCAAAATAGAATGTATTCAAAATATAATTTTCCTTCTATGGTATATGTTTTGGGAACGGATATCGATAGAGTAATTTAATTTTACAACTAACGCCATCTATTGTCTACGTTCAAATAAATTCACTAAAGGGTGAGTGAACAGCTAAACACTAGCAAAATTTAACTTACTCAAAAGTATCTGTCATTAAGTTATACTTATAGAACCGTGGTAATATTTTGAAATGAATACAAAGTAACTTCATTCATAATAATAATAATAATAATCCAGATAGATATTTCTATTTACGAGAATCAAAAAAGATACTTTTTACTATCGAAATACTAGGCATTCACCTTGGCTTCAAAGACATACCAGTCAGTGCCTGCAGTTAAAACCCAACAACCTTCATTTGAGATCAAAACTATAGCTCGCGGCAAAAAGCCAAGGCATTCAACAATGTATTATAAGATATATTTTTATTGTGACATGTTAATTTAGTCCTAAAATTAGATCTAGAAGTACTGTAGTTCGAGAATTATATGTAGCGTAATTTTTATTTAATAAAAACATCTCAATAAAACACGTAACGTATTAAGCTGTTATCTTCGAATTAAGTATCGCATAACAATAATTGCGTATGGCCGCGTAGTAAAACGATTAAAATTGTGAACCATCATGGATGTTTCAATAATTAATAATATTTTTTTAATGTAAATTAATTTTAATTAATAATAATAAAAATTTCGTCGTCGTGGCCGTGGTTACGACGTCCAGTGCATTCGTGTTGAACGATGCACCGGTGTTCGAATCTGAGGCGGGTACCAATTACACATTTCTAATGAAATAGGTACTCAACAAATGTTCACAATGTGTAATAAAAATAAAAACCCACAAAATTATAATTTACGTAATTACTGGTGGTAGGACCTCTTGTGAGTCCGCTCGGGTAGGTACTACCACCCTGTCTATTTCTGGCGTAAAGCAGTAATGCGTTTCGGTTTGAAGGTTGGAGCAGACGTTATAACTATACTTGAGACCTTAGAACTTATATCTCAAGGTGGGTGGCGCTTTTACGATGTAGATGTCTATGGGCTCCAGTAACCACTTAACACTAGCTGGGCTGTGAGCTCGTCCATCTATCTAAGCTTAAAATAAAAAAAATATTATTGAGAACAAATCAACAACGATCAGTCGGCCCCAATTTAGGATTCCCTGTGTTATAGGTACCAGAGGCTGACAAACATACTTATATATGTTTAAATATATACATATAACAAACACAATGACAAAGAGCAAATATACCTGTACATCACACAACGTTTGCTCTATCTGGGAATCGAACCCATGACCCTCGGCGCGACAGTCACGGTCGCTAACCACTGCACCACGGAGTCAGTCAAATTATTAATATTATTACTTATGCTTTCAATTAGTATGTACTAATGATATAGATTAGTAGTTATATTTATAAACGGGCGAACCTCATGTGAAGGTAATCAAGTGTTTTAGAGAGCACGATCCAATTGCGGCTACGAAGGTCTACGCACCTTACATTAACGTCGATTTGAGGAGCTTCTGACAGCAAATGTAATTTTGCAGTTGATTAGTCGCCTACAGCATGTAGGTCAGGTGGACATGTGGATCGCTCAATTTGAAATTTTCATTGCTTTTTAAAAAAAATCTTTCTTAAGAAACATATTATATCGACGCTTGAAAGGCAAACGTGACTAAGCGACAATAACTGCTTTGTACATAAATGTTGGCAATAACCATAATCGACGCGCAAAAAAAAAATATTTCTAGGTCTATTAAAATCATTCCAATCTTACAGCTAGATTCGAAAATATAATTTTGTTTTCAGGTATTTCAACTTTAAATTAGTCTACTGTAAAGTTCACGCATTGTCGCTTAGTCACGTTTGCCTTTCAAGCGTCGATAGGGATTTCGTTGGAATTTTTTTGTTCATTTTCTCTATTTGACGGGATTTAAATTTGCTCGTTTATTAAATTCGGGTTTTTTTTATTTTTAAACCAAATAGCTACAAGGCCGTAGGTTAGGCCGTAGGTTAGGTTATAGAAAGTCATGATAAATCGGAATTAATATGGACCATTATAACTATTATTAGTATTTGTTAATCGAACATTTTACATTCAATATTCCAAGGATAACAGGAGCTAGTTTTTTTTTTTCAAAAGTAAAAGCTTTGCCCTTAAAAAGATAATTACGCCTATTCACTATCAGATAAAAAAGGTTAGAATTTTAATATAGTTTTTTCAGAAGCATGATTTGCTGACTATTTTCTTTTTTCCTATTTTGAATAGGATTCAGTGGTAGACCTCGTTGTTGGGCTTGGAGTACCGGCCTCCAAGATCGTGATCAGTCTTCCAGCGACCGTGCGTCAGTTTACCCTCGTAAATGAGACTCTCAGCACTCCGGGCAGTCCCGCTGAGGAAGATGAACCAAAGGAAGTAGACCAGGCTGAGCTCTGCAGGCAGCTTCAGAAGGGACGCTGGACTTTGGAAAGAGATCAAGATTTGTCGGCGCCTTATGCTTTCAAGTTAGTTTTATTTTGTAATATGTAATTGCTAATTTAATCCTAAGGCGTTTTTATTATTTTTTAATTGTAATCGTGTCCTAAAGGATCAGACGACCGGATAATATCGAGCCATGTGACTGGGCCGATGTTCGAGTTCCGCAGGCAGATACAATTTTTCTTATGAAATTTGTACTTTCTTTTTCTTTTTTTTATTGCTTAGATGGGTGGAAGAGCTCACAGCCCACCTGGTGTTAAGTGGTTACTGGAGCCCATAGACATCTACAACGTAAATGCGCCACCCACCTTGAGATATAAATTCTAAGGTCTCAGTATAGTTACAACGGCTGCACCAACCTTCAAACCGAAACGCATTACTGCTTCACGGCAGAAATAGGCAGGGCGGTGGTACCTACCCGTGCAGACTCACAAGAGGTCCTGCCACCAGTAATTACGCAAATTATAATTTTGCGGGTTTGATTTTTATTACACGATGTTATTCCTTCACCGTGGAAGTCAATCGTGAACATTTGTTAAGTACGTATTTCATTAGAAAAATTGGTACCAGCCTGCGGGATTCGAACACCGGTGCATCGCTTCAACACGAACGCACCGGACGTCTTATCTTTTAGGCCACGACGACTTCAAACTTACTTACACGACTACTTAACACATGTTCACGGAAGATTTCCACGATGAAGGTATAACAACGTTCACTAAGTACAAATGTATATTATGTACGCAATACGTATTATATTAACATAAATTCTTCATAGTTATACTGTAAAAATTAAAACCTCGCTCCGGAACTTTCAATTTAGTTTTGTGATCACACTTAGCACCATGAATAGCTTATATGTATCAATATTCACTTAACAATCTTACAAACATAATATGTTATTCATCAGTAATACAGGCCCTTGAACCTAATACAGATTTCAGCTCTTTCAAAGGCAAGCAATAATAATAGGTTAATCTCTATTTGAGAGAGAGATTTAATCTTAAGAGAGAACTAAATAAATTATAATTATTAGTCGTTTTTATCTTACATGTACTTTATATATTATTTACAGAAACAAAATCTGGATGTCGTTTGAAGACGCATCGTCGGTCGACGTTAAAGGGAAGTACGCCCGCGTCCGAGGACTCGCGGGACTGGCCCTACACCGCGCTGATCGAGATCCTGAGACGCCTTGCGGGCCAACACTGAAGGCTTCCTTGTCCAAAGTGTTGAATCAGCAAAGCCGAGCGCCACGTGCCGTCGTGTTGAGGTAAGAGTTTACAATCACGATTATTTTTATTGCTTAGTTGGGTGGACGAGCTCACAGCCCACCTGGTGTTCAGTGTTTTATTTTTTATTTTTTATTGCTTAGATGGGTGGAGGAGATCACAGCCCACCTGGTGTTAAGTGGTTACTGGAGCCCATAGACATCCACAACGTAAATGCGCCACCCACCTTGAGATACAAGTTCTAAGGTCTCAAGTATAGTTACAACGGCTGCCCCACCCTTCAAACCGAAACGCATTACTGCTTCACGGCAGAAATAGGCAGGGTGGTGGTACCAACCGCGAGGACTCACAAGAGGTCCTACCACCAGTAATTACGCAAATTATAATTTTGCGGGTTTGATTTTTATTACACGATGTTATTCCTTCACCGTGGAAGTCAATCGTGAACATTTGTTGAGTACGTATTTCATTAGAAAAATTGGTACCCGCCTGCGGGATTCGAACACCGGTGCATCGCTTCAACACGAATGCACCGGACGTCTTATCCGTTAGGCCACGACGACTACTAAACTTACTGGAGCCCATAGAAATCTACAACGTAAATGCGCCATCCACATTGAGATATAAGTTCTAAGGTCTCAAGTATAGTTACAGCGGCCGCCCACCCTTCAAACCGAAACCGATATAAGTTCTAAGGTCTCAGTATAGTTAAATATGTCGTTTACATCAAATAGCCTTTCTTTCACTCCTCGATATATATATCCCCGGTGGTAGGACCACTTTTTTTTTTTTTTTTTTATTGCCCTTGTAGACAGATGAGCATACGGCCCACCTGATGGTGAGTGGTTACCGTCGCCCATGGACTTCAGCAATGCCAGGGGCAGAGCCAAGCCGCTGCCTACTCTTGAGAGTTCGCGCGGGTTGGTACCACCGCCCTGCCTATTTCTGCCGTGAAGCAGTAATGCGTTTCGGTCTGAAGGGTGGGGCAGCCGTTGTAACTATATTGAGATCTTAGCACTTATATCTCAAGGTGGGTGGCGCATTTATGTTGTAGATGTCTATGGTCTCCAGTAACCACTTAACACCAGGTGGGCTGTAAGCTCGTCGACCCATCTAAGCATAAAAAAAAAGATAGACTATGATGATGGTTGGGCCGTATACCTACAAACATTAAGTAAGATTTAAAAAATACCGTTCTCGTATATGTTTCACGTATAGATCCCTGGAGAACGAGATACTGTCGGCTCCCGGTCACCGCGCCATCGACGCCCTACAAGTTTCGCCCTATCGCATCACGCAGGTGGTGGACTCCGATGGAGTGATTCACTCCATTCGTGAGGTGAGATTTTTTTTTCATTTTTCTTCACGATCTCACGGGGCTCAAGCCGGAAGTGCTGCCTAACGCTGACCCTAACAAGGGCAGTGCTTCGCAGAATCTACCACCGGATCGGAAACGCGACCCACTGAGAAGATCCGGCGAGAAACTCAGCGGGTGATTCGTGTTTGTTTAAATTAAGCCTGTAATAGTCTTCAATGCAACATGAATATTGTGTATTGAACCGCTTTCGGTAGCGGCAACTGAAAGTAGAGCTGCCGATTCCTGGCCATATGGTATTGGAACTCAGTTGGCTGTGAGGTGAGATCTGACAACATTGTTTCCTACTAAAAACTTAAATTAATAACGGGTAGATCGTAGCTGTGCCTACAAGATTGCCTCTAATAGTACTTAGTCTGCGAAAAGAATGAAAACAAATATTATGCATTTCGTTCGTTGGATAAACAGTAAAATGACTAATTAAATAATCAATTTAAATCTACACAATACAATCACTACGGTATATATTTTGCAAATGCCATTTTGGATTATCTATTTCATAATTTTCTATTTTTAAATTTTAATTTACGCATCAAAACAAAAACAAACATAGATAGTCACTTAAATTTTTTTTTAACGATTTCTTGACCTGGTTACTAAGAACTTTAGGTCAAGTCTTATTTTAATTTTAATGAAAACTTTTTTATATGAAAAATTAAACTATGAAATGAAATGAAAACGAAATGAAATGAGATGATATGGGATCAAAGATAATCTCAGGAAAATGGTGGTCATTTACTGAGACTTTTTCAGTGGACTTTTTGGAGTATCCCGAGAAGTTACGTTCAGCGACTTTGTTTCATTTTCCCACATTTGTGCACTTTCACAGTTCAAACAGTTAATAAGCCACCGCTATTACACATTTAAACCTGAAGAAATACTAAGTAGACAAAATAAAACAAATCACACAACTTCACTCCTCGCGTTCCCGCCAAAATGTCAAACACTTAAAAAAGAAACTAATTTCAGGACACCCGCACTGAGTTCTCATGTTCCCGCCAAGGATACTTCGTGCATCCTCGTTCTTGCGCTCGCTTCTACAGATGTGTCAAGTTTGATCAGCTATCACCGGAATATACAGTGAGTGAATATAAATTACAACATAATTTATTATATTTATATTTATAACTAGCTGACCCGGCAGACTTCGTAGTGCCTCAATCGATAAATAAAAGACCTAAACTTTTGTATAAAATAAACTTAAACAAACAAAAGCAATCCGTCCGACGGGGAACACGTCAAAGGAAAAACAAAATTGTTATTTTTATTTAATTCCAAGTATTTTCATATTTATCTACCTTTTAAACCTTCTCTGGACTTCCACAAATAATTCAAGACCAAAATTAGCCAAATCGGTCGAGCCGTTCTCGAGTTTTAGCGAGACTAACGAACAGCAATTCATTTTTATATATATAGATAGAAGATTATTCGATTATTATTGAAAAATAATTTAATGCTATTGCATCTATGTATTTATTTGTAAAATGATAGCATTATAATTATTTCGATTAATGTTCATTCTTTACTCATCAGCCCTCTTTATGGCGGAAATTTGTAGTACCTTATTTGAATATAATATATCTTAAAGTTAAGCAACCTGTTTGTTAACCAAATAACATAAATAGTACATAATTTAGCCTCTTTACTCGTTCGTTCGTGTATTGTTCGACGTTTGTGCGAGCGAGACAGCCTACGACAAAAAATTTCATTCATATCATTCATTTGATCATTGAAAATGTCCAGGTTTTCGAGTTTGACTGTCCAGCTGGTCTCGCCTTCGACTCCAGATACGAAGTGTGCGTGTGGCCGGGAAGCTTACCGCACTCCCAGGCCTGTCCCGGGTCCTCGGAGATCGCACCTGTACCTCAGACAAGATTTGTTTGCCCCGAACATGAAGGTACGTACTTCTTTAAATTTGAGGCGTATGTATCGCGTTGAGGCATGGCCAGAGTTGAGATAGCCACCCGTAGCGTCTCACATTGTAAGCGGTTACTCTGGTATCTCTGTGTTTATTAAGAAAAGGTACCTATCCCCGCATTAGTCCACATGAGTCTGATCCATCAAGTCACCGGGATAGTAGTTAAAGTCACGAATTGCTAACGTCATTTTAGAACAACGTAGCTTTCTTACTGGTGGTAAGAGGTCGTCTGGTCACCGTTCTCGTCGAACCCGTCGCTGGCGACGAAGGGCTCGACGAGTGAATTAACTCATAAACACAGCCCACTGAGCTTCTCACCGGATTTTCTCATTGGGCCGCGTTTCCGATCCGGTGGTAGATTTTGGGAAGCACTGCTCTTGCTAGGGCTAGTGTTAGCAACACTTCCGGTTTGGGCCCCGTGAGCTCACCTACACGTCAAGGAGAAGCTGAAATAGCCTCTCAAGGCTATCAGTATAGGTAGAGAGACACAAGACGTCTTGTGAGTCCGCACAGGTACGTACCACCACCCTGCGTATGCCGTGAAGCAGTAATGCGTTGGGCAGCCGTTGTAACTATACTGAGACGTTAGAACTTATATCTCAAGGTGGGTGACGGTATTTACATTGTAGATGTCTGGTCTGTCTGATGGCTTCCGGTAACCACAACCGGTGTCTTTGTTTCGTTCAAGTTATTTCGCCCAAGCTTACTTACGGTTTTCCTTTAGGCTATTACGCTGATCCTGAGAACTGTCGTTGGTTCTTCGCGTGTCTGGATCACGGGAAAGCTCCGTTGACCGCGTACGAGTTCCGTTGTCCGTTCGGTCTCGGGTTCGACGCCGAAAAACAGAAGTGTGACTGGCCGTGGTTGGTGCCGGCCTGCGGTAACATCGCTAGATACGAAGCGGAAGCATACGGTTTTTCTGCGGCTATTCTCACAGGTAATTAATGTTTCAATTTATTTATTTTATTTATGTAATATATTTTGTACACACAGCCGTTAGAAGAAACACGACAATAAGGATACAGAGTACATGGGCACTACCTTATTTCATGTTGAAATCTCTTCCAGTAGGCCCGCAGAAGGAAAGAAGAATTAGGAACACAAACCTGCTGCATACAGTAAACATTACTAATAATATATACATACCTATTACAAGATACGAAACAATATATATACACATACACATACACACACACATATATACAAACACATACATATACTTACTTTATATTATAATACATTATACAAATATATACACTTTTATTTAATATGGTAAGGATAAACGTCTAGATAACGTCTAGGATAGAACGGCCGTCTGATGTAGTGGTAAATGACATGGTCACAAGTGTCACAACTAAGTGACAAGGGGGTCGCGTGTTCGAATCCCGTCAAGGGAAGATATTTGTATGATAAATATAAAATGTCTTTTCCAGGGTTATGGATGTATATTAAATTTAAGTATGTGTATAATAAAAATTTTACATTTATTTCCGTTATCTGGTACCTGTAATATAAGTTCTTTACGAACTTAGCACGGGACCAGTTAACGTGGCGTGATTGTTAGTAAAATATTTATTTGTTTATTTATTATTTAAATACTCATGGTAAAGAAATGTTTGTTTACTTTATTTCAGTTATTATTTCTTACATGGTAATACTAATACGTAATAAGTTTAAGTCAAGGCTATTTAATATGAATTTCAGGAGCTGCGGGCTTCCAAGGGCAAACAGCGGACGCCGTTAACATCGCTGCTCATCAGAGCCTCATCTCTGGAGCGTCTCTTAACAATCTAGTTGGCATCCAAGATGGCTTCCTCACCAAGGCTGACGCTTTGGACTCTAACTTCATCGCTTCTCAGGAATATGCTGCCGGAAAAGCCGCTTCAGACTCTTCATACCAAACGGGAGATAGCGCAACTCAAAATAAGAATGGATTGTTATATGCAACCGGTGATGCGTCCATAGGTAACTCGGTGAATGTAGGTCTAGTCAACCCGTCTACATACACCGATGAAGGCAAATATACTAGCGGCTCCCTCATATTGGACGATTACAGACTTCCAACTAAAGCCAAATCTGTGAATCGTGTCCAAAGTTTTGGTGCCAAATACCAAAAAGGCGCGACAGCATTTAATGCGGCACAAACAGGATTTACTAACCAGGAAGGTTATTCAACTTCATTTACTGCTGGAAAAAGTAGTACATACCAGGGCGGTGCTTATGAATCGGGTGCTTATGTTCATGACCCTTCTGGAGACTACGCTGAGCCTTACAGGCACGTAGGTTCACCCGTCGCTCCTTACGTTCATGATGACTCTGCACACCTCGATGTAGGACAGTACTCAACCTCCAGTGTGGATGGTAAAAACAGTCAAAGTGGTTACAAAGGAACTTATGAAGAAACTATCAACACTAGGACTTCTAATGAAGCCGATTTAAGTGGGCAATACGTGCATGATAATTCTGGAGATTATGTTCAATCCAGCAGCAAATATAATTCAGGAGGGTCTGCGAATGCCGGATATGAGGCCGGTTTTTACGGCACTGGAACTGGCTATAATGTGGACTACTCGAAAATTGGCGGAAAATACAAAGTAGACCATTCAGGTTCATATAATGCTGACTATTCTGGATTGTACGATAATGAGAATTCCGGTAAATATGTTGCGGGGATTTACAGAGCCGATGGTCAAGTTGGAGATAGTCCAGGAGCCAAGGCTAGTTCTGTTTACCATGGAAGCTACAGTCAGGCTAATGCTGGAAATTACTTGAGTGACTCCAGAGCCAGGACTGGGGCGTCCCACACTTTAACCGCAGGGGCTGTGAACGTCGGGCTAGTTGGCAAGACAACATTAGTTGATGCTATTTACAACGATCAGAGTAACTATCAAGGAATTAACGCCCAAAATTCATTTGCTCATCAAACCTTACACCCCAATCATATTTTACAAGTATCCCAACCTGCTGTTTCAATTAATCACGTAGGTACTGATGGCAATAATTTGGATGGATACAGCTTTGTGACAAACCCGACTTCTTCGGGAGTTCCAACAACGACCACGCCAATTGAGGTGACTACGTCTTTACCGATTGTGTCTACATACAAAACGACATTCATAGCCGAACCACCTAGAACCAGTATTAAGCAGATATTTGGTTATTCTCAACCGGCTGTTACATACGTCCAGCCCACAGTTATTCCTTTGAAACAAGTTGCTTTTGGCTTCCAAATCAATGAGCATAATCAAGGATTTACCTATCAGAACGTTAACGCTCAACAAGCATCCGGAACTAGGAACAGCGGTTCCATTAAATCATCTTCAGGTTACGATTACTCGAAGCCAAGTATCAAATTCGAAGACGGCTTAAGTTTTACAACTGCGTCGCCTGAAGTCGTTTCGGTATCTCAATCTGAGCGATTTGGAAATAGTCAGCAAACAGTTCATAATATAGAATCTGTTGGATTCGAGTATTCTACGGCACGACCAGTAAACGAAGAACCATTTAAAAAGTTGATAGCGTACACAACAGGCGCTCCTGTCGCTGCATTCCCTTCCACAACTTTTAGGCCTCAATCGTTCAGCCATAAAACTCTTCATAAAGTTGAAACCGACAAGTTCGTTCCTTCGGTAGAAACCAACATAAGGTATCAACAACCACAAATAGTACAATACTCTACAGTGCAACCGACGATAGCAGTGCAGCCTGTGGTCTCAACTTATCAGCCTCAAGTGTACAGTCACCAAACATTACACAAAGTAGATACAGATCACCTTAATGTTTATTCACAGAAATCTTCCTCTAATACTTACTCTGATAACACCAATACTTTTAATTATGAGCAACCTTCTGTTCATTTTGGAGATGTACAATATTCTACGCCAGCACCTGTTGTTTCCACATATAGACCACAAAGTCATAGCCAACAAATAATTCATAGAGTGGAGGGCTACTCTGTACCAGTTTCGTCCACTCCACAGCCCGTAGCACAAATTACATACAAAGCTCCCGTGACCGTGTTTGAAAACCCTATTCTCAAATATACCAATAAACCTAGTACATCATTCAGTCATCAAACTATCCATAAACTGGAAAGCAATCAAGCGTACACCCCATCAATCAACACTGGGTCAGTTGATTACGAAACCGTTGTTTATGACGCCCCAAAAATCGTTTACACAACACCGCAGCCAACGGTGGCGGTGGCTCCAGTGGTATCTACATACCAGCCACAAGTTTCAAGTCAACAAACTCTGCACCAAGTCGATCATAGTCAGATACACACATACTCGGAAAACTCAGAATCAGGTTACAATTATGATAAACCAGCCATTGCATTCGAAGATGCCAAACCAATTGTTACGTATTCTACCCCAGCACCAGCTGTGTCCACTTATAGGCCGCAAACATACAGACATCAGTTAATTCAGAAAGTCGAACCACAAGAAATTGTAGAAGTCTCTTCAACGCCAGCCCCAACGATAAAGTATACCATCAAACAATCAGATGTGACGACCTATGAGAATCCGTTCCTGAAATATACACCAAAAGCCACCCCTGTTACTTTTGTAAGGCCCACTCCAACTGTTTTTGCGCAAACTTATACACCGATCGTCGAACAACATCAAGTGAACCATGTTCTTAGTCAGCCAGTACAATATGAAACGCAAAATTCTTTTGTTCAACAAAACTCACGAATTAACTCGGAAGATTTCTCATCCGGTCAACCTGAAATCCAACGCAACATCGAAACGTCTAACAAAGCGCAATTATATTCCGATGCCAGCTTAGTATCACAACAGTCGTTCCATTTGTCGAACACAAATAACGAATACCAATCTGATAAGGATGTAGTTTTCGTTTCAACCACGCCCTCAACTTTAGTATATGAAAATCATTATGCTGCTTACGACACACCAAAGAAAGTCGAAACTTATAGACCCCGTGAATACATTCCTCCAAATACTGAATACCAGCAGCATTCTATCTCAACAATTTTAAATCCGATTACAAAACAAAACACAGTTTACCAAGAGGCACGAGACGAATACGACTATAAACCCGCGGAGTACGCTGAACAATATGATATCCAGAAAACTGTCTCATCAATTGCTCAAGCACAGAAAAATGTTGAATCCATACATTTCTCGGCGTTCCCTGGTACTAAAGTCACGACTAATTACAAGCAAGCAACTTATGACAGCCCCGAAATTCAAGTAGAATACAAAGCTGAAGAGTACTTGCCTCCAGTAGTATCGACCGTCGCTCCGGTGATAACAACAACTTATAAGCCTCGTACGTACTCCACTATATCGACAACTAGAGATTATTTGACACCTATTGTAGATAATTCATACCTTCCACCGTCCAGCACTGAGAGAAGTTATGTGAAATCGACTACTCCAGAATACAATTACGCTCAATCCACAACAACCTACAATGCAGCGGAATACTTGCCCCCTATTGAAACAAAACAGGCAGAAATTGTTAATTTCGAAAGCTACGGATTCAACAAAGTCGATGCTACAGGAACAAACTACAATACATATCAGGATTATTCCGTACCTAAAGGACCTGCAGTAAAAACACAAAACGCATCGCCAATACAAAGAAAACAGAACATTGTTGTAGAAACAGCTAAATCTAATTTGCTTGGTTTCGGAACTGTAGGACCCGATGCCGGATTAATTTCTCAAGTAACTTACACAACCGCAGCACCTATTGCAGTTTCCTCTACTGTGAGACCGATTGTGAGAACTCAGAGACCTTACAAACGCATTCAGTCAACAACTGAATATCAGGCACCAGAATATCTGCCCCCTTCGGAAGTTGAAAGCTCTGAGTTGAACTTCAAAAATTTTGAATACAACGGCGCTGAATCTGCTTCAGAAACGATCAATAACAACCAGTATAATGAGGATTCATTAGTAATTTCAACAGCGACGCCCAAGAGAAAACAAAACATTGTTGTCGAAACGGCAAAATCTCACTTGCTAGGATTTGGTACTGTTGGTCCTGATGCTGGGCTTGTTTCACCAGTCGCATACACTACAGCGGCTCCAACAATTGTATCTAGTAGTGATGCTTACACAGTGACGCCCAAAGCGGTTACAACGGCGTATGCTCCCATCGAACAAGGCTTATTTGAAGTTACTCCGTCCCCTGTGCCAGTTCGTCGAACTAAGCCGAAGGTGGCTGTTGTTACCAAAATCAACGACTTCAACCCCCTTTTGGTTCGCAAGCTTGGAGCTGTATGCAGTTGTCAATCGCCCGTTTTAATTCTGAAAGGCAAGAGGCCGAATTCCGTAGAACAAAACTACGATAATTACGACAATTCTCATCGTGGTGATATCGGTGATAGTCAATGGCAAAAATCCTCTAGGATACAAGCTTCAATAGCAACTGCAACCCCGATCGTTACGTCTACTTTTAATCCCATTATCGTGCCAGACGATTCGTTCTATCAAGATTATCAAGGGTATGAGAATCAGGAAGTGAACGTGACGCCTAAGCAAGAAGTTTATACAGAGAGATTCGTATCGAGCACTCCGATTGCTTCAACGACAGAGAAATATAGAACAAGGTCCAGAGTGAAAGCTGTGACTGTCGCTCCGACATACAAAACTGTGTTATTAAACCAAGAAGTAGCACCGTCAGCTTCGTATACAGAATCAGAAGCTGCTTCTGGAATCGATTCTCAAGCTTTCGATCGTTACGGCCCTGGTGGTTGGCGAAGCCGAGACGAAACGTTACAAGGATCCGTCGATTGTCAAAGAGCTGGACTTTTCCGTCATCCTAAGCAATGTAACAAATTCTACGCTTGCAGATGGGACTGCACTAAGCAACGGTTCACTCTACACGTTTTCAATTGCCCGATCCAGCTCAGTTTTGACCCAAGTATTGGAGCTTGTAACTGGCCCAGCCAAGGCCCGGCATGTCAAGGCGATACGCTTCTAACAAACGCTTTGTGAACCTAAAACCGTCGTGTATGACTCGTTGTGCCATCGTGATGTGATAATGTGATCACATATTGAATTTCTCAAGAACATGTTCTCTCTCTTTCGTTTTTAAGATGCTTATTTTATTTATTTGACTTTGTTAATGTTGTTTCATTTTTATTTATTACATTTTCATATATTTTTCAGCTATCGCCTTGCCATATTTATTGTATTCATTGGTTTTGAATTAGTTACTATTTAAAATTATCTAGTTAATATCGTAATTTCATTACGTTGTATATTATGAAGTCATATTTTTTTACCTTAAAAATTAATATAGAAATAATAATATGCTGTAATTGTAAATATATGAATTTATTAAATTGATTGTTTTATTCGACAACATTATTAATTAATAGGATTTTAACATACATTAAGTCAAATTTTACATTGAATTAAATTAAATAAACATTCACAATTATTAAAAAAGCAGTATGTAGCATTAGCTGCTCTGGTCAAATCAACATTAAATGTTTAGTGCCACTGGCTTGTCAACATTTATAAGGGAATCTGCGTATTTAGCGATAATAGGATCGACTTCTTCATCCAAAAACTCGTCCACTTGTTCTGGAGCTCTACCAATGAACGTCGAAGCGTCCAATATCTTGTCCAACTGGGATATAATTGGGGCAAAATAGCCGTCTTTCTTAACGCGTTCAATCAAATCATTATCTCTACCATGTTGCTTCACTTGAGCCCCTGCTTCATGGGAGAGCACTCTAATCTTTTCGTGGCACACTTGACGGTCACCTCCCGCTTGGACCATAGCCATTATTATATTTTCCGTCGCCATGAAAGGGAGTTCTTGAGCGATATGACGCGCGATCACTTTCGGATACACCACCAGGCCTTGGCAAATATTTAATAGTGTCAGTAGAGTAGCGTCAGCGGTAAGGAAAGCCTCGGCGAGGGTAATGCGACGATTGGCAGAGTCGTCTAGGGTTCGTTCTAACCATTGGACGGCATGAGTATTAGCTGCGTTAGCGTGTAAAGTAATTAGATGACGGGCTAGAGCGCAGCAACGTTCTGAACGCATTGGGTTCCTCTTGTAAGGCATGGCACTAGAACCAATTTGGGACACTTCAAAAGGCTCCTCAAGCTCTTTACGAGAGGCGAGAATACGTATGTCTGAACACATTTTGTGTACCGTAGCCCCGAGGCCTGATAATGCGGAAATAACTTCTAAATCGACTTTTCTGGAATACGTCTGTCCGGTCACGATGTATCTCTTATCAAATCCGGCCAGTTCCGCAACTCTTTTGTCTAGTGCGCGAACCTTTTCACCGTCTCCTTTGAAGAGCTGAAGGAAGGAAGCCTGAGTGCCCGTGGTTCCCTTCACGCCCCTGAACCGGAGGTCGTCTTTAGCGCGAGATAAAGCGCGTTCATCCATTAGCAAGTCGTTGAGCCACAGCGATGCTCTTTTGCCGACCGTTGTCAATTGCGCCGGTTGAAGATGAGTGAAGCCGAGGATGGGCAAAGACCTGGAAAGAAAAATTACATTATATTTTCGATGTAATTTAATAGTACATCTGATTGGTGGTTATTGTAAATTGAGCAAATGGGCCAACCCTCATCGAAAATAGCTTGGTCAATTTTAATAGAATTAGAAATAGCTTTATCGATAATGGTATGATGGTTCAGAAAAGAAAATAAATCATGTTACGCAATGTAAGTATGTAACTAAGTATTCTGAAAGTCGTCGTGGCCTAACGGATAAGACGTCCGGTGCATACGTGTTGAGCGATACACCGGTTTTCGAAACTCAGGCGGGTACCAATTTTTCTAATGAAATAAGTACTTAACAAACGTTCACGTTCGACTTCCACGGTGAAGGAATTACATCGTGCAAAATTATAATTTGCGTAATTAGTGGCGGTAGGACCTCTTGAGAGTCCGCGCGGCTAGGTACCACCACCCTGCCTATTACTGCCGTGAAGCAGTAATGCGTTTCGGTTTGAAAGGAGGGGCATCCGTTGTAACTATATTGAGACCTCAAAACTTATATCTCAAGATGGGTGGCGCATTTACGTTGTAGATGTCTATAGGCTTTAGTAACCACTTAACACCAGGAGGGCTGTGAACTCGTCCACCCATCTAAGCAATAAAAATGTTTATAATCACGCATTAGGCACGTGCATACTCAACAAGTTACATATATCTATAGGTTTGTATTACGCAGTCGTGGATCACGGTCGAAGGCACACTATTCACGATCTATTACGATTATTACTCATTGTTCAAGCTCCTTGTTGTTGACTGTATGCAAATTGGTTACTAAATACCTAAGTGCGTTTATGTACTGGAATATAGAATTCTATAACACTTCCTTTGATTTATACAAATAATATATAATTTCTGAAGAAAATAAACAATCGGAAGAAACCAACTTTTAATTCCAACGTTGTTAATATAAATAGAATAGACAATTTCTTTTTTTTCTTTTTTTATTGCCTAGATTTTTCAACAAGCCCCCAGCCTCTTTGCTGTTAAGTGGGTCCTAGAGTTAATACCGCCGTACCGTTAGTACCGTCAGCTACCTTCATGTGAAAGGATTTTCACTTCTATTCTACTGTAATGGTTTTTTTTTTAATTGCCCTTGTAGGCAGACGAGCATACGGCCCACCTGATGGTGAGTGGTTACCGTCGCACATGGACTTCAGCAATGCCAGGGGCAGAGCCAAGCCGCTGCCTACCGCTTAATACTCTCCACAAGCCTCGTTTGAAGAAGGACATGTCATAACGCTCGGGAAACACCGTGGAGGGGAGCTCATTCCATAGCCGGATGGTACGTGGCAAAAAAGACCTCTGGAAACGCACTGTGGATGACCGCAGTGGCTCCAGGTAGTATGGATGAACTCATGTAGTATATGTCTACTAGTAGTATGGATGTCTCTTGGAACCGAAATAAATAACTGCTTCGCAACAAAAATGGCGAAAGTAGTGCTATCTTCCCGTGTGGGCTTACATTCCGCACTACCATAAGTAATTAGGAAAATTCAAATTATTGCCGTTTTTTATAATAAGATAGTATTACTTCATCGTGTAAGTCATTCGTGAAAATGTATTATGTATCTATTTCAATAGAAAAATAGATACATGCTTGTGGGATTTAAAAACCGGCACTACCGCATCGCTTAAGAAGGTGTATTAGGGCTTGAAAATGTATATGGAAATTTACTAATTTGTATGTGATATAATGTCCTTTATACGTTCTTAAACTATGCGTCTGATAGTGGCGAAACTTATTACATTTGTTGTTGAAACTTCAGGGAATGTTACCGTCATAGTACAATAGAGGTACGGCAGGTGGCGCGCGAGTAGTTTCAAGAAATCAACGTTTTCATACAACCAGCTTTATTGTCAGCGCAGCGTGAACGCGTTCCTTAGTATATTATGAAAACAAATGTATTGTTTTTCTTTGTTTGCATATCGATGCCTCCAATGAACACTACTCTAACTTAAAATTTTGAAATTTTCGTTATTCACGCAAATCGCTTCACTATTTTAAAAGTATTACAAATTCATTATTAACGGGGTTCGAAGCAAGAGTAAATCAGCTAGTTACAGCAAGAAAAAACCATAAAAATCTTTATTATTGCAGATATATTTATCAACTTTTTTCGTTTAAACTCTCCTCCTGTAAACCTACGAATTTGGAGTTAAGAGTAGTGTTCATTGGAGGCATCGATATGGTTTACTGGACTTCAAGGAAGGTTCCTCTCGTAGCACCGTCAGGAAGCGCATGAGTAATTTCAACCGAACATATTTCGCAAAATTAATACACAATAAACAAGTCTTCATTGTTTTCAGTATTTTCTTCGATTTTCGCGAATCGTTGACATAATAAGTTACAATTTTCGTGGTCACGGATTCAGAACCTACATATTACACAGGTTTAAGAAAACTATTAAAGAACATCTGTGCAATAAAGCTTACTATAAAGTCAATGATTATCTAGAAGATTGCACAAAGTGGGAATGAGTTGCTCGTTCGCAGTACTTATTGTAAAATTGAATATTTAAAAAAACGTAATATTAAAAAAAAAATTTAATATTTAAAAAAAAAAAAAAAGACATGCCCGCTGAGTTTCTTGCCAATTCTTCTCAGGACGGAGGCTATTTCTTGTGAATTGGCGGTAATTCTTTTGACGTTCAATAAGTATGTACTTTCATTTATGTTGAATAAAACTTTTTTGATTTGATTTGATTTGATTCATCCTTGACGGAAAACTTCAGAAATAATATCATAACATCAAATGACGCGAGGTTAATCCGTAAAAGTATGTAGTTTTAATTGTCTAATTACTACTGGTGGTAGGACGTCTTGTTAATCCGCGCGGGTGGGTACCACCATGCCTGCCTATTTCTGCCGTGAAGCAGTAATGCGTTTCGGCTTGAAGGGTGGCGCAGCCGTTGTACTGTTAAAAGTGAGAGCTTATAACTCATATCTCCATGTGGGTAGCCGCATTTACGTTGTAGATGTCTATGGGCTCCGGTAACCACTTAACGTCAGGTGAGCCGTGAGTTCGTCCATCCATCAAAGCAATTAAAAAAATATTACTCGCCCGTGATCATATTTTAGGTACTTACAGCTAGAGATTCTTTGACCGCATGTTGGGGATTTTTCAGAGAGGTACAAAAGCAAAAAACGATCTGTTAACAACAATTGACTAATAGCGTTTAATATCGGCCTTGGTTTAGTAGTTAACGACTCTGGTTACTGTAAAGAGGGTAATTCCCGTTCATTTCCAGTTCTGAATAAATATATTTACCAAATGTGTGTTTAGTTTCTGGTTTCTGGTACTAATGACACAGGAGAAAACCTTAGAACGAGGGATGTTGTTCATGAAAAAAATACACTTACTTGTACTGTTTCGCGAAGCTTCCAAGTTGTTTGATGACGGCGACGAGCCTTGGCAGGAGCAGCTCGAGTCCGTTCTTAAGGACTATCAAATCGGTGTTGTCTCCGACGTAGCACGAGGTGGCTCCCAGGTGTATGATGGGCGCGGCGAGGGGACACCTCTCGCCGAGCGTGTGGACATGCGCCATCACGTCGTGACGAACCCGCTTCTCATGTTCAGCAGCCGCTGGGAAGTCGATGTCATGTACAGCAGCTTCTAGTTCGGCTATTTGAGCGGCGCTTATGTCCAATCCGAGCTCCTGGAATTGAATTGTTTTTGGTATATTTTCACTGGTAGCATTGAATAATGGAAGCCCGTACGGGTACGCAGGACAAACCCGCCTATTTATGCCGCGAAACACTGATATACACTTGTTTGATAGCATATCTGTTTTACGTTACAATTGAGATATATACAAGGTGAGTGGCAAAAACCTCAGTTGAGATACCAAAGCCTATTAATATATAGGCTTTGGTATCTCAACTGAGGAGCCACTTAACACGAGCAGATAGACCATTAGATATAATATATGAAATAATAATAATAAAGGGTCTTTGCTGTCCGTTGCTATTGGGACAAGGAGCCCTAAAAATTAACAAAGTGCCGACAGCTATTGACGGCGCTTCAACACAGCCTAACCACCGGCTTAAATAATATTAATATTTAGTACGCCTTTTCATCAAAAGGCCAGTCGAATGTTTTATTATTGCATTCGAGTTATCAAATCTGTTATGTTATTTTAAGATGATCCCTTTTATGAATTATTTTTGACTTTTTACAGCTACACTGCGGTGGAACTGAGCTTGGTCGTAAAAAGTTATAAAAAAAAAAAGGAAAAATAACCTCGAATATTACAAACAAAACTTTTTAATTCGTACGCGAGCGCTCACTGTTCACCGGAATCTATTCTGAAATACGCATTCAAATACGGTTATTTGAATGCCAAACCATCGATGTGCCAAACCGTCAAATAATCAGTTTCAGCAAAATCAAAAGCAAAAAAAAAACATAACATTGTTCATACCGAAAACTAAAAAATGTTCGAAAAGTCGAAATAATAAAATGAGAATAAAAAAACGTGAGCCGTCACGGGACGCCTGGCAGATGTGAAACATCGACATTATTTTGTAAAAGTAATATGCAGAAAAGAACAGATTGTGATAGGAACTAAATATGTCATAATGATAAAATAAAATATTACGAAAAAATAATTTGTTTTCAAGTAAAACACAGGTTATGTGTACTGTAGTAAACAACACTATACACTACGGAGTATAACACTATAGGTATCCGAGCTCAGTGTAGCGAGAGAGATGGCTTAACGCCGGATCGAGTGGGAGAGAATCGCACAGTCGATTGCGCATGGCGACGCGTCCTCACGGCATGCGTCGCCACGCCAGAAATCGGTTTTACGTGCGGCTATAGATGTTTCACATCAAAAATAAAATGGATTAAACTGTAAAATTAGTTTTAATTATGATCTCACAAGTCGCCTGTGACTCCTTAAATCGTAATATTGTTTTTAAAGCATCGCTGTTCGGAGCGGTGATTCAGTTGTGGTCTATGAAATCATTTACTTGTTTTTATTGAATTGTAACATCAATGATTAATGTGGTTTTATTATTTTATAAGAATTGTTAAGTCTATTCAACGAGGGCGCGAAGCGATTATGGGCCCTAACGAGTAGGTACCACGATCATTCCTATTTTCGTCCCGAAGCATCGCAATAAACAAGTGGTACCTAAATTATGCGTATGCCTTTGTATAATGCTAATCCTTCTACGATGTTAAGTCGTTCGTGTGATTAAGTTAATTGCGTATTTTCTTAGGGAAAATTATATCTGTCTACAGATTGTTGGATAGGCCATACTCTCAGGAGACACGCACACGCATCTCGACCTGAGACTTCGAGTGGAACTTCAAGGCAAGCGGAAGGTAGGACGTCCCAAGGAAACCTGGCGGCGCACTGTGGCAACGGATATGACGATAATCCGGCTAACTTGGTCCGAAGTAAAGCGCCCAAAACCGGTCGCAATGACTGACCTCAACAGACTTGGCCGGTTGTTAGATATTGACCCATTTTATTCCTCTATCACAGACGTCGGCTTATTGCTCGATTTTTCCTGGGTGATGATGGGACAAATGGTGCGGGGCCATGTACCAGTGACATGTAACACAACTGATTTTTATTAATTTGGGTCATTTATGTGTATATTTAAAATAGTCTGGTGTATTCCTCCTTTGCTCAGGTTGTTTCTTGCTTGCTGATTGTTTTTTATTTCTTTGTTTCTATGTTTTTGTTTCTCTAATGTTTCAATTTGTTTATATCCGTGAGGACCTTTAATTGGTTTTTTGTTTCTATTATTTGTTATATTATTCTACTATGTTAGTTGGCTGTTGGTTCTCCTTGTAATAAAAAAATAAACAAACAAAGCAGCCTATCCAGGCACTTACTTCTTTTATTTATTTATTGCATAGATGGGTGGACGAGCTCACAGCCTATCTGGTGTTAAGTGGTTAGCGGAGCCCATAGACATCTATAACGTAAATGCCGCCACCTACCTTGTGATATGAGTTCTAAGGTCTCAGTATGGTTACAACAGCTGCCCCACCCTTCAAGCCGAAACGCGTTACTGCTTCATGGCAGAAATAGGCGGGATAGTGGTATTACACAAATTATAATTTTACGAGTTTGATTTTGACGTGACAACGTCTTATAATTCGATGGAGCCGGCTGCACGCACGAAAAAATCATGACTCATGTGGCGTTGCCTCGCTCTGAGGCGTTCCATTTAAGGCTTGAAGTGCAAGCGAGAGCGCGCAACGAGCGACAAAGAGGCACAATCGGCCTCCGCGTTCGGCAGCGTTCGACATCTGTCTCTCTCCTACTTGAGTGAGCGATGCATCCGCGTGGATAGCTGCTATACAATAATATATTTACATGTTTTCGTCAAGTATGAAGTTCAGTGAAAAGTGAATGTGGTGTCAATTGTTTATAGCAACGATAATTGCGATAATTGAAAAATGAAACCATTCCATCAGTATTTTCTTATGACGTTGTCACGTTCAACTATCGTCAGTAAACCGACTTTACAGACAACCGTTTTTTTTTATTACACGATGCTATTCCTTCACCATGGAAGTCAATCTCGAACAGTTGTTAAGTATGTATTTCATTATAAAAATTGTTACCCGCCTGCGGGATTCGGACACCGGTGCATCGTTCGACACGAACGCACCGGACGTTTTATCCTTTAGGCCAAGACGACCGATTATCATAACGTTCGCCGCTACTTTGCCAAGCCATGCTCACGGTTGTGAGCACATAAGACGTTACCTTACAAGAAATGATAAATAACAAAAACGTCTAGTTATTCCTACGTTCTAACATCGTATTGTTTTCAATAAAGAAAACATGTCGTTCGTGAACTACTTAACTTTAGCTGACCGACTTTCGCACGATTCGTAGATTTGTGGTCTAAAAACAACATTTACAAGGAAAATTGTAAATACAAAACAATTGCATCTGAATATCATTGAAGTTTTTATTATTATTTTTGTTTAAATAAAATGAAGCTTACGCGTACAGTTGTAAGTACCAAAACCATTCGAAAAGAAGCTTTATTTAGCTTCAAAATTGAGGTCATTATAATTTTATATTAGAAAATATTGTACATTGAACGAATTATAGATATTGAAGGCATTAATTTTATTCATTAATAGTAACTAGTGACCCCGCAGTAGTCGAAATTCGACTATAATTAATTGGAATTGTAAGTTTGTACACTATTATGATTGTATTTTATACTTCTATAATCACAAATTTCGCCAAGACTACACTATGAAAAATATTAAAAAAGGCAAACAATATTTAATCTATTCTCAATTTGACAACAGACGCCAAGAACAAAAGTTTGACAATAAATAGTATGCATGCGTGTGTGCGTCAAATACATGGTATGTAGTGTGTGTAATGTTTTCTTTATTGATTTAATGTATCTTTTATGCATTATTTAAAAAAAATATTAGCATTGTGCGCTTCTTCTCTATAAGTGTGGAAAATTTCATACTCCTCCGTCCGCGCAATTTTCGTAAAAAGGGATACAAAGTTCTTGCTTCACGTACTAATATACTAATATAGATACTTGCGATACATTGACAGAAAAGAAAACTAGTAACTGGACTTAAGTTGTATGTGTGGGTAAGTAATGATGCGAATATCCATATTGCAGACATCATGGTGGAACATGATCTATTAAAAAAAAAGTATGTTCGGACGTTGCTTATACGATTGACTCGAAACTTGCTATTTAAAACGGCTTCGATACCATATTTTAAGTGTACCCATGATTGCAGGTTTATGGTAGGCAGCAGCTTATCTCTGCCCTGGCATTGCTGACATTCATGAGCAACGGTAACCACTCACCATCAGGTGGGCCGTGGATTCGTTTGCCTACAAGAGCAAGAAAAAGTTCCTGGTGACATCCCGGAATAAGTTTTGCGCAAACGTTTTGTAAACGATTCAGTGTGCTTAGTGCGAGTTTTTTAACGTTGTCGATAGCGTAAAAGTTAGCTCATATTTGTATGGAATGGGATCGTTTGCGTACGTTTGCCGCTAGGGGCGCTGTTCCAACTGCATACAAAATTGGGTTAACTTTTACACTATCGAGAACGTTAAAAAACTCGCACTAAGCACACTGGAGACTGTCAGAATCTGGACGGCATGTCTATCCTTTTCTAATCTTGGAGTTAGAGGGTAATACAAAGACTCACTAAGTTCGCACTAATAAACACATACTTAACGTTAAATCAAATATTTGCAGCAATAAGTGTGTTTTATCATTAGATTGAACTGGATAATAATATTAGGGAACGTACCCATACTACCCATACTACGTGACTTATTTTTTTAGTTTTTTCGACCTCTCCGTCCCCTCGGTGATCACTCGTAGTATATGCCAAGACCCCCCTCTCCTCCTTTAGTTTTCACGTAGTAATTCATAATTATGATTGTTAATCATTTTACAGGCAAATATTTGAAAAAAAATAATAATAATTTGGTTCATACTCGTCTTTATTGCATAAGACTTTCTCTCACTAAAATCGACTACGTGACAAAAACCTGAGCCACCCCCCGCTCCTGTGACTGACCGTAGTATTTTAAAGACTCCGCTCCCCCCCCCCCCAAACGGGTCACGTAGTATGGGTACGTTCCCTTATGTCTTCGACACGTCGGTCAACCTTACATAGCACGGCTATACAAAAAACTAATTACAACGATGCGATTTATAATAATGATTCATTTGTTTAAGAATTCATCCTTCATGAAAAACTAAATACTTTACTAAATAAAGCAATTTACTCAACACTACATTATAGATTTTGCAAAACGATTATATTGCCAAGCAACTAGAGTTGAAATTCGTTTGACAAGTGTTCTAATGAAAAAAACATGATATCGCAACCTGCCCTACTAATTCGCTGGAAGTGATAAGATTACGAGCCAACAGTGATAAGCGATAAATGGCCGCACAGTTGGCGTATAAGTTGTCGTCGGCGGACACAGGAACAGTTTTTAATAGTGATAACTTGTGATATTTCAGTGTATTCATATCTCGTTTAAAATGGTTTCCGTTCAGACTATAGCGACTATAGTCGTGAAGACATTCAAAATTGTAAGTAAATTGATAGTTCATTATAAGAAAATTTTGTTTGTGTGCCGAGTCAAACGATGTGAGCGTATTCACAAAATTGTAGTGTGTGCGGTGAGATATGTCGGTTTCAAAGTGGGCGATAGCATCCCCATTCTGTTGTTTGTACGCTAGACTGGGGCACAACTTTCGGAGCCTCTCGATCCATTAACGATGCTTTTATGTACCACAAGCACCGGTCACCGTTCTCGTCGAACCCGTCGTGTAAATTAACCCATAGACACAGCCCACTGAGTTTCTCGCCGGATCTTCTCGGTGGGTCGCGTTTCAGATCCGGTGGTAGATTCTGCCAAGCACTGCTCTTGGTAGGGCTAGTTTTAGCAACGTCCTCAGGTTGAGCTCTGTGAGCTCACCTACTCTATACCCAATCTAGTGTAGCCCCTCGAGGTTACTAGAACAGGTAGGAATCAAAGGGGGGCCTAACTAATCTACGTTAATGATAAAAAGGAATTTAAAAAACTGCCTTACATTATTATTGCGGCCAAAAACTTCTGACCACATCAATAATGAACAGCATAAGATGTATTTTCAAACTGGATTATGCATTATTTGTAACGCCGCTTATTTTGATTAAGTGTTTGCATGTAATCAATTCAAAATATTGCGTGTTAAATGGAGAAATTTGAGTGAAAGGAAAGTCTCCTCAGCGTTGTGGCACTACATAGGTACGTAATTCCTCGCGCTGCTCTGATCTTTCATAGTTTTGCTGCAACACAAATCTAGAACAACTTCGGAAGTCATAGAAACTGTTGATAATTTTCAGTGTTATTTCGTAATTTCACCAAAATAAAACTATAATCTCACTAGTCTTTCTGTAAAATGCCGTATATAACATGAGAATGAACGGGCAACACAAAGACAAAATTTTCTATAAAGATTCCTTTGTTTCTACATTAAAAGTGAAAAGATTAAATTGATATAACTAAAAGCTTGAATATAGCTGCTTGAATATAGCTTGAATATAACTATATTGAAACCTTAGAACTCATATCTCAAGGTGGGTGGCGGCATTTACGTTGTAGATATCTATGAGCTCCGGTAACCACTTAACACCAGGTGAGCTGTGAGCTCGTCCACTCGTCTATGCAATAAATAAATAAAGGCTTCATTTAAAGTATAATACCAATGGAGTACTGAAATCGCATCGGCAGTGTTTCTCAACTGTAATGACGTAAAGACGACAGATACGCCTTAATTTATTACAAACTAGCTGACCCGGCAGACTTCGTAGTGCCTCAATCGATAAATAAAAGACCTAAACTTTATTTAATTCCGAGAATTTTCATATTTATCTACCTTTTAAACCTTCTCTAGACTTCGACAAATAATTTAAGATCAAAATTAGCCAAATCGGTTCAGCCGTTCTCGAGTTTTAGCGAGACTAACGAACAGCAATTCATTTATATAGATTGGTATAAATCACAGCAATTTGACCTTTCCGTGAAACCCTTAAAGTACTTTTTACATCTTTAACCTTGTTTGATGGTGGAAGGTAGAATGCGTACGTTTTTTACAGTTAACAAACTCATGCTCCAAAATACTTATATATATTTAAGTTAGTCGAACATTAAAAACGTTAGAGAATTTATGTGAGGAGCGATTCTGTTATCAGCTGNAATTTTTTGTTTTTTTTTTTTTTTTTTTTTTTTTTTTTTTTTTTTTTTTTTTTTTTTTTTTTTTTTTTTATTGTTGAGATGTGTGGACGAGCTCACAGCCCACCTGGTGTTAAGTGGAAAACTGGAGCCCATAGACATCTATGACGTAAATGCGCCACACACCTTGAGATATAGTTCTAAGGTCTCAGTATAGTCACAACGGCTGCCCCACCCTTCAAACCGAAACGCATTACTGCTTCACGGCAGAAATAGGCGGGGCGGTGGTACCTACCCGTGCGGACTCACAAGAGGTCCTACCACCAGTAAAAAATACTATGATACTATATTTTGCTGTTGATAATTACACGGCACGCATTGTAATACAACTAAAAGTGAATGAGTTGAGGCCGCGTAGGGTTGATGCGTTCGTGTGACAGGTCGCGTCACCCAGCAGGTTTTGCATTACATTACTGGTTTGGTATTTCGAACGTATAACGTAGCTGCAAACGGATATTGATTTCACTATTTACGATATGAAGCCTCTTTTTACGAAATGTAAATAATGTGTAATTTTGAGTAAATTGTAAGATAAGTAGTCATTTTCCCGGTAAAATGGCCGTACATATCCGTGGAAGATTTTATAGGATAGGAATACTTTGGGTCTGATGAAAAATCGTACTAATTATTATTAGTAAGAAATCCGGCCTGAGATTAGGACTTCTTGTGAGTCCACACGGGTAGGTACCATCACCCTGTCTATTTCTGCTGTGAAGCAGTAATGCGTTTCGGTTTGAAGGGTGGGGCAGCCGTTGTAACTATACCGAGACCTTAGACCTTATATCTCAAGGTGGGTGGTGCATTTACGTTGTAGATGTCTATAGGCTCCAGTAAACACTTAACACCAGGTGGGCTGTGAGCTCGTACACCTATTTAAGAAAAGAAAGAAAAAAAATATTCATAGAGCCAAGATATGTTTGATGTTGAAATAAAGCTCCACAGTCATCAAACAAACATATTACATTGCCAATTGCGAAGAGTACGTTAATCATGTTAGTACTGTAGATCGATACTTCCGCTAAAATAGTTAAGTGACTCAGTCATTCGTTGTGAGTACATCCAGGTCCTTGTTATGAGTAACGTTTTTATCTGATAAGACTGTTTCAAATTTTCTATAATGTGTCACCGAAGTAGGTACTATAAAGCGATAGAATTTCGAATTGTAAACGTGGCGTTAGTTAAAGTGAAATCTGTACTTTCTATTTACGTAAATCTCTATAGGCGCTTTAAAATAATAATAACTTTACGATTGAGTCGCAATACAGTTTCGCTTTAGAGAAACTTAGTGATATTTTCAAAGTACCTGTGCGCTTGCTAACAATTAAAGAAAGAAATGGATAAGAGTTTGGCAGGGATAGCCCGACCTAAAACGCCGGAATACTAAAGCTCATTTACAGTTCAAATGTACTGAATGAAAACTGTATAGAAGTTTTTTGTTTATACACTTCTTTTTACCAGAGATTTTTAGCCTGATCCTGATCACGCATGAGCCAAGCACCGTCTTCGCCCTAGACACGTCCTTACGGATCTATCTGGTTCAATAACTCTTGTATTAGACGACTTCCGCTCTAACACTCGGAGTAGAGACCCCGGTAACCGTACTCGTCGATCTCGGCAAAGAGTTCGACGTGCAACCTAACCTATGCATCAGCCCGTTGAGTTTCTCGCTGGATCTTTTCAGCGGGTCGCGATTCCGATCCAGTAGTAGATTCATTCGTGAAGCAGCTACTCTTGAGTTGCTAGGTCTCTCTTGGAGGCGCTCGGGTAGCTGTAAGCAAATTCCGCCCCTTCTGGCTGAGCCCTTGCTCGCCCACCTGTCCCTGTGAAACTGGAAAGGCCTTCGTGCCAACAGTAAGCCCTCAATCATAAAAACAAAAAGATTTTTAGTGCGAACGAAATATAATACTACTTCTAATCTTTCCGGATGCGGTACTTGTATTTAAGCATTGCTTAGAATTTTTGCGTTTTTAGCAATTGTTGCACAGATGAGCAATATATGAGCTCATGGTCCATTTGGTGTTATAGTATGGACCCAAAGTGGCTTCAGATCGAATCGGTCGATCAGTTTATTTCTTACAATTTTATATATACCTTTTTTTATTAATTTGTTAATTTGACTTTAATCATTGTTTTAAGTCCGTTTATATAATTTTTATGGTTCATAGTCTTCATGGTTTAATGAAATGACACTACAGGGATACATTTGACTACAAAAATTCGTTTTAATACGTAGCCATCAATTACTTAAGATCGTTGGATCTCCAGTAACAATAAAATCAAAGAAAATGTATTATTAAAAAACAAAAATTGAAGCGACACCATTTTACCTTTATCATCCGTCAACAGAGTTTAATTGAATGAGCGATTAAACACAGAGGCTCGTAACATTCGATAACAGGTAGGTGCGCCACTATCTAGGCCGCTTGATGATAGGAAACTGGGCCGATGATCAACGTATGAAATGCTAAACTTCATTAGTACCTCTTCGACATTACAGACCGAATTCTGAGGGACCTTGAGACATGAGGTCGAAATCTTCCCTTTGAACAGAAATGACTTCACGGCTTAAACAAGCAGGATAATAACATTTTATATGAACACTAGCTGTACCCGTCCGCTTCGTTGGGCATTTAAAATTAACATTATTATTTCTCACCTCCACAAAGATTCTCATGATTAACGCCCCCCAGTTGGTGTAGGGAGTCCAACATTCATATAAATATTAGCCTATCCATTAAGTACCTGTATTTTCTACATGGATACCAAGTTTCAAGTCAATCGGTTGCATGGTTCAATAGTTATAACGGAACATCCGTAAAAACCAACGTAGATTTATATACCTAGTCAGGTCATAAGTATTGTCACACAGTAAAAACTTTTTTTTAGAATGCTGGCCACAAAAAAGTTTATTGAATTCGAATTTCGAATTGTTCATGAAAATAAAAATGTATACTTTTAGAATTTTACTCATTTTTAAATATGGAGTGGACGCTTAAAGAAGACCGTGTTGCAGTTATTGCGTTGCATCGTTGCGGTTACGCGCCAATTCAAATTTTTAACATACTGAGAAATTTGAATATAACCAAAAGATTCGTTTATCGTACCATCAAACGATACAATGAAGACTCTAGTGTAGATGACAGGTCAAGAAGTGGTCGCCCTCGGTCTGTTAGGACTCCAGCAGTGATAAAAGCTGTGAAGGCGCGAATTCAAAGAAATCCCAAACGTAAGCAGAAACTGTTGGCCCTTCAGATGGGGTTAAGCAGAACCACGGTGAAAAGGGTGTTAAATGAAGACTTAGGGCTTCGGGCATATCGAAGAAAAACAGGACATCGTTTGAATGCTCGTCTAATGGACCTGAGACTGAAGAGATGCCGCGCTTTGTTGAAACGGTACGCGGGAAAAAAATATCGGGAAATTCTTTTTTCGGATGAAAAAATTTTTACCGTAGAAGAGAGCTACAACAAACAAAATGATAAGTTGTACGCACACAGTAGTGAAGAAGCGAGCAACCGTATTCCGCGTGTCCAACGAGGTCATTTTCCATCCTCGCTCATGGTATGGTTGGGAGTTTCTTATTGAGGCTTAACAGAGGTACATTTTTGGGAGAAAGGTATAAAAACGAATGCAGTTGTGTATCAAAATACAGTCCTAACGAACCTTGTGGAACCTGTTTCTCATACCATGTTCGATAACAGGCACTGGGTATTCCAACAAGATTCGGCGCCAGCTCATAGAGCGAAAAGCACACAAGACTGGCTGGCGGCGCGTGAAATCGACTTCATCCGGCACGAAGACTGGCCCTCCTCCAGTCCAGATTTGAATCCGTTAGATTACAAGATATGGCAACACTTGGAGGAAAAGGTGTGCTCAAAGCCTCATCCCAATTTGGAGTCACTCAAGACGTCCTTGATTAAGGCAGCCACCGATATTGACATGGACCTCGTTCGTGCTGCGATAGATGACTGGCCACGCAGATTGAAGGGCTGTATTCAAAATCACGGAGGTCATTTTGAACAAACTTTAGTGTCATAAGAATCTATGTTCTGTTAAGTTCATTTTGGTATATGAATGGTTACATAATGAATAAACTTGTTTCAATTATTTTACATTAAACATGTGATAGAATTTATGACCTGACTAAGTATTATAGATGGTCTTCATTATGATTATCGAAATGTTCCTAAGGTTCAGAACCCAGCGATATTGCATGCCTTTCATTACGTCGTCAGTCCGTAGACCTTATCCATGCCGCGCCTTCTAATGTGCTCCCTGCACGTAGAAGGTGATGATATTTTATGACGCGAATGTTGATTTTGAATGATAAGTAGTAAAAAGTGTCAAATTCTGACACACATGTCAGAACGAAATTGTTTGGAGAGAAAAGAAATACAATATCTGTTTCAAATAGATGGCTTAGCACAACAAGAACTCTGAACTGAACTCTTTGAAAAGTTCTAACGAAAATTTGGACGGCCCAATTTTTTTTATATTACTTTCCTTAAAAAATTTCCTCCTCTGTTCCGGAAAACTAGAAAGAATAAGTAGACTACGGCCCCTGATATTATCAAACGGGAAATCGAAAAAAATTAACGTAGGTGACATTTCTAAACGCCCTACCGATAAACAATCCACGTCCGAACCTCGGTTGAGATAGAATTCACCCGAGAGAGGATGGGGGTAAGCCTGTAAGGTACGCGTTTCGGGTAAGGTGCATTTTCCCTCGGCATTCCGCCTGCACTGGACGCCACAGATGATAATAATACGAGTATAACAATGGGGTCACGTTTATGTGCTGGCTGCCACGGGGCATTGGGTAACGGAACCTTGACCATGCCATTATGTACACCATTAAGTCGACTACGTGATTCGTTCAATGTTATATGCACTGTGTTAAGTCACAGCCATATTTCTTGTAAGTCAGTAGTAGATTAGTAATACGTATTGTTTTTTTTTATCGACTGTCGGCGGTCCTCTGTCGGTGGGCTGTCCAAGTCTACTGGAACGATATCGTATGAAATTATGCTGGTGATAATGAAGAGAATGTATTGTCTCTCTTTTTTTTACGGATTTGAAAACTCGGACCGCGTACTCTGGCGGGCTTATAATTACGGAAGGTTGAT
This sequence comes from Bombyx mandarina, assembly GCF_003987935.1. The sequence goes on from NW_021011533.1 coordinate 1,811,080, forward strand.
ATCTTTTGTGGATTAAATTTTCAAGATATTATTTTTTCATTATGGAAGTCGTTCGTGAATACGCGTTACGTATCTCTACGTCTATAAAAAATTTAAAAAAATTGTAACGTTATGTAGGATTTGAATACAGGCACTGTCGCAACGATAAATGCAAGGAAACTGGGCATCTTATCTTTTAGGCCACGACGGCTGCATCGACTTCATATTGATCAAATCAATTTTACAAGTGAAATGAGAACAATGCTTGTTAGCAACGGACAACATCATATATCGTCGTTAGTTTAAGGTGTCGTAAGAATTGATCACAAGTGCCCATGATTAATAAAGTACTCAAACAGATAAATATCCAATCTGCTCGCATGGAGTTATTAGAACATCTTAATTTTTTTTGTTTTCAAATCACGCGCAAATAGAATTATGCAAAAATCACATTGAAGAACCTCAAATGTGAAATACGAATGTTAAAGGTCCAGGCTTCCTGCTCCGATACGAAGATGCAATTGAGCTCTCGCGTAATTATTGGGAGTTCTCAGACATTTAATGTAGTATACTGTAGATTTGCAGATGCTAGGAGTTACAAATAATCATTTATGTAATGGATTTGTTGTTGAACCTTTTTGATAATAGGAGTATAATGTATAGCGGCCCGCTCCGGCTCCGCTCGGGTCTTTAAGCATAATTTCAACGATATTTGACGTTGTTTTATTTTTTTAAATAAAAGAACACTTATTGCGGCATAACTATGTATTCTACAAAGTCGTATTACATTATTTTATTCTATCATTAATAGTTTTCGCAGAGCACGAGATGTAAAGAATATTTTAGGTAATTATTTTACAACTTGGGTTACATTATTGGGGTTTTAGTGAGGATCCCTAATTTTTTCAAAAAATATTATAGCCTATGTCACTCGGGAATAGTGTAGCTTCCAAGCAGTGAAAGAATTTTTCAAATCGGTTCTGTAGTTTCGGAGCCTATTCAATACAAACAAACAAACAAATCTTTCCTCTTTATAATATCAATTATAATATTAATAATAATAATAAATAATAATATAGAAGTATAGATTAGTGATTTGTTTGGAAATTGCGATGAAAACATATTTTATGATATTTTGGCGTAGTTCGACAACAAAATGTTTCTAACATCTATTTTACCTTTTTTCACGTCGTCCGTCTCATGACCACGAAATGTGTAAAGTAAACTCGAAACGTCCAAAAACATGTAAAAAACGAGAGAAAAACTGGAAAAGTAGCTTTAATCATGTCTACGATTCCTGAAATCCGTAAAACGTAACAATTGTTACGAACGGGTCACTTTTGTTTTTATTTCAAACAAAATTTTCCAAATCAATATACATCTCTGTATGTTATTTAAACTTAAATAAGTAGTATCAAAATCAGATTTGTCAAGATGTCATACGTCTATAGCCAATGTTTCTTCAATGGACATGTATTGCACACACAAAAAAATTGCATCCAAACAAAATAAAATTACATTTCTGAAAACTGAAACTTTCACGATACTCCCATCCGAGCTACGAGCATTACCTTACTTAAGTAATTAATTCGGAAAATCTTGCGTAATCCATCACAAGACTAATTAGACAATCTAACAATTACAATGTTTTACAATTAATCGTAATTGGGCGTTATATGTAGTACAGGTTTCTCTTGCCAAGGCTGCGTGAATACGATTTCACTTCATTTTTAAGATCGGATGTTTTGTTGATATTATGATAAAATTACATGATATAATCGCATTATAATTTGATTTATTTAATTTAAGAAAAACACACACACATAGAATACCTCGGTTTGTTCGTGTATCTAAAATAACTATACTGAGACCTTAGAACTTATATCTCAAGGTAGGTGGCGCATTTACGTTGTAGATGTCCATGGGCTCCAGTATCCACTTAACAACCAGATGGGCTGTGAGCTCATCCACCCAACTAAGCAATAAAAAATAAATAAAAAGATATCAAATATAGGAGCTTATTACTGCCGCAAAACAGTATTGCATTCCTGATTGAAGGGTGGGGCAGTTTTGTCTCACGATGAGTGGCGGCATTTACGTTGATAATGAGTCTGTGAGTCATTCAGCCTGGGAACTAAAATAAAATATGCATGTTATCTTCACATTTTGCATTGTCACTTTATTGAACGACAGTAAAAGCTTAGAAAACATCTGTGAGCCTCCTCTATACTATGGATATGACTCGTGACAGTATTGAATGAAAGGTCCCCGAGTGTGTTGACTTATGACCCGCTGGTGAGTGGATGAGCTCATGCGTCATCGTTTCATTAACAAATCAACTAATCTTGTTAGTTATACCGCGAAAATGCTTGTTATTAAGAAGATATTGCAGAATTTGTTTGAAGGTAGACCAGACTCTTATATAATGTATATAGTGTTTTAGTATTTATGAATTGGGTTCACAAACCGTGATGCGCTGTGTTTCTAGATTTTACGATGTTTGCTTTGATCAATTTTGTAGTTTTATTTATTAGTACGGGAGGAAAATGCTAGTCGAAAACCAGCACTGTTGTTTTTAGCATTCTATAAATTTTATCTTATCGATAAATTTTATTATAACACGAGGAACACAAAATAAAACTAAATTTAAATCTGCAAGATATAAAACAATCGATCTTATTTTTTTACGCTATAAAGTCAATTTTACATTACATTAGCACTTGTTGTAATGCTGCTAAAAAAAATACAAAGGCCATCGCGGCAATTTCAACGAAATGCGACTATTTTCCGGTGAGAATTCGTTGTCAATCAATCACTAATATATTAAAATAACTTAAAGAATTATTTTTGGGTATCACGGGATCTAGTGATGCTTGTACTTTTAATTGTGTATGAGAAACTTTGTTTAACTATGCGAAATAATACAAAGCAGTAAGCTGTATTAACACTAAATCCGATCTCTGAAAGATGAGTTTAGGTTGAGTATTATAATTCAAGATGTATGTATGTAGGCTCTTTTTATTGCCATTGTAGGCAGACAGTCGCTCAGGGACATCAGCAGTGACAGATACACGGCCAAACCCGCTGCCTACTGCTGAGAATTCCCTTTAGAAACTCCTCTTATTGGTCTTTTATTTTCATTCGACACTCTTCCGCTGTGTTGTCCTTTTGGCTATCTCAAAACGTTATTATGAGCAGGAATCACACAAAAGATCGATCGGGTCCTAGTGTCAAACAATAATAAGCCCTGCTTCTAAGATACATAGGAAGCTGTACAATAGTGTGAACCATATATGATACAGAAGGAACGATTGTCTTTAAAGGCAAAACCTCCATGTTTTTATCTTTTATCAAGCTAATCTATTTTACGAATGATGCGCTGTGACAAGTTATCAGCAAATGACGCATAATAACGGTACGAAGATATTATTGTCTTTCGGAACCAGTGAATTAATGAAAAACAGGATGTTTGCTTAAATGAAATTGGAAAGTCATAAGAGTATGCCGGATATATAATGTATTCGAATTGTATCCGGTGCATTGTTAACTGCGCTATTTAGATGCTTGTGCGCTGGTCTGTCCATACTGACGCTGCTTTAACGTCAAAGATCAAGGCTTGCTATGTATAATACAGATGATGATCTTTTATAAAGTTAACTTATTTTAATGAAAATTATAAGATTTCCTTTTTTTGGGTTGTAGATAAATTAAAAGTCGTCCATGTGGATTCAGTAATGGAGTAGAATGAGATAATGATACAAAAATTATGATTCCTTTCAGGTCTTGAACATAATAATCTTAGTTCTCTACCGCACCGGTTACAATGGAGAGTTCCTGGGGGTCGGAGGAACTTGGAACCTGAACGAGGAGAAGAATCCTGACGCGGAGATCGTTGCCTCAGGAGTAATCGTGGGCTACCTCATTTATACGCTAGTGCAGATCGTCACATTCTTGTTTGGCACCACGGAGCACAAACGGTAACCCATATTTTAGGAGATATTTTTTTGACCCGTCAGACTTCGTAGTGCCTCAATCGATAAATAAAAGACTTAAACTTTTGTATAAAATAAACCTAAAACAAAAAAAAGCAATCCGTCCGACGGGGGACACTTCAAAGGAAAAACAAAATTGATATTTTTATTTATTTCCGAACATTTTCATATTTACCTACCTTTTAAACCTTTTCTGAACTTCCACAAATAAATCAAGACCAAAATTAGCCAAATCTGTCCAGCCGTTCTCGAGTTTTAGCAAGATTAACGAATAGAAATTCATTTTTGATAGAAGATAGATTATTGCTCTTTTCATCTAAATGTTTCGTGTCTTAATTTGAACAAGTGTTTGCAACTTCGCATTGCTATTGAAGTAAATTCCGTTTTAGAGATTACAGTTAACATTTATCATATGAATATTTATTATTACTAGTGGTCCCTCAGTAGTCGAAATTCGACTATAATTAATTGAAATTCTAAGTTTGAACATTATTATGGTTCTATTGTCAAAGGCTATTTATTAAACTTCTGTAATCACAGATTTCGTCAAGACTACACTATAGACAAACAATATTAATCCATAATTAATTTGACCACAACTTTAACGATAAACAAAAGAGTGTGGGCGTGTCAAATATATGATAGCATGTGTAACGTTTTTTTATTGATTTAATGTATTTTTTATGGATAATTTAAAAAAAAAATTAGCATTCTGCACTTCTTCTCTATATTGTCTATAAGTGTGGGAAATTTCATTCTCTTCCGTCCGCGCAATTTTCGTAAAAAGGGATACAAAGTTTTTGCTTCACGTATTAATAATAGATTAGGGATTTGTCTTGAATGAATGCCTTTGTGATTCCCCAGCGCTTTGTCTGAGATTGTGATGAACTTCGTCGGAGTGTTCCTATGGATTGCGGTGGGCGCTGTGGCATTACACTACTGGGGAGGATACCAGGGCGAGCACCAGTTCCAGTTTGTCTTCGCTGAGAAACAGGTTTGGGTTAAAAAAAATTTTTGTTGCGTAGATGAGTGGACGAGCTCACAGCCCACCTGGTGTTAAGTGGTTACTGGAACCTATAGACATCTACAACGTAAATGCCGACACCAACCTTGAAATATGAGTTCTAAGGTCTCAGTATACTTACAACGGCTGCCGCACCCTTCAAATCGAAACGCATTACTGCTTCACGGCAGAAATAATTGTCGCGAGCACAAGGCTGGAAGTCGGGAACTTCTCAGTGGGTCATGATTTCGATCCGGTGGTAGACTCGGGGAAGCTATGCTCCTGCTAAGGCTAGTGTTAGCAAAGTCTCTCAGGCTGAGCCCCGTGAGCTCGACTATACACCCCATAAAATAAGAATAGTCCCTCGAAGCTACTGGTAATTGCGTAGATAAAAAGTCTCAAAGTGGGATCGCACTGCATCATCTTTATTTAGAAATTATACGGGCCCAATATAAGTCATTAGTCATGTGTTAATTTCAAAATAAGGTTTTTTTATCCGTTTATTTGGAACCAGTGTGTTAGTTAATACATATCATAATAGTACTTAAGGTTTTTATGTTGCTAGTGAGTTTATAAATTCGAAAATGGAATTACGAATACTTTAATATGAGTTAGTATGATATGATAGCAGAGGGGGGTGAGGTCCACCGAAGAAAACATATATGGAGTGTGTGAATGACGATATATGAGATAGAGAGAAGTGAGTGTTGAGATGTCGGCTGATAGAAGGGAATGGAGTAGAAAAATTCGCTGTGTCGACCCCACCTAGTGAGATAAGGTGGAGAAAAAGAAGAGAATAGTTTAATATGAATCGATTTGAAATTCATTTGTTTTTGGTGACACAGTTTACACCTCTTTGCAAGTAGCTCGTTCAATGACAAAGTTAAAACCAGATAGTAGTGAGTTCGAGGTCTCTATAGAATTACTGCTTCAGTTGTCTAAGCTGATTGTAATGTACAAGTAATTTTTAGAATTATTGCTTCAGTTGTTTAAGCTGATTGTAATGTACAAGTAATTTTTAGAATTACTGCTTCAGTTGTTTAAGCTGATTGTAATGTACAAGTAATTTTTAGAATCACTGCTTCAGTTGTTTAAGCTGATTGTAATGTACAAGTATTTTTTAGAATTACTGCTTCAGTTGTTTAAGCTGATTGTAATGTACAAGTATTTTTTAGAATTACTGCATCAGTTGTTTAAGCTGATTGTAATGTACAAGTAATTTTTAGAATTACTGCTTCAGTTGTTTAAGCTGATTGTAATGTACAAGTATTTTTTAGAATTACTGCTTCAGTTGTTTAAGCTGATTGTAATGTACAAGTATTTTTTAGAATTACTGCTTCAGTTGTTTAAGCTGATCGTAATGTACAAGTAATTTTATGATAGAAATCGTTTTGATGTTACTCGCGAGTAAAGTACATAATATATTTGCAGTATATTTATTTGTTAAACTAACTTTGCTGTTTCTTTATTTATTTTTGTTTCGTTTACAGGTTGGCCTGGCCGTTGGAGCTCTATGCGTCATAAATGGAGCCATATATTTATTGGACACGGCACTTTCTGTCATACATTTCACAAAGGAAATGTAATTTTGTTATTTTTTTTTTTAATAAATAATATAGCGAAAATGCCATTATTTACTTAAGTTACGATTAATGTTTCTTTATCGACTAAAATAGTTTTAACGAACGAATTAAGTAGAATTTAATGACGACAAAGGACGGAGAAGAGAGAAGCTGTTAGAAGAAGTTCCCAAGATTTTTATTCGGAAAAATGTACGAGCAGGTTAATTTTAGCTCTAGGAGTTTCGAATAGGGATAAAAATCGGGAATATTGTCTGTTCAAGGGCGGATCCAGTTTTGGCGCCAGGAGGGGGTCACATAGTCAAATTTTCGATGCGTTCATTCCGCCATCATACAAAGTTATTATATTATATTAAATTAATTAAATATTGAAGGTATGTAGTTACATAAAATCTGTATGGTGACAAAATATATAAATAAAATCATTATGTTCAATTAGTGGTTCACCTAAGTCTTGGAAGCAGCTCAGGGGGGGGGGTCATGACCCCCATGACCCTCCCCCTGGATCCGCCTTTGTGTCTGTTCGTCATCACACCTTCAGGTCTTCGAGCGAAACCACTGTAACAACACCCATGAAAAGAATGTATGTATAATATGTTAATTAATTTACAAAACGTTTTGTATACTTTACGATTATCGACTTTTCCTGATCACGCAGAAGATTACCTGGACATAAAAAAATCTAACTGTCGATAATTGTAAAATGCAAGATTGAAAAATTTTCAAGTATTTTGAAAATATACATTCTTTTTACCATTTACTATTTTCGAAAATGATATATTATTATATTATAATACATTTTAGATTACGTATAAGTAAGTAAGTTGATCTATAGATCATTTCCGTTTGCCATTATTATTCTCACCATAGACAAAGCATCATTTTTTTATGCTCTCATGAAAAACATTGACTTTTTTCTGTATCTTCCCACCTTTTGTAATGTATTCACTGACTTTATTTATGTTTTTAACGAAACCAGTTTTTTTTTGTAATTTAAAATTTTATTAAATAAAAAATATTGTAATAAGAATTGTTTTTTTTTGTAAATACATACATATGTCCTCTTTTCGTTAGAGACGTTTTGTTTTAACTGTTTTTGGTTTGCTAGAAGGCAACTGCAATCTACCTTTTTACTCTATGAATGTGTATTTTGTTATTTAAATGATAATATAATATATTATATAGAAGATAAACTGGATTTTTTTCTTCTTAAAGTTAAATGCAAAACAGAAAGAAATGTGTTCAGAAGAATTTAGATAATGTTTGCAATGCCAGGAATTTAATCCGTAATGGATAGTCGATGACTACTTTTTTCTTGAGAGCAATGGAATTTGGAGTTGGAATTTCGTCATATTGTGTCAATATAATCGTTTAAGATGTCAACAATAATGCCGTAAAAAGACGTAAATTCTTTATGTTCCAATCTCTGTTTTTGTATAAAATGCTTTTCTCTGTTTTTGTATAAAATGCTATTTTTGCCAAACTTTGCTTCTCGTGAATTATGAGACTATAGTAGCTTTTTTTGGGTTACAAAACAAAAAGAAAATTAGGACACGCGATTAATAACAGTGTCAAACCATATTGACCTTAAGACAGGTCGGGGGTTAAGTGATGTGTGCCGTGCTCCCGGAGACTGGCTCACTTGTATCAGTTGTAGATGCACCGTTTCCTTGTCAAATAGTGTTGTTCTTTTACTATTTAACCATAAAAAAAAAAACTGGCTACTTTATTGCCTATCGAAGAAACATAATAACCGATTTCAATTAGATGTCATAACAAAAAAAAAATTGATTTTTTTAAATTTGACATTCGAATTTTTTTTTAAATTCGAATTTGACATAAAGACGTCAAACTGGGTGTTCACGTAGATAACTGTACGGAAACTAAGAAGACACAAAACGTGGAGCTTCTATACGAGAATCTTGTGACCATATCGCCTAGTCTGAAGGAATTTCTCAGCGAGGTGGACTTCGAAACTGACAAAATTGCTCCATTAACGGATAACGTGAGTAACTAATTACATATAATCGTTATCATTTGTAACTGATCATGGGAGAGCCGAAGAATGGAATCTAAAGTGGTCGGAGGAAATGAAATTAAGACAATATAAACATTAGACGTTTAAGAATTTTTCGAGAATATGTGGAGTTAATTATTAGTAGATGAGTTAGGTAATTAATTTATGAGTTTATTTTATCGTTATTAATGACTTCTTATATTTTTTAATATTTAAGAAGAAACATTTTAAACTCTCATAAACTCAACAAGATAATTTGGTTCAGAGAATTAGCCTAGTTTTTCGGCACAGATATGAAAACTAAATGACATGCTAAGCTTGAGAATATTTTACCCGAAATCATAGAAATGAAAATTATTATTGTTTCTATTTTTTTAATAATTATTTACACTTATTATTATGCTCTTTTAAAATTGAATTTATGACAATAAAACAAACGAAAGACGGAATTGTTAAGAAAGTGATCATTTCAAAGTGAGGCATAATAAAATGATTTTCTATAGCCACCAGAAAATTATAGTTTGCGTAATTACTGGTGGTAGGACCTCTTGTAAGTCCGCACGGGTAGGTACCACCACCCTGCCTATTTCTACGGTGAAGCAGTAATGCGTTTCGGTTTGAAAGGTGGGGCAGCCGTTGTAGCCGAGCCGTTGTTGAGACCTTAGAACTTATATTTCAAGGTGGGTGGCGCATTTACGTTGTAGATATCTATGGGCTCCAGTAACCACTTAACACCAGGTGGGCTGTTAGCTCGTTCACCCATCTAAGCAATAAAAAAATAAACAGTTAAAAAAACTGTGATGCGACATAAGCCATAAAAAACGACCGTGATAGCTCTGAGATGGTGACCCGCTTTTTGTTATTAGATTAAAGCCTTTAATCTATGGGATAACCGTACTATAATGTGTGTGACATTTGCATATGTAGGGTTGCCACCTATCCGGATGTGGCCTGTTTTTTACTGGATTACGGGAGCTTATGATAGACTTTTAATAGGTTACGGCAACACACGAACAAGCCACACACTAAGTTTTGAGCTTTTGAGTTTCCATATATTACATTGATTGATTAATTGTAATTTGACGGTAGTTTGAAAATTTTTGGTTTACGTTTTCAATAATCATGTTTAATGTATATTTTAATAAACATGTTTTTATTGTTATACAAAGCATCTCATTACCTTTTTCTTCCTGTTTGTTATTGAGTGATATCACTTGAGTGGTATTATAATATTGGGTAGTTTCTAAGAAAGAAATGGACATGCTATTAAATAAAAATATTTAGAAGACAAAATATCAGGTATATTTTTTTTATATTTCCTGGTAACACTGTCTGTAGCAGTACCAATTCAATGAGTACTCATTAACATTGAAAACGACCTCTCTATTACAATTATGTTACACGATGGTAATGAACATGTCTCAAAGTACACTTGAGGGCGTTGAGATTAGATGGCCTTTTTCATCTAATTCGGATTCATTATCTTTTTCAAAAGATTTAGTACTACATGTCCTGTAGAGTGATCTCTATTCGAATATATTAGGATTAGTAATTCAGGATAAATAAAACATATTGCCTTTTTCCGGAATAAAGAAATGTTCGTATCACTCTCTGGCCCGTAAAATAAGAATCGATTTGTAAATCATTACGTATAATGACAAATCAATGAACTGAAACTAAACTTTTGTGTTTTTGTGAAAACACAAAAGTTTAGTTTTGCTTTAATTAGCTTGTGTTTTCACATAGCTACACACAACTTCAGATATACCTGACATTATCTTGATTATCATTTACATTATTTAGGTTATAGACTATATTTGTGCCACGTTTTATCTAAATACGTACAGCCATTTTAGCGTGATTGAGTAATTTACAAACATGTTTACTAACATAATATTTCAAGATACGAGTTCGGAGCATTCTTAATGGACCGTTGGTCTGTCGAGTAATTTCAATCTCTAGATGGAAGACAAGGCAAAGGAAAGATGTCTTATACCGCCAATAACATTAAAATATATTGAATTCGTTTATCCTTTGTCTATTTTTACTCTTGTCTTTGAAAGGGTTTGTTCGTTCGCATGAAAAACGTTTTATTTAAAATAATATTAGATGTTTATACGGTGAGTGTATTACGAGTATATTATCCCGTTTAACAAGTACAAAGAACTAGGACAATGTCTTACTATGTATAACTTAAATGTAGGTCAGACTAACAACCTTTGTGAATTCACCCCGCGAACGTCGAGGGCGCCGCCGGTCGTAAGAAGTTTGGCGCCAAAACAGGCGACAGCATGGCGGCTTTGCAACCGAGATTGGCAGGATTGTGTACTCATAATACTTATATTAAAATTTATTGAATTTAAAATACAATAGTTATATATGTTTCTTTTTACGTCGTAAACAATTTACTATGCGCATCGTTATTGAAAATTGTAGTCATTTCAGGTTTTCATGTCGACCGAGGAAAGCAGATTTGTCGTAACTTGAAAAACCCAACTTTACACTAGAGCCTTATTTAAATAATATAATATGGTATAAAATCGTTTAGCCCAAAATACAAGCTACGACAATTTCCGCGATCTCCTGTCGATATTTTGGTTTTTCGCGCCGGATTTTCCCGCCGTTTTATAGAAATTTATATACCATCATCATTTCACCATTCGCTTAGTGTTTTGACACCTATTAACAAACTTTTAAGAACGCTTTTAGCAAAAGACAAAGCATGGGTTCAACCTCCCGTTGAATACTGCTTGCTCTATTTATTATATTTCACTGTCCGTCTGCCTAATATGAAAATGAAAAAAAAACCAGTTATATGAACAATATCAGCGTTAGTATGTTTTATTGTATTTTCTTAAATATACGTATATTTCTTATATTTCTTAAATATATCTTATTTATTTATAGGTTTTGTCTACAATTTTGAACGTACTAAGCATAGTACTAGCACCTTATTTTAGATTTTCCTTCCTCAAGTTTGCCTACGTTATTCCAGTTAACTGTGCAAAATTTTATAATTTAGAAATGTCAATATTGAATTTCGCGAATATTTTTCAATAATGCCAACCTGACCGGTCACGACTCGCTTGGAACAATGGGGCATATCGACTGACGACGTACAAACATATTTTGTACTCACTTTAACATCCACACTCATGTTTTATTGACGTTAAAACGCACGTATGCGACGTCAGGTTTGCCAGACGTAATTTACTTTTCGAATTAAATAACAAATTCTCTATTAATTTAATTTAAGAATTATTTCGAATAAGCCTGTCGGATCGATAGAAAACCGGTTCGACAGATTGAACTCAGTATAAATTGAGTTGTCCTGGTTTGTCTGCAGGCAACCTCTTGGCATTTCTGATGGCCATAGGCGATGGTGACACTGGGCAGATGGGTTGTAACTATGCTCGTCCGTTTCCTATGGAATTAAAAAAAAAAACTCCCTTGCTGAGTTCAGAAAAACATCAATCGTGTTCCTATCGTGGAAGATCTTCCACCGAACGGGTGATATTGCTCATTAGACCGACGAACTTGTATATAAGCAAGCTTATCTTGAAAATGTCGTAAGCGAGATTCAGGCATCTGTCAAATATCTTGTGTTGTATGATGGCTAATCGCCACACTATACGCAGTTTGTCGTTATGGATATATAAGTCGTCGTCGCGATCTAAAGGATGAGACGCCCGTTTTTAACTATTTATATCGGGCGATGTGGTTATGCTTGCGTTAAATACACAGTCAGGTACCAGTTTTTCTAAGCAGATCTAACACGCATTTATCAACGCCTTTTTTCTTAATTTCCTTCATAGATTATTATTCATAGGGCTCACCGATCGGTTAGTGGTAATTGTAGCTCATGGATGTCAGTTATGCCAAGATCCGAGTCATGCCATTGCCTACCGCAGAACGTCTTTCACGATGAGTAAAAGTATCGTGTAATAAAAATGAAAATGGAAATTTATTTAGTGCAATTATCAAAGTAGTAGGGTTTATTCTAAAACAGAGAAATATTTTAATCGAAATTCCGTGTTCACGCATCGAATACGTGAAACTAATATGTCATCAGTGAAAACTCATTTATGTTGATTGAAAAACTTTTTGGATTTTGTTTATTAACACTTTATAAAAAAATAATCAGAAAACAGTAACTTATGTAATGACAAGTTCTTTAGCTTTGCAACACTTAAACGAGACGCATTTTTATTTCTGATAAAAAGTTGGTAACTCCTACGCGTCAGTCCGTCATAATATAATATTATTTTGACTTATTGAAATGTAAAGCGATACTGTAACTCGAGATTTCATGAAATGCATGTAAAAATGTTAACTATGACTCACTGTAGGAATCACGAACAAAAATCTAGCTTTATCTTGATATATTATAGATTGTTTCTTGCAAACTGGCAATACAATTATCAGAAACGTGAATGATTATTTAAAACGAAAAAAAAAACTTTATTGTGAAGTTTCTTTTTTAAAATTTTTATTCCAATTTCAACTGCTTTTAATTGCTGGCTGTTTATAAAAGAGTTATCGCCTGTGCCCCGAACAACACGTGCGGCACTTTAAAATGTTGCCAATCTTGAAAGCTGTTGAGCATTCGGGAAATATGTATTAAAAAAAAAAGACCGCTTCCACAAATGTATTGAAATAGAAGACGTAAAATTTCTAAAAGTACCAGGTTTTACAAGGGGCTTCGCTAGTGTTTATACAAAAAACAATTTTGTTAGTTTGTTCTGAATGAAAGTTACTTCAAGTATCCTTCTCTGTACACCCGAAAACGTGTATGTGAAATTCCATGATGATCAGCTGTCGTTATATTTTTCCTACCTATGCTGATAGCCTTGAGAGGCTATGTCAGTTTCCCCAGGCGTGTGTAGGTGAGCTCACGGGGCTCAAACCGGAGAGTTGCCAACGCTGACCCTAGCAAGAGCAGTGCTTCGCAGAATCTACCACCGGATCGGAAACGCGACCCACTAAGAAGATCCGGCGAGAAACGCAGTGGGCTGTGTCTGTGGGTTAATTCGCTCGTCGAGCCCTTCGTCGCAAGCTACGGGTTCGACGAGGACGGTGACCGGTGCTTGTAGTGCCTAAAAGCACCGTTAATGGATCAGGAGGATCCGTGATGACTTGCTTTGGACGACGTCGACGGTTTACCATTCAGTCTACAGGATCGAATATGTGATCTGTCGAGTTGTTAAGACGTGGAAGCGTAATAAACAAATTCATTTTCGCATTTACAATATTATACGTAATTTCGGGAAGTCCATTCGTGCTAGGCCTTCAGTATGGATAGTTTTGTAGGTTACATATATATTTTTATAATGCGTTTTATTTAAAAGATAACCTCACGTGGGTATTCGCTGGATGCGGGTCGTGGAAGACTAATGCAAGTAAGACATGTGGCGTTAGGAGATGCTGGTGTCCTAGTAGCTATCTGTAGGCTGATTTTGAAGCTACAACGCCGACAGTCAGAACGAAGTTATTCATTAATCATAGTACATACAATAAAATCTGTAAACAAACCTTTTTTTAATGTGACTACCTATAGTTTCTGGAACAACAAAAGCACACGGCCTAATGCGCGCATGCGCGACACTTCTCAGGGCTACCGGCCAAGCGGCACTTGGAAAAAATATCAACAATGCGAGTTCTATGATGTTCAAAGGTTTCTATACATTTCAGTTGAACTAGCATTATAAAAATATAAATCAACTTGTTACTTATATAAAGTTTTAATTATTTAAAAATCATTTGAACGGTTCAATCTCGGCGTTTGTCATTATCATTGTCATTGTTGCCTACTGACCAGGACCGTCACTGTGACCTTGAAAACGGTAGAGTATTTGAAATAATAATGATGGTAATAATTAATCATGGTAAAAGAAGAGCGTCTTCAAAAAAAAAAAAAAGTAAGAATGTCATCAATGTAGAAGAAGATTGCAAGACAAATGCATTATTAACTGACTCGGTGGTACAGTGGTTAGGGGCCCTGACTGGTGCGGCGAAGGTCGTAGGTTCGATTCCCACATCGGGCAAACATTGTATGATGAACAGGTATGCTTGCTCTTTGTCTGGGTGTTTGTTATCTACATATTTTTAGTATATTTAAACGTATATATTTATGTATATGATATCCATATCTATGAGATCCATAACACAGGGAATCCTAATTGGGACAAATGAGCGTGCGTGATTTGTTTCCAGTTATAGTTATTATTATAATTCGGATGTGATTCGATTTTTTGTAGAAGAGTGATTCTTAAATTAATAATCATCTCCGCTTCGATTGTATATTTTCTATTACTTTAATTGGGCAACAGCATTAATATTATTTTATTGTTTCTTGGATGGGTGGACAAGCTCACGGTCCATTTGATCTTAAGTGGTTACCGAAGCCCATAGACATCTACAATGTAAATGCCGTCACCCACCTTGCGACATGCGTTGTAAGGTCTCACTTTTAACAGTACAACGGCTGCCCCGCCCTTCAAACCGAAACGCGTTACTGATTTACTTTGTTGTCTATGCACTCCGACAGCCAGTTCTCACCGGGCGGACCGTGAGCTCCTACTCTGGAGGCTTCATCATCATCGTTCTTTCATATTACCGTCTACTGAGGTGTAGGGCTCGAATCAAATCTTTCCATTTACATCAGTCTTGGGCAGTCTCTTCTAGCTCCTCCCACATCATGCCCAAGATCCCTAGCTCCTGATCCACCAAGCGACGCGAAGTCTGGGGCGGCCTCTCTTCCTTTTTCCAGACACTTTCCAGGTCAGTGCTCTCTTTGATAGGTGGGTATCGGGCTTCCTCAATATGTGAACAACCCAATGCCACTTCCCCGTAAGGATCTCCTTCTCCGTTGGTGTCAGCTTGGTGATCCTCCACAGCTCTTTGTTAGTGATTTTCTCAGGCCAGAAAAAAAAACCAAAAAGGTCCGAGATATTATTTTCAGTTTTAAGAACGAAACTGAAGTCAAGGAAAATAACATAGACAATAATTCCCATTCGACCTAATTAATTACTCATTTCTATTACAACATATAGAATCAATGGAATAATTATTACTCATTGAACAGATTCCCGCAAATGATCAATTCTATAGGACGAAATTACGTCACTATTTACTGTGAGTAATTAATAACAAAATAAATAACAAAAATTAACGTATGTACGTACGTACGCATTTCAATTATTCATATTACTTAACGTTTGAATTTGAATTCGAGTTTAATTGGGTTTTTAATTGTTAAGGATAAATCTAACATTATAGTCTCAGGATGTTCTTTTCTTCAATAGAACAGATCCATTCTTATTTAAAATTCTAATCACTGTATAAAGTCTAAAATCAGTTTCAAAATGTTATATGTATATCTATTAATTATAATATCTACAATTTCCAATTAATAACAAAATAAAGTGGTTTTTTTTCATCTCTCGTCCAACGTCCAAGTGTTGATAGATTTGAACATTGGATTATGATCAGAATTAGGATGGGGGGTTATGGGGTCGCAAATAGTAACTCAAGGTGGTTCGGCTTTCACCGTCGTAATAATCTTTATTTCTTTGTTCGCCCATAATTAATATTATTATTATTTTGTTGTTTTTTTCCTACCTATGCTGATAGCCTTGAGAGGCTATTTCAGCTTCTCCTTGACGTGTAGGTGAGTCAAGAAGAAGCTGATCAAGCTAACCCTAGCCCTAGCAAGAGCAGTGCTTCGCAGAACCAGCAGTTCTTAAAACGCATATCTCGAGGTGGGTGGCGCCATTTACGGTGCTGATGTCTATGAATCCCGGTAACCTCTTCATACCAGATGGGCCGTAAGCTAGTTCAGCCATTGAAGCATTAAAAATTAAAAATACAAAAGCAAAATAAAATTACATAAATCTTCCATTATCGATTTTTTTATCAATTATCAAAACGAATTTTAAATCGATTATCAACATAGATGAA
Source organism: Bombyx mandarina (assembly GCF_003987935.1). Next base: position 1,827,610 of record NW_021011533.1, read on the forward strand.
TCGTTTTTCACCTGTCAGTACAATATTTACCGAGCGTAAGTATGCAATGCATGTGCGTGAACGCAGCTATGAGCGTTCTGGACCGGAAAACTCTAGAAAGTGGCTTTTCAATTTTCGAACGGCATCGCATTATGCGCGAGCTCAGACATGCGCTCAATAACGTACTTCAATATTTTCCGTTCTATATTCAAATTCAAAATAAGGAGGTGTAAGTAATGTTTATAGATCATTTTGATCATTTTTATAGGTCATGTAGTCTATTTTATTACTCTCTCACTCTGAATACTGATAAAATTATACTTGCCTCTTGAAGAATTTTCAATGATAATTGTGTTTTGGTGTGCAATAAAGAATCTCTCTCTGTCTCTATCTTTCTCTTTCTAGTAAACAATTTATAAACTATAGAACGCAAGGCAAATATGTTATAATATATAGAAAGAGACAGAGTACCCGTTAGTTAGTATTACAGTATGTTGTCAGTTAATTTCACAGATCACCTGGCTTTAAGTATTTACAGGAACCCATAAACATTATAAATTGATCCACCATGTACGAACCAAGTAACGAATTCTCCTAAAACTCCTTACAAGAACTATTCATTACGTAATTTTAAAATCCGGCTACAACATTTCATAGTTACACAATGATGAAATTAAAGATTCATAATTCCCGCTGATAGCCAATTACAGTCAAAATAAATCAGTGGATAGAACTAAAAGGGAATACAAGATGTAATAATGTGGTTCTATATTTGATCGCAGGGAACGCGCTTGTGATCCGAGCGTTCCAATCAAACGCTATTTTTGTATAATTATAAAATAGAAAATCGATTTTAACAAAATAAAATGAGGCTATCATCAATGTAGGTAGTCGAAGTCGATTAAATACGCATTAGTAAGGATAACTCAAAAAATACTGACTCATTTCTTTTAAATGGGACCCACATTAGGAACACCAACTTTCAAATAAATAATAAAAGAATCGTCGAAATCGATTCATATAGAAAAAGAAAAAAAAAACGCAAAAAAAGTCGAACTGAGTGAGAATCATCTCAATTTTTTTTAAGTCAGTTAAAAATATAATAGAAATCATTTGTTTCTTTTTTGCCCATCCCTCACGAATAAGTAGACTACTTTATGATTAATATTTTACGTTGTTAGTTAGGAATTATTTTTCGTTGGACTGGCCACGGACTTTTGTGGTCAGCGTGAAACAATGGATACTGACGCGACGATGTGACGCTATAGTTAAGTACTATCGTCTTGTTTTCGAAGAGACATAGGCGAGTGCAGCGCATCGGTGTACTAGTCTCTACGTGGACCGCGTTGAAAGCGCTTGCCTCCAAAACGAGCTTCGGGAATATTATATTTAAAAAAAAAAGTAAAGTGCCAGTGAAATATTTTTAATCTGTGCCAGCGTCGACGTTTCTTTGAATAACTTTGGTAATTATTTAAATACGTTTTGTTTATATTTGTAATATGTTAATTTTTTTTAATCAAAAAATGCTTTTATTATTTTAATTTAGATATTATTGTGTGATTGGTTTATTATTTTATTTTGTCAAGTATTTGTGTTGATTGCCAGGGCTAAAACCCTGTAAATAAAAAAAAGGATTTAGCATTATCTCAGAACTCTTTGGATAGGAGCGTGTTAAGTATCTACCTCGTGTTACTAATTAATTTTCCGTCACTGTAATTATGTACTCGTTAACTGTTCTATTTGTAGTTAATGTGTCTTTTTTATCTAAAAAATACATTCCTTTACCGTTAATTATTCTGATCGATCCATGTAAGTTTACCATTACGCTTTCCTTAATTTGAATTTGTTTTTTCTTGATTGAAGTGCTTAGATTAGGTAAGTATGTTAGGTACTCCCCCTAAATTTTTTGGACTTTACCTGTTCTAATAAGTTAATCTAAAATTTATATATTCGAGCATATTAATTTGTAATTGATTAAAAGGAAATATAAGCACCATTTCAAGCGATTGTAAAATTTGTTTAAAATATCACACTATAAAATCTGTCGTTTTAAGTTAAAGTATTCTCCATTCAAACAGCCAATATCTATATCTATACTAATATTATAAAGAGGAAAGATTTGTTTGTTTGTTTGTTTCGAATAGGCTCCGAAACTACTGGACCGATTTGAAAAATTCTTTTTCCATTAGAAGCCGACATTGTCCCTGATGAACATAGACTACTTTTTTTAATTTTTTTTTAATTTTTTTTTTTTGTTTCATGTGTGTTTTAATGTTTCCGAAGCGAAGCGAGGGCGGGTTGCTAGTAATATATAATTTTACTAAAAGAAATACTTCTCTCTCTTCTATCTAATTCTTGGAAGTCGTTATAATTAATTAAAACTATGTGTGCATTATACAAAAATAAAATGTGTAATGTCATAAGTTACAATTTTTTTTGATGTTTCATACAATTTTTTTTTCAATTGTCTATAATGCCACGTTAATGTTTTAGAATAGACATTAATAAACATTAACTATTTAAAAAAAAAAAGACAAATATGCGCATATTTTCTTTGCACTGAAACAATGTATCGAAAAAAAGTGATTGGAAAGTGCAATAATCACGCAAATCGTTCCGATCTAATGATTGGAATTTGCTTTACATATGATTTATGTATCGTCGCTGCCCGCGATACTTTCCTAATGATAACTAACCTTTTTTTATATTGTTTTTTATAGTGTATGTATAACATTTTTAATGGGTAGTTTAGGCAAACGGAAATGAAACACTTGTGCCAATTAACTGTTTTTAAAAATTCGAAATACTAAGATGTTTCTTGTGCAGACGTATTCTGACTGACTGAGTTGAGGGCGTACCAACCTTGCGAGAGCATTCTGCCTCGACCTCGCGAACCCTTGGGGTACTAGTGGATAGGGAGGCAAAAAAAAGAACATTTTGCAGAGTAGACTATCTGAAGTAGTCTGTCGTCAATTAAACCCCTCATTACGTATTGCATACCTATCTCCAATTATGCCATAAGACCATTTACATTCTTTGATAAACAAAAATATTGTCAACAGAACAAAGCTAATTATAATATTTATGTATATATGTTAACGGAAATGTATGTAATCCGTCATTGTATACAATTCCTAGGAAATGTATGTAATTCCTAAAATCGCACGGAAATGTGTGAAATAAATTATATTATACTTACACATTACACATTTCCTAGGAAATCTATACATTTCCTAAATAGCAATCGGAAATGTAAAACATTTAAGATATTGGTGGGTATGCGGGGACAGCGGGACGAGTCTTGCACTACGGTCAGTTGCCAACTTGCAATCCACTGGAACCGGCCAGGGATTTAAGAAGTGCCTTTGCAAGAAAAACTGTGCTACATCAAGATGTCTGTTTTAAAAATTAAGTATGTACTTCCAAATGCCATTCGAGCTTACCCTGCAAAAATAAATAGCTATATGAACTGACAAAGTATTATAAATATTTACTTTTATACTTTGACATTTATAATTATTTAATTATCAGACTGATTACTTGCCAAATGAAAATTTGATTTTATAAGAATAAATATAAGTTGATTTTGTGATACGTTAAAAGTTAATAGATAGTTGATTTTAGATGTTTTAATTAGTAAGATAATATGAATATATTATTATTATTTTACGGTATGACTGTTACCCGATTGTCTCAATAAGTGTTATATTAAAAAAATATTATTAACAACGTGTTTTATTACAGAAAGCATTAACTTTATACATTTCCTAATACGATATTGGAATTATATACAATTCTGAGGAAATTTATACATTTCCTAGGATATCTATGCATTAAATAGTTCTTCAAACAATATTTTATACATTTCCTAAATAGTATCGGAATTGTATACATTTCCTAGGATTTGTATACAATTCCTTGATTTCATACATTTCCGGTAACATATACAATAAAGTAAACTTTTCGATCGGATTACGGAATGGAAATTGTTCATTCTGTTATGTACAATATAATATTCATGGTATAATTTGAATATTATGGAATTCAGTCAAGGCTTTCTTAATTAGATGAAAATAAAAAAGTGTTGTATTATGCTTTGACTAGTATGTTACTAATGGCCGCACAACATCAACACCCTTTGTATTAAAAAAAAGGCGCGAAAGTTTAGTACATTAGCATTTAGCAGCTGGTAGAGATTGATGTTCGTTAGTATGTAAAAGATAAAAAATATGATCTTAGCCTAAATTTTAATGGTTGCATGTCTAAATACATCAAAGAAAAAAGTTTGAAAGAGAAACTACCGAAAAAGTATAATCACGGGCCATGTCTTTTTAAGCCGACCATAAAATCAGGAAGAGGTTCTTAATTGTTCGATTGTATTTTATTTATCTGTGTTGCAATAGAACTTTTTTCTAGGTCAACCGATTTTGATGATTTTATTTTGTTTTATTTGAAAGTCGGTGTTTGTCATGTGTCCCATTTAAATTTTACCAAGATTTGACCAGTTCTTTTTGTGTCATCCATGGTAATGCATATTATATATTGCATACAGAGTACATACATCGCTAATATCCTTATTTTTAATATTTTCAACCCGATTTCCTTATTTTTTTGTTAAAGTTTTGTATTACGTATATTAGTAATACTTTGTTTGACAATGATTGCTTTAATTAATGTAAGCCCTTGCGTTAATAGATTATTCACCGAGTTATTTGTTAAGTCAAATTATTAACTTTAGAATTACGTGGTAGAGTTAACATTTTCATATATATTTTGACATTCAACAAGTGTGTTTTTGAATTTGAATTTGACGTGTAACTTATACGAGTCAGGCCCTTATTCTTAAGTCTATGAACATGTAGGCATCGAATATTAGGAATAGGAATAATAATAGGAATAGGCATATATTCACGAATGTTGATGATGACGTAAAAGCAAACGTGGTTTATATATTGAAGTCATTTAGGTGGTTTTTCGGATAGCCATATCAATATTCCGTTAAAATGCTGGAGTTGTTATAATTTAATTATTAAGTGTTCCTATGGCGGTCCCATAGACACAGCCGACTGAGTTTCTCGCCGGATCTTCTCAGTGGGCCGCGATTCCGCTCCGCTAATAGATCCTGCGAAGCACTGCTCTTGCCAGGGCTATTGTTAGCAAATTCTCTCAGGTTCAGTCAGTGAGCTCACCTACCCGTCCACGAGAATTTGGAATAGTCCCTAGGGTTACCAGTGAATAAATAGGAAAACAAAAACTAAAATACATATATTAAAACTTCTTAGTGGATGGTAGGTTAAGTTATGTTTTCTCCTCAATTCTCCTGTTTCGATGTAAAGTCATTTTTTGTTATCCAGGTTCCGGAGTACGGCGGCGGAGCTCGTGTGGTGTGGGCCATGACAGCCGGAGACAGGGAGGTGGAGGCCCAGGCGAAGAAGGGCGAGGATGGAGGCGCAAGCGACCGTGACAGCCGCGCCGCTACCGCACTCAAGCAGTACTGGTGCATAGGACTCAGGATTATTGAACTGGTAAGTGGAATCTTTATTTTTTTATTGCTTAGATGGGTGGACGAGCTCACAGCCTACCTGGTGTTAAGTGGTTACTGGAATCCATAGACATCTACAACGTAAATGCGCCACCCACCTTGAGATATAAGTTCTAAGGTGTCAAGTATAGTTACAACGGCTGCCCCACCCTTCAAACTGAAGCGCATTACTGCTTCACGGCAGAGATAGGCAGGGCGGTGGTACCTACCCATGCAGACTCACAAGAGGTCCTACCACCAGTAATTACGCAAATTATAATTTTGCGGGTTTGATTTTTATTACATGATGTTATTCCTTCACCGTGGAAGTCAATCGTGAACATTTGTTAAGTACGTATTTCATTAGAAAAATTGGTACCCGCCTACGGGATTCGAACACCGGTGCATTGCTAGATGCGAATGCACCGGATGTCTTACGAATCAATTTAAGGCGCATTTTACAAACTAAATGTGCGTCGTCACAATTATCTGCTCGACTATGAATGAATCGGCTGAGTTCCATCTGATATTGTGGTTAGTGGAGCTCATAGACATTGCGACGTGAATGTCACCTCCTGTCTTGAGACTTGAGGTCTGGAGTGATTACGCAAATTATATATATTTTTCACGGAGCTGTTCCTTCATCGTGGAATTCATTCCTGAATAATTTTATTAAGGACGTATTTAATTTTTTTTAAAGTTGTTAACTAATTTGAACATTGGCACTGTCGCTTCGCTGGATACACTAGCCGTCTTACCCTTTAAGAAGCGACGAATTCTTACTTCTACAAATACTTCCCCGTTATCCTTCTCTAGGAAATGATATTCTCTATTTTATTATCTATTCTATAAATTATGTATATTAAAGCCACTGATAATATTGGCTACCAATTTCGAGAACGATACAAGTATCCGCAGAACTAGAAGGGGCGTGGTTGTTATTTCAATGTAATAAGAACTAGGAATTTGTCTCAAATTGGGCCAGTCACGTTGCGGCGGTCCGTGTTCTCCTGCATTTTATTAGAGTATAACCCGACACACCATACTAACCTTACTAATAAAATTTTCAAATAAAACCTTCTACAATCATTTAATCGATAATCGTTAAATAAATCAGAAGTCTATTTATTAATTTGCAGGGTTGAATTTATGAGAACCGAACGTATTGCGACGGCACAAGGTTTTAATTGAGATAATTGTATTGTGTCCTTGGAACTAAAGCCTTCCTTATTCACAGGCTTAATTATCGAACGCCTTATTGTGATGATGATCACGTTTGACTCACTGCTATGATGGTTCGAGATTGTGAGAAGAACCTTCAGAGTTTATGTGTGTTGTGTTCGTACAAAAGTAATGTATTGCTACTTTGTTGTTGACAAATTGCCGTAAATATTACGAAATCTGATGTTATTCGTTTAGGTTAGATATATGGGTCTTGCCTTTAAAGTACAATGAGGAAGTTATATTGTGACTTTTTTTTTTTAATATCTGGCCTAATTATTGCTTGTTTTGTTTATTTTATTTTATTTTGGCTCTCCGTTTCTAAGTCGCAAGATTATTAACATTTTTTACGCAAGTACTATTGATGATCACCGTTTTATATCCAATACATAGATCCAATATAAGTTGTCATTGAAACATTGTGATATTAAAGTTTAATTAAAACACAATTCGATAGACGGAATCATGAAAATGTTTTGGAATATAAAAACAATAGTATTTTGTGTGATTTTTCATTTTCATTTTATTATTTCTTAACTTTCGAGTAATTTACAATTTTCGTGGTCGCCGACGGGTTAAACTCGAGGCTAAGCCGTAAAATTACTTTTCATTATTCATAAAATAGTAAATAAGCACGTATGAAAGTTTTGACTTAAGGACTTGCACTAAGCTCAATGATATGCAATAATTTATAGAAAAGCAACCAATTTTCTAATCAAATGTCTATCATCGTTGGAAAGACTATAAATTATTAACAATATAAACATGTTATTAAACCAACCACGGATTGACGGCATTGAATCGTTTTGCCGCAAAAGTCGATGTGAAAGTTTATAAAAAAAAAAAACCACGCAAAGTCGCTGAGCAATTGGAAAACTATTTACCGCATACTCACTATACCTAATAACTACTCATAAAAGGAGAAAAGACTTATTATGGGTCACCCACCCGCACTTTCACTTATCTTTACAGTTTTTTTCAAATTACGTGACGTATTTTTATTTTATTTTTTGTCGAATTGATATCTCCGTTTAAAATTCGCTGGCGTCCATCACGTTTCGTTTGAACAGTCGTTGATAGAAAAATTTTGATAGCTTGTTTTTTTTTGTTTTTTGTTCTTAATTCGTTCGTTGATTAAGATCTAAATACCGTATACTTACGTACTTGGACAGGTAAATTTATATGCACTGAGATCTTGACTAGTGATTTAAATTAATTGTATACTTACTATAGTTTGATTAAATTCTCGGATCGAAAACGCCGTATGGTCGTATTAAAAAAAAAACTGAATTTATATATCGGGACAATAAAAAAAATAAAGCTATGCTTTTTTCTTGTTGCTTATACAGGTGAATAAGTTGACGATCCACCTTATATTAAGCGGTTACCAGAGCACATATGCATCACGACGTTAAAACAGCCAGCCATCTTGAAAGGTCTATCTGTGTCCCAATTGTATAATCATTACCCAATTTTATTTTCGGGTTTGACTTTTATTACACGATATTATTCGTTCATCGTGAAAGTCAGTCGTGAAACTGGGTAAGCTACAAAAAAATAGTGCCTTCGTGCGAGATTTGAACACTAGCCTATAGTCGCCACGATGGATACCAGTACACCAGAGATCTTAAACTTCCAGACCTAAGATGATTTCAAAATACGCGAACGGAAGAAGATAAATACACTAAAGCCTTTTTTTAGATAGCCTATTTGAATAGTTCCTTATGGATAATTCAATTATTCGAGAGCAAAGGCGATATAAATTATACAAATGAAAATTCTAGAAAGTTCTGAAGTTGACTTTCCCACTAGAATTCGTTTTCCAGGGGCGTAAAGCTTCTTCTTCTTACCCTAATCCCACCTTGCGTCAGATGCAGCATGTTCTCTGGCATGAGTTTTACGACCAGCCACTTGTCTAACGTCAGCCCTCCTTGGGTTATATCTTCATTCTTCATACTATATATTTCAAGGGCAAATAGATAAATACATATTTTTTTTACATCAACCTTTACATTTTTGTCATTATACATTTACAGCCAACTATGAAGTCTTCACAATGAACAACGTGTTTAAATCGAGATGTTTGTTTCAGATAATCGCCATTATCGCGATCGGCCTGATAGTGAGCCCTCTGTACTCTCAGCATGTGGTCCAATCTGATCTGCGTCACATCGCGCTCATATACTCCGCTTATTCGAGTAAGTACATATTATTCGATTACTACATTCATGAAGTTAATGTGGAAGGTGTCCAATAACAACAGAACGGTCCGCAGATTCGTCAGACGCCTGATTGGATGTACGATTATTCCGTGGCACGGCGCCATCTTGATACAATACAAATTCTACTCGGGCTCCCAGACATTTTCTACTGTATTACAAACAATCGAATAAACCGTCGAATACACCGTCCTGGAGTCCGACGAGCGAACTAACCCATAGATAGACACAGCCCACTGAGTTTTTCGGGATCTGCTCAGTTGGTCGCGATTCAGATTCCGTTGTAGAATCTGCGAAGCACTGCTCTTGCTAGAACCAGTGTTGGCAAACTCACTCAGGTTGAGCCCGTGAGCTCATCTACCAGGGAATAACGGGAATAGCCCCTTAGGTATCAGCGAATAGGTGGGGGGGAAAAATAAACAAGATGAGAAGAAATATGTTCAATCTTCGAATGATTGCAATATTTATCACGAATCCAAGTGGTAGGTATAGAAATTTTTCATTAAATTCAAATTAGGTCTGAAACCATACAAAACTGGTGGGTAGTTGTGTTACAAAAAAATAATAGATCAGAGATTTTTTTTGTTTGCCATGCGATTTTCTACTTTAAAGTGAAGTATCATTACTCCTTATAGTTAAAAGTATCGACGGATGTTTCGCATTATTACCCTTGTTTGGTTCACACTAACACCATGATGTAATAGTTTGGGGTAAGTGAACTCATACAATGGCGTGACCATCGATATCCTAAAGGAAATGATTTCAGTGTCTTTCGCACTTTATGGCATGTTTAAAGGCTTATTTTAAGGTATACTCACTTGCCCCAAAATCTTTTATATTACGGGATATGTGAGATTTTGTTGTTCAGTTTCTCTCTGGCTTATTCCTGGTCATCTTCCTTAGATTACTGTCTGAACTTTTGTGTGTGTTCATTGCGTCATTTTTCGTGTTAAGCATTTTGGATCTAGATAGGTTTAGGTTTAGATATCACTAGATATTATTACTTGTACGCCTAGCCAGCCGAAAAACGTTTTTCTTCAAATTGAAGTGGCCTTACCATGACGGTAGACTATCGACTACCAGCAATTTATTAACATTGTTTATGGCATGTGTAGATTTCCACCATTCTTTGAACTTTTAGCAACCGATATTAAAAAAGACTTTATTAGTTGATCCACGATAACGAACTATTGTAAAGGTTTGCTTTTTTTGCGATGTAGCTCCAATATAAGGAGACATTGTTTGGAAACTAACAAAATTGAATAATAAAATCTTTGTTGAGACCCTGACCTGATTGTGACGATAGTTTCTGTTCTAATCATTCAATTTAACGCAATTGTTCGTAAAATTTTATCTGGTGCTTCACGGCTGATCGATTCTAAATAAGCTAAGTCGTTTTATTTGAGTTAAAACAAGGTTTTTTTTTTGTAATCGAATCTTATTTATTGAGTAACCCAAGAAATAGCAGCAATAGTAAAATTTCCATGATTCCAAGATACAAATTGCCAATCTGTATTTGGTAAATGAAAATTCATAAGATTCTTAGATTTCTTTAAGTAATTAATCTAATATAGTACATGTCTAGATTCGAGAAGAGATAAAGTATTAAATACAAAATCGATATTTATCAATGGCGATTAATGAAATATTTACATTAAGATTATAATTGAGGAACGACTGGCCTTATATCTAGAGCGGACTACACCTGCCGTTTTGAAGGGCGAATTTAAAGAAAATATTTAGGTACATATATGTAGAAGTCAATCAAGTCACAGTCCAAAAAAAATGGCTTTACATTACTGAGCATCTATCCAAAACGGGAAAATTTACACTAAAAACAGATTGAGAGCTTCTTTTTCTATCAAAACAATGTAATTAACGTCAATGTTTCTTAAAATAACGTATCTAAATATATAAAAAGTATAATTATGCAACATTTGCATAACGATTATCGCGAAGTGTCATTGACACTAACCCAATAATCCATTCTGCGGTTTCACTCGTTAATTCCCGGAAAATCGATTAGGTTGTACTGTGTGAAAGTAAAATCGGCACACCACTTACGGAACGGTCAGTTTTACTTGAATTATCGCATTTCCCTGTTTGTTATCGATTTTATTGTTTCGATTTGTGTTTTTATTGATTATTGTATAATTTTTTTTATTGCTTAGATGTGTGGACGAGCTCACAGCCCACCTGATGTTAAGTGGTTACTGGAGCTCATAGACATCTAAAACGTAAATGCGCCACCCACCTTGAGACATAAGTTCTAAGGTCTCAGGTATAGTTACAACGGCTGCCCCACCCTTCAAACCGAAACGCATTACTGCTTCACGGCAGAAATAAGCAGGGTGGTGGTACCTACCCGCGCGGACTCTCAAGAGGTCCTACCACCAGTAAAAATCCGCGGAATGTTTTAAAAACGCATACAAAAACACACATTATGTTCTTATTTCGATTTTCACATTTCAGGAGTTCTCGATATTACGGCTCTAAATAATAATGTGTTTAATGTGAATTGACGTGAAAGTTTAAAACAATTCGTAGACAAAAGAAACCTTCATTTTTATATAGGTATAGTACTCCGGCCTTTGCTCTGAAATTAAGTTTGATTCTGTTTCAACTGTTGCTATTGTTTGACTAAAAGGAGTCGTTTCCGTGTCTGTTGTAATTGTATAGATTAGCTTAATTTGTTTAAATTATTCTCATGTCATTGGCATGGTAAGTCATGGCATGTAATTTTTTGCCTCTAATAACGAATCCAAATGAGTTTATTACGTTGAAACATTTACTACAACGCATACTTTAGTTCATATAAATCATAATCACCTCAACACTTTGAAATCTGTTTGAAAAATCTGAGCAGAAATACATGAGTCGCTGTGAAAGTTTTAAATACAGTAGTCGCAAAATACGTTCGGTCCCTCATCGATGGAAAACAAGTCTATAACTCATAAAATACTCGATTCTATTGAAAATACATTGGTTCTGTTCCAATTGTTACGAACGTTGGTTTATTGAGGGTAATGTCGTTTTGTTAACGCGATATCGCTTAAGCAAGACCAACTTGATTGTGCATGATCCATTTAAAACAATATTTCTTTTACAGGAAATAAATAAATATTTTAATAGTTTAAAAGGGTTAAATTGCTTCTTTATTCCTTACCTATTCGCTGGGAGCCTAAAGGGATATTCCAACTTCTCATGGACTGTCAGGTAAGCTCATGGGCTCAACCTGAGAGAATTCGCTAACACTAGACTTAGCAAGAGCAGTGCTTCACAAAATCTACCACCGGATCGGAGTCGCGACCCACTGAGAAGATCCGGCGAGAAGCCTAAGTGGGTTGTGTCTGTGCGATACACCTATGTGGAACTACATTTAATATCTGTGTGCTTAGTGCGAGCTTTTTAACGTTCTCGATAGCGCAAAAGTTAACTCAAATTTGTATGGTAGAACGTTTGCCTACGTTTGCCGCTAGGGGCGCTGTTCCAACTGCATACAAAATTAACTTTTCTCTATCGAGAAAAAACTCGCACTAAGCCACTGGTACGTCGAATTAGCCTGGGTGGGATGTGAAAGATGGAATAATCCTGGCGTCGCTTTTTCACCTCAAAAGCCGATCTTTGGTTCTATACATACATCAAGTGGCCCCAATGCACTTGCTCATAACAACCAGGCGTTGTGCCGCGAACCAATCACAACTCGAAAAGTTTGACAAACTCTGGCATGGCATGAGCCTTCGATATTTCAAATATGAACCTCTCATTGAATCAGCCTTTTTTGTTTTAGGTTTCATAATAATAACGAGCGTTTTAATAATCGCCCGCTTGTTTGGCGAGACGGTCGGCTGGAGGACTTCTATGGCGTTTTCCATACTTGGCGCCATTATGTTCACGGCAGCCGCCGCGGTTATATTCTATGGTGAGTATTAATTACTATCGAATTGGTAAGGGCTTCTGGCAAGAAGCAACCGACGTTCTTGAGACTTCGAACTCATGACGAGTGGCTCAAAAATCTATGGGCTTCTGGTAAAGTAGAATTGTAATTGAATTTATTGTTCCGTATATGGATAAAAGGCGTGGATTCTGTATTTGCTTAAAACATCAATGGGTTTTCATCGTTGTGGTACTAGATTGATGACTTATAGCAATGAAAACAGACGCATTAAGATAATTAGGCTTATTAATCTGGCAGCGATACCATAATACGATGTCTAATCAATTAGGTCAGCTAAATTACTTTTCTGGAATTTTCCTTGTTGATGCTCATGTTGATTTAGCGGGAGGCATTGTAATTTAGGTATAACTAAATACCGGTTAGTTGCAATTGAAAAATTAATAATAAATTATTTTATTGCAAATAACTGTAGTAATAATCTAAGTATTCACATTGCACACATTGTCTATGCCCACGAGATCCGAATAGGAAAGCGCCACGGTTACGCTCATTAAAAACAACACGTTTTGTCTATGGGGAACCGTGTTAGACTTCCGGTTATTTTAATTTCGCACGAACCATTACGGTACTAAATAGTTTTGTATGTTCGATGTTTAGAACTTGTATTTATAATTGAGAAAGCAATTTTTTTTAATTAAACATTGCCTTGTAATGGCTGCCTTATAACAGTACAGTTTTTTGTTGGAAAGAAACCGAAACTTGGCTAGGTTTTTTTTATGATAGACGAGCTCAAGGGTCGACTGGTCTTAAAGAGTAATCAGAACTGGATAATAATAGCATGACGGCTTGCTTTGAGAGATGGGAACAAAATCGAATTTGGGATTAATAACGGGTATCATATATTTCAAACCGGAGCACACGCTTCACGGTAGAAAAGTACCGCACAGATAAATCGTCTTTTTGCATTAAAAGTGTATAATTTCCAAAAATATTCGAAATTGAGTTAATATGCGGAATCATTTGGTATCACCAGTATTTTTCTCATAAATACCGTCAAAAGAGCGTAGCTTAGTATTAGTCTTTTTTTTTTAGTTTACCTATATTTACCTATATTTGACTACTATTAACAAAATTAATACATAATTTTATCTTACTTTAAAACACAGATAATGTAACTGGTAAAAAAATAAAAAATAAATGTTGCAAAGATGATTAATAATAAAAATATCACATGTTAAACTTTTAAAACACTTTCCTGTAAAATTAGTAAGTTTTGAGATTATACAGTTTTAGTGCGAGAAGACGAAATGTGCTTTATAGAATTATTACGCTTCATTCAAAATTGGACCCTACGTCTCAAGATAAACGGCGGCATTCAAGTTACATTTTGAGGGTTTCTTCTTTTCTTATGTGTTCGTGCGGTCATTCACCCAATCGATTGAAACTTTATAAAAATATTATTAGCATAATTAAAACTAATTTTACGGTTTGATGTCCCGTTTTTTATTGTCATTGTCAAACAGGCAATTTTTTGAAATGTCGGAATTAATGTAATGAAAATAAAAAAAATGCGAGAATAGATTGTAAAAGTAGTCTTATTACTTTTTTTTATTGCATAAGTGGGTGAACGATCTCACAGCCCACCTGGTGTTAAGTGGTTACCGGAGCCCATAGACATCTACAACGTAAATACCGCCACACACCTTTAGATATTAGTTTTAGGGTCAATATAGTTGTGTTATGTCATAACTTTCGAAAACCAATTAAAATATCATGTTTTTATTAATTCTGGATTTCAACAAAAGATATGTACTCTTAACTAATGTATTATTATAATAATCGTCGCAGCGAACTAGTTTCGGACTAGCGTGTTATAAGAATATTTTTTTTACAGACTGGCACAAATCTTACTACGCGAACCTACGTCCGAACAAACAGACTTACGACCTCCTAATCTCCTCTGGAGTGTTTGCTGTCATCAACGTGCTCGTTTTCATCATCCACGCTGTATTAACTTTCAGAAAGGAAGCCGACTATTGAACTAATTTCACGAACAGTTAACTAATTTTTAAGACCGAATGATTGTTAAATCTTTTGCCTATCTTATCCGTAAAATTATCTTATAGAGATTTCCATAGTTTCATTTTCTTATATTTTAAAATAGTTGTTTGCTTTATTAATTATTGAGTAAATTATATTTTGTATAATTTAATATTTTTTTCGATAGGTATATCCTTATTTTTTTATTGAACGTAGAGTTACTTTAAATAATGGCATTCAATAAAATATAGTTCTTGTCTCCTGTAAAACGATTCGTGGTGCATCTCACATTCGTGGTTTTAGGTTAGAGATATTACCTTATAAGGTAAGTATGTAATGGGTACTGCATTATTTGTATTATTTATGCATTAATGTTTTAAAATTAGAATGATTAAATTATTATTAATCTATTTAATTTAGTATACATAGATTAAATTGTTAATATACTTAAGTTGAAGTTGCCCACAGATGTAGCTATTCAAATTATTACTGGGGGACATTTTTTGGGTGACATTTTGACAACTGTCATTGTTGTCAAGTTTTGTTACGTCAAGTATTTTTCTACACTTCGGAATTTAAAATGACAATAACTTTTAACGACGTTATTATTCGGCAATTCGGCAGCTACATTTTATTGCTAAATACGGCAGCTACATTTTAGTATATTTATAAATATAGCAGCTATATTTTATTTAAAAATTCGGCAGTTAAATTTTATTTTAGAATTCAGCAGCTACATTTTATTGTTAAATTCGGCAGCTATATTTAAAAAAAACCGCAGCTACATTATAGTATAGTTATAAATATAGCAGCTATATTTTAATTCAAAATTCGGCAGTTAAATTTTATTTTAGACTTCAGCAGCTACATTTTATTGCTAAATTCGGCAGCTATATTTAAAAAAAAAATCCGCAGCTACATTTTATTACAGGTCTAAATATAGCAGCTATATTTTATTTTAAAATTCGGTAGTTACATTTCATTTTAGAATTCAGCAGCTACATTTTATTTTAGAATTCAGCGGCTACATTTTATTTTTAATTTCGGCATCTACATTTTAACATTGAATCTGACATCTGAATTTTAGTTTTAAATTAGGCAGCTGCCTTTAATTTCAAATATCAGCGGCTACATTTTAGTTTTAAATTCAGCAGCTACATTTTATTTTTTAAATTAGCAGTTATTTTTTATTTATAAAATAAGAAGCTACAGCTTTTTTTTAAATTCAGCAGCTATATTTTAGATATACATTTAGCAGCTATTTTATTTCTAAATTCGGCGTCTACATTTTTGATTCAATTTCGGAGCTACATTTTTTTTTAATTTAGCAGCTACGTTTTAATTGTAAACTTAACAACTATACTTTATTTTAGAATTTAGATTCGGCATCTATATTTTTTTACTACATTTTTTTTAAATTTAGTAACTACATTTTATTATTAAATTCAGTAGATACATTTTATTTTAAAATTCAGCAGCTATATCGTAGTTTTAAATTCCGCAGCTACATTTTGTTTTTAAATTCAATTAGAGATTGACTATTTATGGTAAAAAAATAAATATATATATATATATATTTATACACGCCGCAAACAAAAAAAAGACCAAAGTTTCCATTTTTTTATATTAAAAATTGTTTTCAAGGTAGTAAAGGTTTTTTTTTCTTCATAAAATTAAATATCTAATCATTAAGTTTCAATGTAGACTTTCAAAGTGATCGATTCAAAGCAATCATATATAATGAGACAAATTCAACTATTTTTCATATTGTGCTCTAAAATGGCAGTTTGACGCGGCTATACACAGCTGTTTTTATAAAGAATGAAACTTAGCTAGGTTGGCTAAACCAAGAAATGTAATTTGACCGTGACCGTCGTATTTCTGTGGGAATTTAACCAAACGCATGTGTTTTGATAAATTATCATAATTAATATGCAGCTTGAATATGCAGTTACCGAAATAGACTATAGACATCATTTTTTACTGGTGGTAGGACCTCTTGTGACTCCGCACGGGTAGGTACCACCACCCTGCCTATTTCTGCCGTGAAGCAGTAATGCGTTTCGGTTTAAAGGATGGGGCAGCCGTTGTAACCGTACTCAGACCTTAGAACTTATATCTCAAGGTGGGTTGCGCATTTACGTTGTAGATGTCTATGGGCTCCAGTGATCAGTTAACAACAGGCGGGCTGTCAGCTCGTCCACCCATTTAAGCAATAAATAAAATCCAGTTTTAAATTAATTGACATTTAAATATATTTAAGCTATTTTAATAATGGTTCTCTTTTTAGAAGAGCTAATAGGCAGCAGCAAAAAGGGCAGCTATTTTCACATTACTTATCAGTATTTAATTTTTGTGTTTTTCTATGGTAGCTTTATATATAGTATTTACACGGCACTTTTTAGCCAATGATATTATCATTTCGTATTTCGTTTTAATGTCTTCTTAAATTAAGGTTTTTAAATAAAATAATAACTAGGTACTACATTTTCTTACACGCCACAATGTTTAGTTAATTTTATTTTATTAAGAGCAAAACCACAATCCATTAGGAATATAATTAAAGGTGCGTGGCGCATTTACGTTGTAGATGTCTATGGGTTCCAGTAACCACTTAATACCAGGTGGGCTGTGAGCTCGTCCACACATCTAGGCAATAAAAAAAGTTTTTTTTTAAAGTAAATCCAATTCAAATCTTAAGGGACACACGGACGATGTGTATAGGGTTATTTTAAATTTTAATATTACATGTTTTGGTTTTATTCAATTGAATCTTTCCAATTACAAGATCGCGAATATGAAAATAGTAAAAACAAAATCGTTTTACAAGAGACACAAATTGACCTTAGATACGTTGAACTCAATCGTTTGTAACAGACAAATGTCAAGTGCGTTTTGGCGCTAAAATTATTGTTTTGTCATAATTTGAATACATTCTCAGATTAAATCATATTTAGCTCGTAAGTATTTAAGGTGCATGTATTCTAAATAAATATCGGTTATTTTAATCTTAGGAAATGCAGAAATTTATAGTATTTTAATTATTCATCGCAATTACTGGAACATTCCGTTATCTATAAATATAATATAGTATGACCTGTGCTGGCTGGTATCACTATTCCATTTTGGAAGCAAAGAGATTAGGCATTTCAGTTTGAAGTTATCCAAAATAATGACAAACAAACAAAAATAGTTTCGGAATCCGTCATTTTATACGTTAGAAATTTATGCTATTCGTGTATATCAAAATTTGTATTAATACTTATTAGGGACAATATTTAAAAAGTAAATAAAGCAAAATCGAAGTTGTAACTGATTTACGATTTTTTTACTCGTTTTTTTTTTGTGAACGAGCAAGAGGCACAGGAATTATGAAATGGAATTATGTTTTAATCGTAATCTAAGTTTAAAAATAATTAATTCATGTTAAGTAAAATTATAAATGTATAAAGGGAAGAACCAAAGCAGTAATCAGTATCCGTCCAGTTGTAGTTAAGTTACTTTTCTATCTTTTCTTTCAATCAGGGATGTGTGTACATGTAGCTTTTATGATCGTTAATTAAATATTAATACTTGAAGGTTTTCAAACCGATAAAGCGTTAAATAAATAAAGAAAAACTAAAATACGCTCCAAATCTTGCTAGCGTGAAAGTATTTCACGTCTCATTTTCCCTTCGTTTTTCTGTTACAAGCTACCTAGTATTGTATGAAATTATGCGCTAGTGATGAGCAATGCTTTTCAATTTATCATAACAACGATTACTACGAAACTCCATTTATAAAACGATTGTACAATTTTGCAGTACATAACATCTCTAGCATACTTCTCTTACTACACTGATATGTTCTGATTAATTTTAGTAGTAGCTTTTAGGTTTATCTTCAAATAAAATTTTCGTTTCTTCCTTAATCTTAATGTCATTTATTTAATATTTTTTGTTTATTAAAATTGAATACGTTCTAAAATGTAATTCGTATGTCGCAATGGAAAGATAACATAAAAACGTAATTTTTTGTTTCGTAAATGTAAAAATAACAATAAAAACATCATCATCGTTATACTGTTAGTTTATAGCTTGTAGGTTAATAAATACAGCATAACATATTACATAAAATAGCATGTAGTTAATTAATAAATAATCATTATAACAATCACAGATCCGGCGCTAATGTTACCTTAAAAAACCATGTTTTCGAAAATCAACGTGAAAACATTTGAAAATAAATAACAGGTACTTCTGTAATTGAACAGGACGCATCGACTAAAAGCTCTGAATCTCTAGGGCCGGTTTTTATTTAAATTGAAAATGTCTCTCAATTCTTTATTTATAAAACAGATTTATAATATTAAATTTTGTATTGAAGATTAAAACTTATACTATATAATATGATAACCGTTTATACTTATTTACCTACCATGTATATTTTGTGTAATCGATTAAATTTAAATAAAAAAATAAAACAAAAGAATGTGTTTTACTATGTGTTAAACTAATAATGTGGCACTGAGGAATCAGATTTTATATGATACTAGCTGACCCGGCAGAGTTCGTAGTGCTTCAATCGATAAGTAAAAGACCTAAGCTTTTGTATAAAATAAACTTAAAGCAAACAAAAGAAACCCGTCCAGGGGAGGGACACATCAAAGGAAAAACAAATATTTATTTTTATTTAATTCCGAGCATTTCCGTATTTATATACCTTTTAAAACCTTCTCTGGACTTTCACAAATAATTCAAGATCAAAATTAGCCAAATCGGTCCAGCCGTTCTCGAGTTTTAGTGAGACTAACGAACAGCAATTCATTTTTATATATATGATTATACTAGCTGACCCGGGTGAATTCGTAGTGCTTCAATCGATAAATAAGAGACCTAAGCTTTTGTATAAAATAAACTTAAAACAAACAAAAGAAACCCGTCCAACGGAAGGGACACATCAAAGGAAAAACAAAATTGTTATTTTTATTTAATTCCGAGCATTTTCATATTTATCTACCTTTTAAAACCTTCTCTGGACTTTCACAATTAATTCAATACCAAAATAAGCCAAATCGGTCTAGCCGTTCTCGAGATTTAGCGAGACTAACGAGCAGCAATTCATTTTTATATATATAGATAGATGATGAATTATGACACGACACGCTTCTGTCAGCACTCTGTAATATTCTACTTTGGAATGTTCCAAAAAACCTTAAGCCATGCTAGGATTTTTAATATACTCTACTTCAAAAAATTCGAACGGTTTATTTTAATGTAGTAAACGCCAGATAATTATTCTGTATAACGTTGAAGTAGCAGAATGGAAACAAATTGCATAATAATAAACAAGAATGAAACAAAGCTAGATTAACAAGAAAAAAATCGATATAAAAATATGATTAACAAGATACAAAAGAATGAAAAACGCAAAAAAGTTTACTATGCGCTATGGACGTGTCTTTAATATTTTATCCTAAATAACGCTTTGTCCTTGTTGGTAGATTTAGCTCTTTGTTGGAATGGACTCAGAATATCGTACGCTCGGCTTGAATCTTTTTTCGTCTTTCCTGTTCCATAGTCTGTGAGTGAAAATGATAACGATAAAAGGGTAATGATGATAGCCTCGTACGTTTCCCAGTAACTGGACACGAAATATTGCATTAGCTAGTATGGTCAACGTCAATTCGACCAGCAACGTCACAAAATCTGGGAAACATGATTTTAGTGGGGTTGATTTTCATTTTGTGCATTTGATAGCGAGACTGATAAGAATATGATTGCTTGTTGTATGCTTACGACCCTTACCAGTTTCTAAGTCGAAAGCCGAGCACAATGAATCGTCAAGGCGTTAGGAGGCTGGAACAATCGCTATTGATGATTGCAATAAGTATTTCGAGTTGATTGAACGATTTCAATTGGAATAATTGGTTACTAACAGTAAAATCGATTTTCGACATCGTCCCTACTCTAGAACCGTCGCTCTGACATCTGTCACACGTTTCAATCGCAATTTACTACTGAACTAAGCAATTTACGACAGAGTAAAGATATTTATTTTAAAAAAGATCGATGAATTTCAAATAAATTACATATTATCTTAAATATTTAAAAAAAATGATAAAAAATTCTGATACTCTATGAACATAACATTTGCAATTCTCAATATATTAATGAACCTGATAGCTTCTTGAGAACAATAAATTATTTAATACAATAAATTAAACTATAATAATGTATTGAGGTATAGCACCGCGTATTCAATTTTAACTTGTAATTATACGAAACTAAACTTACCTTTTCAGCTTTAGCCAAATAAATCCAGAGTTTACGCCAAGTCGAAAATTTCTTTTGGTCACTGAAATTGTACTGCATTTCTTTGGAGGCATATCGTGTACTCAAAGGTGACCGGTAATTACAGTATTCGGTATTTTGCAATTCAACAGGGGCGTCAATTGTGGTCATTTTATCGAATTTATTTCACAAATTTTACGTTAAAGTCCTATAAATACTACAAACAAGTTGACAGCTGACGGAATACTGAGTCACATAACCTAAGAACAAACGATCTTCGTTGGGCGCGAAATTTCAACATCAGTGATAACAAGGTTATCGCTTGCTATTAGTTGTTATTCTTATATTTACTGATGTAATATTAAAACTTGTAACAAAACCGTATTATGTTGTATTTAATTTACATTCAATTATTTCCGACCTTGAACTAGAAATGACTTTTAAAATCTGGTGTTTACCACTGACTATTACATCTAAATTGAGATTTGGTTTTGTTTTGTTTGTTAGACCTTTTTGTTAAAGTTAAATTCCTTAGCAACAATATCAATCAGTAAAATATTGTTATTAATATCAGTAAGTAAATATTGCATCATTCAAAACATTCAATTTTTCTGCATGGTGGTATCGTTTATTACCATGGGGGCTTCTCAGTTTTATTAGGCCGGATGATGATGATGAAATATCCCTATTAGCTAAAAGACAGCTGCGTCACTAATGCATTTGCCATCAAATCGGAATCATAGCTAACTAAGATCCGACGAGACACCAAGGAAGCTGATACTGTGGGTTAAAGTTAAGTCTTTCACGAGCTCTGTCGAATGCGGTGACCTGTGCTCTGGCTGGTGCTAACGTTAGAACTAGTAACGTCCGTAACAGCGAGAGCGAATCGGGTGGATCTATCAGTGTGCTTAGTGCGAGTTTTTTAACGTTCTCGATAGCGTAAAAGTTAGCCCAATTTTGTATGCAGTTGGAACAGCACCCTTAGCGGCAAAGTAGGCAAACGATCCCATTCCATACAAATATGAGTAGAGGCAAGAGTTATTGGATCTGATGGATCCGTAAGGACGTGTCTAGGGCGACGACGGTAAAGTCTGCCGAGAATAAACGCGGCACGATCGCTGACTGTTTTAATATGCGGGCGGAATGTCATAGATGCATCCAGGGTAACTCCCAGGTACTTCACCTTCCTGACCCAGGAAATAGTTTGGTAAGAGGGTGATCGGGGGTGTGGGGCTGTATACAATGCGCTCTGCCTTCGAATGCAGCAAACTATTAAATTGAAAATATAGTAATATAGATAGCATGAGACACATGCTATTAAATTATTTTTCCGGTTTTCACGTACTTACCAATCATAGTATAGATCAGGTTATTTATTCATTTCAGGCAACTAGTGAGACAGACTCGCTCGCACTACGCACTCATTAGTCGCAACCTATCGTAAGGTAATGGTAGTATAATGTGTATAATCCGAAAGCTTACATTTAGTGCCATCGACAACTGTACCAAGTTATGTACCCTTCCTGGCTGAGCCTTTGCTCCTCTATCTGTCCTGGTGAAACTGGAAAGCAATCCTTCAAACATAATGTTTTTTTTTATGATTGAAAGATTACTGGAGGCCCGAAGGCCTTTCCAGTTTCACCAGGACAGGTGGGCGAGCAAAGGCTCAGCCAGGAGGGGTGGGATTTGCTAACAACTGCCCGAGCGCCTCCGGAGGAGACCTGACAACTCAAGAGCAATTGCTTCGCGAATGAATCTACTACCGGATCGGAATCGCGACCCGCTGAGAAGATCCGGCGAGAAACTCAACGGGCTGATGCATGGGTTAGGTTGCACGTCGACCTCTTTGTCGAGTTCGACGAGTACGGTTACCGGGGTCCCTAAGCCTGCTTCTATTAGAGCTGAAGGCGTCTAATGCAAAGGTTATTGGATCTAGATGGATCCGTAATGACGTGCAAACATAATGTACAAAGTTTCATCACAATCGGATGAGTGGTTTAGAAACGCACGGAAGGACGAAACATAAAAACACTCATTTTGTTTTTTTTTATAGATCAACATTACGCTGGGGAGTACTGGTTATTAAAAATAATTAATTAAATTAAAAAGAGAAATTTATTTATTTACAAATACAAAATTTGATACTAAAATGATTGTAGTACGTTATGTTTAAGCCTACCTTTCTTACATTATTAATTCTGTTTAGAAGCGTCCGATAAGGCACTGATATTTTGAACACACAAACTTAAAATTTAACAAAGGTAATTGAAACATAAAATAGAAAAAAAAAAAATTTAATGTATTCTATAACATTTGTTTTGGTATTTAAAAATAAATATTCATTTTTGAATTTATAACAATATAAGACTTGTTTTTATTATATTTTATAGTAACATTCGTTTCTGCACCTGAAGTGAATTTCATTATATAACAAAAGTTTTTTTATACCTATATTTTAAGCGATTTATGGACTACATAGAACAAATGTGTAAAAGCTACATTCCAAGGTTTTTTTATGCTTCGTCTTGCATCCAATTTGTCACAGGAGGCAGTGCCTCAAGTGTAGATAGCGAACATGATGTCAATTCTTATACCACATCCTAGACATTTGTTTCTTGGTTCATTAGCAAATACGTGTTTTGTATCAAATTTACTCATTGAAAAAGTCGTTAAGCTCTAACGTTTTGAACCCTATTTGGACTTTTACTTATTTCATTTTGCTTTATGCATTACAATTTTTCCATTTTAAATTCCTTTCAATTTAGATCTTTAACAGTACAGTTAAAGTAATAGTTACCTATTAGAAAAATGTTCATAATCTGTTCTTGGACTTACAAAACGATTACTTATTGAAGAGCTCAAAATACGCCAATAATATTAAATTAAACGTGTCATAAATATATCTTTTTAATCTTAACAAAATAAAATTCTTAGCTCTAAATCTATATTTATATATAATATATTTTTTAATTTCATTACATTTCTGATTAGCATCGCGCAGCTATCGATTATTGCACTGGCAACATTGCTTTACAAAAACTAAGCTTTCTTCTTCAACGACTGCATCATCTTTTCAAGCTTCATTGCCTTTTGTAGATCACCTTTGATTTTCAGTTTTCCCATCATGAAGGCTGTCGTCGGTTTTAGTTTTCCTAGAATAACATATTATAATAATTATACAGAATGAAAAACCAATAACATATCAAATCAATATTTTGATAAATCACCTGACGACCTGATATAAATACCTTTGATACTAACAATATCAGCGACGACGTTCAATCAATTAAATATAATGTCCGTTTTTTTTATAACAAAATTAATAGACTAAAATACTGCTAAGTTTAACCTTTCCATTGTGTGACAGATCAAATGAGGGTAAAACGCCTGTATGGTCCAATTATTGGACGCTAACACAGACACAAATAATATAGAATATATTACATATAATTATTACATTGTTATTTAACGTTACTGTAATATTTTTTTATTGTTAATTTCATTTAATAAAAATCCAACGTTCAGAGCTTTAGATTCAGAAAAGCATCACGCAACTGGTTGAAGTTTCGATGCTTTATCCCGGGACTTAAAGCGGGTATAAAAGCGCAATACTATATTCAAGTAGAGTGGTCATATTGCTGGAGATCACGTCACAATTTAAATGCCAACACCGGATTCGCGAATGATACTACTACCGGATCGGAATAGCGACCCGCTGAGAAGATACAGCAAGAAACTCAACGGGCTTAGACTGGCATTTACTGGTCGTAGTCTCTTAAGTTCCCTTGCCTATTTCTAACTATACTGAGACCTTAGAACTTATATCTCAAGGTGGGTGGCGCATTTACGTTGCAGATGTCTATGGGCTCCAGTAACCACTTTACACCAGGTGGGCTGTGAGATCGTCCACCCATCTAAGCAAAAAAAAAAAAAATTAGTACTTTGTACTGACCCGCGAACATGTCAGTGAAGTTCTTCCCGTCCATCGTCAGAGTCGCGTCCGGAGGGTTCTTGGGCTCGCCCTGCCCGCACGTACCCTCGCCGTTCTTGAGGTCGATATGCCACACTCCCTCTTCTTTACCTGTTAGAAGGTTTGAAATTGGAATTTCAAATTATGTGCATGCTAACTTAAGGAATATTGGTATTAATGAACTTGGTAGCTAGTATTGCCAATCCCTAGCGACAGTTTTTCTAGGGTGGCGACATTCACGTTGTGATGACTATGGACTTCAGTAACCACGTAATACCAGGTCATGGACTCGTTCATGCAAACGTATCAGTATGAAGAAAAAGTTCTTTTAATTTCATCATCTACTTCATCTGTATATTTTTTTATTTTATATTTTATAAGCCTTTTATTCCATACAAATAGTAGGTTGCATACATATTTTAAATATAAAGAAGAAAAGAGAAGAAGAAACAAAGTACTGATGTTATTACACGTGTTTCACTTAATTTGCTTTCCTTCTCTCTCCCTTCCGTTTCCTTACAAAAGTATAAATCTAGACAACGTTGTAAAAAATATATAGAAGTTAGTTTGCATGGACCCCTCCCCCAGTGAAGGTGAAGGCCTCCTCTAAAGAATAACAGCTGTTTCATTATTAAGTTCTGACGTTGTAAGTTACTATGTAAAGCTGATCTTTCTTCTCTTTAGTTTAGTGAAATATTTCTTGGGTTTGTGTTCCATTTTCTTATTATTGATCTGTATATTTTTAATTGTTTTTAAATTATTTAAAATATCGTATGAATATATCATTACGTGAAGCAAAAACTTTGTATCCCTTTTTACGAAAATTGCGCGGACGGAGGAGTATGAAAATTTCCACACTTATAGAGAATATAGAGAAGAAGTGCACAATGCTAATATTTTTTTTAAATAATGCATAAAAGATACATTAAATCAATAAAGAAAACATTACACACACTACATACCAGGGGGGTGCAACTCCCATACAAAGGAAAAGAACATTCAACTAGCGCCATCTTTAGGAACCGGCGAGGTCATTTTTGAAACGTTTTGGCCTTAATGAACTAATAAACTCACTAGATGGCAGATACGAGTTCTGACTCAATAAAAAATGTTAGCGTACTTTGAAGCAGTGCTTCCACTTTTAGGGAATTCTCCCTTTTTTAGGGAAAAATAGCTGATATTTTGGATGATAAAGACAATTTNTTTTTATTTGAGTTAAGTAAAGTTTTCCTTCGACGCGTACTGAACTTTAAAGGCCCCACAGTCCTGGCCAATCACTCAACACTCTCATTAGTTCGAAAAAAACCAAAAAAAGCATATTTTTACTGTAAAACTTACACGTGTAAAACCCTGTGCTCTTTATATTTAGGAGAAAAAACGGTTTGCTGTCATGTCACTTTGACATTTAATTGCGTAATCGTTCACCTTTGACGTTGAACTGGAATACGGCTTGAGTCTTCTTCACTAAGTCGGCGCTCAGGTTTTTACCGATCAATGAAAACAGCGCTGGGATTTCGCCTGCGGTGTCGGATTCCTGAACGAGAATATAATGAAACATACGGATAAAAATCAATATTTGTTTTGAATTTTGAATTGTTCGAGATGATACCAACATCTCGTTTTTATCATCGCACCGCCCGCCACAGGAGTAGAGTTCATCCATACTACCTGGAGCCACTGCATCCATCCTCAGTGCGCTTCCAGAGGACTTTTTTGCCACGTACCATCCGGCTATGGAATGAGCTTCCCTCCACGGTGGTTCCCGAGCGCTATGACACGTCCTTCTTCAAACGAGGCATGTGGAGATTATTAAGAAGTAGGCAGCGGCTCGGCTCTGCCCCTGGCATTGCTGAAGTCCATGGGCGACGGTAACCACTCACCATCAGGAGAGCCGTATGCTTGTCTGCCTACAAAGGCAATAAAAATATAATAATTAAGTATATTTTTTCGCATTGACATATGAATAATGATATATATAATTACGAGTATAATTAAGAAAATTGTAGCTCGAAGTCTCTGACTGCGAAAAATGTTACTTCCCGAGAAAATATTTTACTATAGTAGATTTATTTAATCAAAATTTTAAATTTCGCTTTAAAACGGATTTGATTGTAACTCGTATCTGACTAGAGAATCAGTGGTCATAGACAATTCACGTTGTATTTCTATTATTTAAATTAGGATCGCACCTTTATGGTCGGCTCAACGGATTCCCCGGAAACATCCAAAAAGAAGTCCGGTAACAAATTCTGTACGTTACCTGTGGACAAACGCCTTTGTTTTAAACAGAACAAAATCCAATTTTGAATTTTAACGCACGGCCACCTATGACCACTCATTCTTCACAACATATCTCAAATTAACTATAGATCGAATCTTGTCCATTGTGTTTTGAAAGCACTAAGTGGAATAGAAACTACCAAAAGCTTTTTTTTATTAAGCTTCTAGTGATAACATAATTTTTCAAAAATGGTAACACTTGCGAAAGTTTTATATGGCAACACGTGTTCAGTTTCCGACAAACCTTCTCTTTATAGTTAACGGCTGATGTGTGGTACCCCCTCCTGGAAGCGGAGGAGACGGTCGCCCGATGTTGACTCATCGCTGACGGATCATCGAGGAAACCGTCCAGTAATAGCTTATCAGCATTCTCTGTTGACATTTTATTTTGAACCAACAACTGTACTTACCTGTTCTTCTAGCTAAATAATGCTGCTGAGTAGTTATGGCACCACATGATTAATAGACAGCAGCTTGGTGATGACGTTGATGACGGTCTGATATTACCACTTACCTAAAGGCAGCTCTATACTGTTGTATATTTTAGTTAAGTATCTGGTAACATTTTGTCTTACATTGCCTCGTTTTTTTTGTTTTTAAATAACTCATTTTGGTGCGAACTACCTGCACTATAATAAAAAATATGAACTGATAATTTTGTTGTGTTCTACTTCGGTGATGACACAGTACTTACTCGGATCACAGGCATAGGGTAATAAGTCTTTGATGCCGGCTTCCTTCACGACGTCTTCGTCGATAGCAAAGTTGCCGGTGTACGTTTTTGGGTCTCTAAAAGAGTTAAAAAAGTTTTTGAAGTGAAACTTCTTTAGAATCGTTGTGATTTCAAACTCGATGAAACGAAAAAATAAGTCCGTAGGTATTTTTTAATACAGCGCCATCTATGAGAAGTTTTAATACTAACGTGTGTACGAAACCTCTTGTAGTGAATTTCAATTAGGATTATACGTGAAGTTAAAATCAGAGGGCGCTACCTCATACTATAAAAAATGATTTATTTACAATTATGTACAATTATTTACTAATGACAAAATTTTACATATACTTAGACATTTAGGATGATTGTATTTGTTTATTTAAGTTAATACTTGTGAAATGTCTTAGTACAAACATTCTTGGAGCATGTTATAATTTAACAAACAAATTATGATGCAGATTCAAGAATCTGCTTCGAGCTCACAGGATGAGTGCGGTCATTGACCATCTGGGTTTGTAAACTATACATTGCGTGTCATGAAATATCAAATTACTAAAACAATATTAGTATTAACATAGCTGCTTGGTACACCACTATTTGAAAACACTAGCATAAGCCTATAGGTCTCACCACTGGGCCATAGGAGTAAAGGCTAGTGCTTTTGTTCTGAGATGACTTAAGTTTCCTTAGATTTTTATCATGGAGCGTGTTACGTACTTGCAGAGCATGAGGTACGCTGCGTCGGAAACTATTTCAGGCTTGCGACTTGTTGACGTGTCCCCGGTCAACATTTCAATGGCCGCTGTTGCTATAGCTACAAAAAAAGACCACAAAATTCAACATTAACAACAAAATAAAAATCTATCATAGTATTCTTTTTTAATTATGATGAATTTATTGTAGTCAACGTGGAAAATTATGAGTTAACAAGGGGAACGTTTTCAACGGGATAATTATGTTATAATACAATACAAACTTTCGATTACGACCATCTTTGGAATGAGATTCCCTTTAACGGTGTTTCCCGAGCACTATGATGTGACCTCCTTCGGACGAGATTCAGGGAGTATTCTTAGGGGTAGGCAGAGGCTTCGTTGTGCCCCTCGCTGACGTTTATGAGCGACGGTAACCATTCACCATCATGTGGGTCGTATTCTTGGCTCTGTACATAGGTAATAAAAGAGCCTCTTATGATTTCAGGAGTCCATAGACAACATTACGTGCTGCCGCACATCTTGAGATGTCTTAGTTGTGTTGTTATACCTGCACTATCAACATTAATTTCCAAATAAATTTATTTACAATTAATTATTTACGACAAAGTTATGTACCTGTTTTTGGCCACAGAGCGTTGACACCGATATTGAATGGTTTGAATTCTTCACTCATGCCAAGCACACACATAGACATACCATATTTGGCCATTGTGTATGCTACGTGAATTGAGAACCTACAAATTGATGTTTTCGATAAATGTAATTGTTATTAACAATGTTTCACTTTAACTATATGCAAATTGTAATTGTCAGAATTACTATGCACTATTTATATTTGGTCTATACAAATTTTACTCATACCTACAATGAAAATTTACAATGCGGAATGCCTTGACCTTTACTGTCTTTGATAGCGTTACAAATAGTCTTCTACGAACATATTGCAATTTAACAATTTATAACATTTGAAGTCTTCACGTAAAACGCATATATCATATACCAATATCAATAATTTTACCTACCAGTACGGGTTCATGTTAAGAGGTGGTGACAGATTCAAAATGTGGGCGTGATTGCTATTTTTCAAAACTGGTAGACATATCTTCGACCTGAGAACATAAAATTTAATAGTAAGTTTTATTTTTATTTCTTATTGCTTAGATGGGTGGACGAGCTCACCATCAGTGGTTACTGGAGCCCATAGACATCTACAACGTAAATGCGCCATGCGCCTTGAGATATAAGTTCTAAGGTCTCAGGTATAATTACAACGGCTGCCCTACCCTTCAAACCGAAACGCATTACTACTTCACGGCAGAAATAGGCAGGGCGGTGGTACCTTCCCGCATGGACTCACAAGAGGTCCTACCACCAGTAATTACGCAAATTATAATTTTGCGGGGTTGATTTTTATTACACGATGTTATTCTTTCACCGTGGAAGTCAGTTGTGAACATTTGTTGAGCACGTATTTCATTAGAAAAATTGGTACCCGCCTGGGATTCCAAAATCGGTGCATCGCTTCAACATGAATGCACCGGACGTCTTATCCTTTAGGCCACGACGACCTTAAAGTTCTCAGTGGAATCAAAATTATTCATAAGTGGGTACCATAATAGAATATAATATAAACAGAAAAAACTTACGCTAAAAAGGTTCCTCTGGTATTAATGTTATGCATGAGATCATATCTTTTCATATCAGTCTGGGCTGTTCCCGTTAGTGAAATGGCTGATGCATTGTTCACTAGAATATCAATGCCATTGAACTGAAAACATTATTTTGAAGTTGACTATCAAGCATGTATTTAATAACAAATGTGATTAATGTCCTGTCACATTGTTGTAAATTAAAATAAATTCCAATATTTTTAGAAAACAACTAATTTATAATTATTATGGCATTTTGTGTTTTCATTTTTTCAGACAGTAGCCTGCTGAATAAATATACTTTTACTTATTGCATACAAAAATTTATATATATTTTTTTTATTATCATACAAATTGCATACAATTTGCATATTTTTTTTATAGCTTATTAATATTCATTATTAGTATTACGAAATTAAATATGATAACATTTTTTTTTTTATGGAAATAGTTCTTCATTAATTATTATTACCTTTTTCACGGCTTCATCAACAGCTTTCTGCACTTGTTTCTCATCTCTAACATCAACAATGCATGGCAATGCCTTTCCACCAAGAGCTTCAACTGAAAAAAAAATCTCAGATTTTTAAGGTTTCATTTAGTTTGGTTCCCTGACTAAAAAGAGGATTGAAAGCAATACTGCCTTATATATCTTACATATTATTGCAAATATTTAATACATAGGGCTTTTTTATTTGAGTGTAAATAAGTATTGCTATGAAATGACTCAATTTATATATTAAGTAGTAAAATTCTTATAGCATTCAAGATACTACAGTTGTTTATATGGTTTTTCTTCAATATAGTGTTGTAATAATATTCCACGTCAAGAAACCATTACATTGTCAAGGTTAGTTTCTGTATTTAAACACTAAGGTCGAAGTATGCGCTCCACAGGTTCAAAGTCCAAGTTCGACAAAAAAATATAACTATCGTCAATTTAATAAATTTATGACACAAACTAGTCTTCAATTTTATAAACGTAAAAATTTAGATATGTTTTAAGTACATTAGTTAACATACTTTCTTCGGCAGCGGTATAAATAGTGCCAGGTAGTTTGGGATGAGGTTCGGCAGTTTTCGCGGCAATTACAACATTTGCGCCGTCTTTCGCAGCTTTCAGAGCTATAGCCTTGCCAATTCCACGAGAAGCACCAGTAATAAACAGCGTTCGGCCAGCAAGTTTTCTAAAAAATCATCATAAGGTTGTAAAAGTGGCACAGGTAAATTATAAAGTTTTCAACATTGTTAAACTTACCCAGTATTAGCTACAAGACTCATTTTTACTTAGTTTCAAAAAAGAACGTCTTACAGAAACAAATTGTTTAAATTAATTTAGTAAACTAAATAAAAATAATCCTGTTTCCATTAAATATTTTTAAAACTGTTGAGATTTCGTTTGTGGACTGTCAACGTCACTGATTTATGTCAGTTGTCAAATTAGAGTAGTAGCTCTGTTCTTCCAACTGGAAAGCCAAAGGTATCATACCATACACCTTAATATATAGAGGATTTCATAATATATACATTTCGAAATATATATCATGAAAAACGGTTACTAGAAAAGGCAGGAAAAAAATATTAAAATTATAATATGATGTAAAACTAAATGAGATGAGTTGGTATGGGATGAAATATAATCTCAGTAAAATGGTGGTTATTTACTAAAACTTTTTCAGTGAACTTTTTGGAAGATCCCGAGAAGCTACGTCCAGCGGCTTTGTTTCATGTTTCCACATTTGGGCAATTTCACAGACAGTTCATAAACCACTGTTATTACACCCTTAAAACCTGAAGAAACACTAAATGGACAAAATAAAACAATTCATACAGCTTCGCTTCTCGCTTTCTTGCCAAAAAATCTGTCAAATTAGAGCTGTAAACGAAACTAAATTTCTAAGCGACTACGATACAAATGAATGATTCCGAATATAGGGTATTGTAATACGTATTTTACGTAGAATAAAACTGATACCACACACCATAGATTATACACTTAATATATTTGAGACCACACACCAACGACACGCGAAAACTAACGATACGACAACACAACGACTTGATCAATATTTATAGTATATTTTATATTGATCTACCGATGCCCCTTCTCTCTAGACACCTTTACTCGGTAAACATACAACACTATCTAAAATTGCGAAATATTTTATATTTTTACTGTGAAGAAGAACATAATCAGCAGCATTTTG
This sequence comes from Bombyx mandarina, assembly GCF_003987935.1. The sequence goes on from NW_021011533.1 coordinate 1,860,297, forward strand.
GATTTGTTCTTATTCCTACTAACTCATATGAGTCTGATTTAGCGAGTATCTACATTATTTGCCCGTCATAAGGTAAATAAAAACAGCAGTGATTTGAAATACATTTATTGTGTGCATCACTTCATTACTCCACTCATTCTACGCTAATGTACAACACCAGATTGGGTGAATAGAAACACATTATGTACTATCAAAATAAAAACTATATTATAATTTCATCATAAGACTTTTCAATTAGGCTTAAAGTAATAAAAAAATTAACGCATCATTTCATTGCATAATTTATGGCTCGAATCATTGGTAATATACTAAGATTTTAACACATCATATCTTACACGTTTTTTTACACACTAACTACAACATTTACAATTTCATTACAATAAATGTAAAATACACAAAATTATGTATAATATAAAATACCTTTATAAGTACTTGAGTATTCATATTTAATTACCTAATAAAATATTTCGTATTGAAAAAATATGTTTTTTTTTTACTTAAGTACAATACATATTTTAAAACAATAAAATTAACAAAATACTTTTCGGGAGATCAAAGATCTATTGGTAAGTGTTCTTAGCTTCGTAATTAATAATAATATTCATTTTATTTATTTGGAGTTCTCATAGGTCTTTAACTAAGTTACAAGGAGACATTCAAAGTGTCTTAGATAAAATAACATAAAAACGAACAAAACTTTTAAAAATAATAATTTTGGAAAGTCTTCTCAGAGTCCCAATAGCTCATTATGAATATATCATGAATAACACCGTTAGTGTTTTATTGTAAAGCATTTAAAACTTGTATACACAATACAAATTATTTGAAGATTTACTGAAATAAATTATAACAAATAGGTATGTACGATGTGTGTATTAAAAAAATACGGATTAAAATTTTAACGCTAAAATGAAAAATAATGAGGGTAGTAGTTAAAATATTTTCAATTGTGTCTATGATTCGCGAAGACATTACTATTGATTATTATTGCAAACATTATCATAGTTCATTTTTATTGCCTATTTATTAATGGCAGTTAAACCAAATCGAATGTATAACAAAAAAAAAAAAAAAAATTTTTGTTCGCTCGCCTTTTTTTTTATTTCTTATTTGGATGGATGAGCTCACAGCCCACCTGGTGTTAAGTGGTTACTGGAGCCCATAGACATCCGCAACGTAAATGCGCCATCCACCTTGAGAAGTTCTAAGGTCTCAAGTTTAGTTACAACGGCTGCCTCACCCTTCAAACCGAAACGCATTACTGCTTCACGGCAGAAATAGGCAGGGTGGTGGTACCTACCCGCGCGGACTCACAAGAGGTCCTACCACCAGTAGTAAAACCTCTTCGCCTCGCCTCTTTTAAAGCGAGTGAAATAAAAATAATTGAATCGCAGATATCATAGTGCCCAATACCGGAGCGATAGGTACAAGTTGTTGAAGGTCACACTATTTCATATTTTAGGTAACGTTTCATAAAATGTTGAATACAAGAATAAATTGTTAGAATATCCCGTTTGTAAAATGACGCGTGACTCGGCCTGTACTACAATTTGAGATCCGGTGGAATTTGATTTTCAGTACGTCGTTTCGTTCATTCCGAGAGCTCTTAAAGTGGGTACAGTAAACATGTACTGTATGCTTAGTGCGAGTTTTTTAACGTTTTCGATAGCGTAAAAGTTAGCACATAGTTGTATGGAATGGGAGCGTTTGCCTGCGTTTGCCGCTAAGGGCACTATTCCAACTGCCTACAAAATTGAGTTAACTTTTACGCTATCGTGAACGTTTTAAAACTCGGACTAAGCACACTGGACTCACTTATATATTACATGATCATTATTTTACTTGATCGTTAAAGTAAGAGCAAGACCATATGCCATAGATGGGAAAGCGAATCGACTAAGACTTATATTTACACAATAGTGCTGGACGATCGAAATGAGTTTGTTCAGACCTTTACGGGTAATTTATTTTCTATAAGCTTTTAAGTGTTAAGAACCTTCATTGTTAGTTATCACCACACAACTCGTGTCATAGAAGTCATCGTGGGCTTAAAAGATAAGACGCGGGATGCATTCGTATCGAGCGATTCGACTGTGTCATTTTTAAAATCCCGCAAACAGCTNTCTGTTTTACTTTTTCCATAATATCATTCTTCCCCTGTTTTATAATGAAGCAATATACGTCGTACACAATTTTTCTACCCTTTCTTTTGAATACTACACCAGTTTGTCGCGGCATAGTGTATTTTTTATAAAAAATCAACAAACACTCAACAAATAGCAATGGCAACAAAGTCAACAAGCAATTATAACAAAATATAACTTAACGATTAGTAACGATAGACTTTTCACTGTACGCAAGCGTACTTTTGGGAGCAAGCGGAACGAAGGCGCGGTGCGGGACGCAAGGTTCGACTGATCTACCAATAACGCGCTCGATACGATTTCCCCTGCCGTCGCGCCTCACCCTCACCACCAAAGTGATCTAAAATTCGGTTCTGCGCAGTCAAGGTCATTTGCTCACGATGTTTGCCGGTTACTATACAAGTTGTTGAAGGTCACACTATTTCATATTTTAGGTAACGTTTCATAAAATGTTGAATACAAGAATAAATTGTTAGAATATCCCGTTTGTAAAATGACGCGTGACTCGGCCTGTACTACAATTTGAGATCCGGTGGAATTTGATTTTCAGTACGTCGTTTGGTTCATTCCGAGAGCTCTTAAAGTGGGTACAGTAAACATGTACTGTATGCTTAGTGCGAGTTTTTTAACGTTTTCGATAGCGTAAAAGTTAGCACATAGTTGTATGGAATGGGAGCGTTTGCCTGCGTTTGCCGCTAAGGGCACTATTCCAACTGCCTACAAAATTGAGTTAACTTTTACGCTATCGTGAACGTTTTAAAACTCGGACTAAGCACACTGGACTCACTTATATATTACATGATCATTATTTTACTTGATCGTTAAAGTAAGAGCAAGACCATATGCCATAGATGGGAAAGCGAATCGACTAAGACTTATATTTACACAATAGTGCTGGACGATCGAAATGAGTTTGTTCAGACCTTTACGGGTAATTTATTTTCTATAAGCTTTTAAGTGTTAAGAACCTTCATTGTTAGTTATCACCACACAACTTGTGCCATAGAAGTCATCGTGGGCTAAAAGATAAGACGCGAGATGCATTCGTATCGAGCGATTCGACTGTGTCATTTTTAAAATCCCGCAAACAGCTACAGATTGTTCTAACATTAGACACATACAGACGTGAGACGCGTATTTAACTCACATTGTCCCTACAGAGCGAAATTTAACTAAGTACATAGAAATAAAATTGTTTTTTTTATTTAATACTCGGCATGTTGACTTCCCCTTTTCAATTTATACAAAAAATATAATTCGAAAAATCCTAACACAAATTTAATTAATTTTATCGTTTTAGCGATAACTGATACACTAACGATACGATGATGAATTCCCACTTAAGTTATGGTTTACTTAATACAATTTTTGTTTGGTAAAAAAATTATTATATTTACTTCAAGGTGACAATTTTGACTTATCTGAAGCAAGTTATGGCCGTTTGAAATTTTCTGAACTTTCAAATGCGATTATCTCATAACACAGTTTTTAGATTTAGTTAACTCTCGCTCCATGGGGACGAATTATTCACGATTGATTTTCACGATGAAGGGGTATAATAAAAATACCGTGTAATAAAAATCGAATCAGAAAAAAATTATGCGTAATTACTACACGACTGACACAAATGTCAAGACGGGGAGGCGGGAAAAAGTTGCTTTCGAAAAAAAAAAGTAGGCAAATGGTTTTGTTTGTAAAAATAAACGTCTCTACTGCCCCGTTCGAATTTCAAGAAATCGCGTACGAGTATGTACTTGAAATACGTTGAAAATATTAGCGTTACCTCGTAACCCTGTTGTCCCAGCGATATGATTCCAATCAGTTCAAAAACAAATCAGGCACCGACAAGTTGAACAAGTTCAAAAACAAATATCAAAACTTACGGACATCGTTAACTGAATTCAGTACTAAGTTTTATTAAATACCTAAATTAGTGCCTAGATTCTAGAGATAAGATAGATAGATCTAGAATATAAGACGAAAATTGATATCTATCTAGACACGAAAGCAGTCTCGCAAGCAAAAATCTAGGAACAGTCTAGAACACTTGCTTTGAATGTTTGGTTATTAGACGCAAACAAATTCTATTATGAAGAATACATACTATTTTTCATACTATTTTATCTAAGATACTCGTTTTAGTTGTGATAGCTGTCACTTACGTTTACTATAAGAGAGAAAGAGAAAGCTATAGATATCGCTTTTTATTCAGCGTTGATTAATTATTGGGAGTATTTCCTATTACTGATTTTGAAAATAGTACCAATGAATCAGCAACTTAAATAATGATATATTTGTGAGTGATAGTCGTGTGAAAATTCAATAGAAATACTATGCAAAATATCGTTATTACGATGAAAGCACCATAAATGTTTTATTATTTTCTATCGTAAACGTTATTCACAACTTTACTTAACTATCTATTTAAAGCATTAACACGAAACAATTGATTGGCACCAAAATTAAAGTTCACTAAAATTCACAACATAAAATAATTTTGTTTTGAGCGAATGATCCTATCATTGTATTTATTAGGTACTTACAGTTTTACGTGTGCTAAAAACATAAAAAAAAAAAAAGTTAAAATATTGTATCTGTGGTTCGTTCGATATTTAAATGTAAGCCGGCTGTTTAGCCGAATGCTGCAATGCCGCCAAAACGTCATGCTTGAGTCTAACGTACAGCCGTCCTTTCCTCCACGGATTTTGAAGTTGCAACGGGCGGAAATCATCTCGCAAACATCTCTCCCGCGCTCCTATGACGGCCACCAGACAGAAGTCTTTCAATTNGTTAAAATATTGTATCTGTGGTTCGTTCGATATTTAAATGTAAGCCGGCTGTTTAGCCGAATGCTGCAATGCCGCCAAAACGTCATGCTTGAGTCTAACGTACAGCCGTCCTTTCCTCCACGGATTTTGAAGTTGCAACGGGCGGAAATCATCTCGCAAACATCTCTCCCGCGCTCCTATGACGGCCACCAGACAGAAGTCTTTCAATTTTTCCGGTCCGTAAACCGGTCCAGTTTTTCCTTTTGACACGGCGGCCATATTGAGTTGTTTGACGACCAGGTCGATGACCTCGCGGGCTGAGGTGCGGGGCGTCACGTGTAACTTCAGCGACGTCCCGGCCGCTAGACCAGTTTCGTAGGCCGCATACACCTGTAAAGTGAACACGGAGCCTTTGTTTTTTAAATTAAGAACTAACCGAAATAAGTGAGTTTTTTTTTATTAATTTTTTATTGCTTATTTGGGTAGACAAGCTCACAGCCCACCAGGTGTTAAGTGGTTACTGGAGCCCATAGACATCTACGAAGTAAATGCGCCACCTACCTTGAAATATAAGTTGTAAGATCTCAGTATAGTTACAACGGCTACCCCACCCTTCAAACCGAAACGCATTACTGCTTCACGGCAGAAATCGGCAGGATGGTGGTACCCACTCGTGTGGACTCACACGAGGTCCACCAGTAAAGTATAATTATCCTTAGCGAAGAATTGTTTGAAATAATTCTATCATTTATTATACTTTTCACTATCGTACCACCTGTCACAGGAGTATAGTTCATTATAACAAATTGGAATAGCTGCGTTCATCGCGATTGTTTTGAAGAGGATTTCTCGTTGTTGTTTCTTGAGACCTATTTTGGTATTTGCTGCTGCAGCGACTTTACTGTTAACCTTTTTTTATGGCTTTGGTGGTTAGACTAGATCACGGCCCACCTGGTGTTAAGTGGTTACCCGAGCCCATAAACATCTACGACGTAAACGCCGCCACCCACCTTGAGACATGAGTTGTAAGGGTATTTTAACAGTACCTCTGGCAATGATGAGTATTTTAATCAAACTATTTCCGCAGCAAAAATGTTAAAAACAATGTTATTGTACCTGCAGTATCCCTGGTACCTGTTCCGAAGTCCGCAGTTCTGCAGGCCCCTTCACCACATCATCCACTTCACTCCTCGTCTCCTCAGTCTTAGGAACCTTATTGTTATACTCCGCGTCCTCTTGTGTCTCCAGCAGCGGCTGTCGCTTCACGCACAGACTGTTCTTCGGGTATTCTTGACCAGTATCGGTGTATTCCACATCGGAACTCTTCACATTAGTCATACTCTTTGAGGTTATAACGCTGGAAAGAACACGATATTGCTTGGGACGGATTTTCAGAGGAACTGTCGTGATGGGGCAGCTCTGGCTCTCCGAGTCGCTGGATAGACTCTGAACGGACTCAGAGACGTTTCCTTTGGACGCCCTGACGCTGATCATGCTGCCGGGGTAGTAGCCTTTGACCGTGAGCAGCGGGCTGGAGGAGTTGGACGAGCTCGCGTTGATGCTGTGAGGCCGAGGCTTCGGTTCAACGTTCTCATTCTGAAGCACCAGGGTGTCCTCACTTCTGGACGGCGGGAGACGACTGCTGCCGATACTAGTATGAGATCCGGATGATTTGATATCGAACTGGGAGTTACTGCTCATGTAGTTAGTGCTGGACTGTGTGTACTGGGAGTCCGCGCTGCCCTTCCTGGCGTATTTCATGGCTTCATCGTTGAGCATCTGCGCGCTGCTCAGATTGAGCGTGGAAACGGACGTCTGTCTCGGAGCCAAGCTGAGTTGCTGTTCGGATTTACTGAATTCCGGGTGCAAGTTTGCGTGATTCCCGTTGCCGGCTGGCCCGGGCCAGGATCCTCGGCCCGGAGAGGTTTTGGTGATTTTTCCGTCTCTCGACGGTATCTGAAGGAAGTCCTTCAACTTGGACTCCCTATCCAGGGTCTCGATGTCGGGACCGTCTATCGTTTGTGTCGGAGTCTTTTCTAGAACGTGCTTGAGCAATATACCGGAGCTTTGGGCGGCCTTGTCTTTGTCCCTGGCGAAACATATTAGATCCATTAACCACCGTTCCGCCTTCCAAACCGTATTCAATGTGTTCTGTAGATCTTCTAGCTTAGCGAGCCTTTCTTTGGCAGTCTGAAGTTCCGTGCACGAGAAGGCTTCTCTGTGCGAGTGAGCGGCTAGGGCCAAGTCCAGTTCGAGGACACAGCTGAGCTTAGAGTATTTATTGAGGATATTCGTGTGGTAAGTCTGCAGATGAATCATCTCGAAAGCTTGTATCGGTAAACTGAGCAGATCGCCTTTCTGGAGCAGTATCTCCTTCTGTCCCGGCACCGAGCAGGCTTGTTCGGCCGGCGGGCATATCATCACGAAGCTGACGTCATTGTTCAGCTCTATGACTTCCAAGTCATAGATTCGGTGGGAAGCTACACTGTCTATAGGGATATCCATTTCTTTGAAGAGTCTTCTTGCAGCAGCGGCTATGTTGTCGAGGAACATCTCTTGAGATTCTGATGGCTTCTCTGAGTTGTTAATGGAGGGGATCTGTTGGGTGTCATCCGATCTGCCCGACTGATTTCTTAAGTACTCCCATTCTTCACTGAAACGAGCAAAGAAAAAAAAAAGATTGTAAAATGAAGTAGGTAAAACAGATAACTACCCACAAATCTACAAAATTAAGGCATCTGTTTGTTTACAGTTGCGGCTTCGAGAGCATTCCCCCGGCACCCGCAGTGTTGATGTCGCATAATCTGTGCGTACCTTGCTAGGTTAAGTCACACCGCCACCAGAGGGCGTTGTTTAGCATCGATACCAAATGCGTGTTGCGCTAACGAAATCGAAGTATCCAGAAACGTCCGCAGTCCACGGCCTTTGTTTTTTTTATTTTTCTTTTTTTTTTATTAGCCCTGTAGGCAGACGAGCATACGGCCCACCTGATAGTGAGTAGTTACCGTCGCCCATGGACTTCAGCAATGCCAGGGGCAGAGCCAAGCCGCTGCTTAACTTTTGTTCTAATGCTACTCACGCTGAGACGTGCGGGTTGTCTCGGACCCTGGTGTGCGGCGGCACGTTTGGGGCTCGCGCCGGAGCCACGATCCGGACCACCTCCACCGAGGACTGCAGCTTCAGATAGCCGAGATACAGCCCGCGTGATAATTGCACTCTAGACACCTGCATCATAAAGTCGGAATTACAATGGAGTTAAAAAAGTAATAAGTGAGCTTACTGAACTGAGCCCTATTAACTTTACTCTTAGATCTTAGTTTAGACATATAGGTAAATAACATCGCCCGAATTTGGCAGGCTATTGAATTGTAACGCTAATTATAAAAAATAAAGTTGATTCTATTCTATTAGTGAGCTCGCACCGACATGTACCACCAGTTAGACAGACAGCACTTATACAGTTCAATACTAGCTCACATATCAAGTCGACCTTGGCGGCATTGAAGCTACCATGTCTATATAAATACTCTAAAAACAGTGTCTTAGAACTGTAGGATTGGTAAGAACGGAACGTATGAAAACTGTGTGAAACGGAACGTTAAGATGTGAGTGAGAGAAAACGGAAAGAAAGAGAGAAGAGAATGACAGAGAATCGAAAGATGGCGAAGGCGGTTGAATTATGCGTCCCTATTCTACAGAACTCATGTTTGAAAGTGGTTAGCGGCACAACCGTGGTAGCGGTACATCGAAGCAATAAAACCATATATATGATTACCTGATGGTACGCGATCTGTTCGTGCACGGAAGCCATGAGGAGTTCCCCTATGGTGTTGTCCTCGCTCAGCACTCGCCGCCTCAGCTTGGACACGGGGGCCCACCTCGAGTTCAGCGCGGACACAGACTTCGCAGATTTAACGCTGTTCACGCAAGAGAGCACCACTGTGCCGTGGGAGTCTCTTAGGGGCTTGTGGAATAACTGACCTGGAACATCAAGTACCTCTGCTTTACTGGTGAGACGTATTTTGAATCCTCACGGGTATGTGAGGATACACAAAGGGGCATATTGTTTTTTTTTATGACGTAAATGCGCCACCCACCTTGAGATATCAGTTCTAAGGTCTCAAGTATAGTTAGTTACAACGGCTGCCCCACCCTTCAAACCAGAATAGGCAGGGCGGTGGTACCTACCCGCGCGGACTCTCAAGAGGTCCTACCACCAGTAAAAGTCTGAGATTAAAAGTCTGGTCCAGTGTTGCGACTTTATCATGATTTCTACGGCGGCCACCAATTCCGGTTTTAGGATGAGCTCCCCTCCACGGTGTTTCCCGAGCGCTATGACATATCCTTCTTCAAACAAGGTCTGTGGAGAGTATTAAGCAGTAGGCAACAGTTTGACTGTGCCCCTGGCATTGTTAAAGTCCATGGGCGACGGTAACCACTCACCATCCGCCGTATGCTCGTCTGCCTACAAGGGCAATAAAAGGCATCAGGTGCGATTGAGAAGTCTTGTCGCATTTCCACCTTGAACGATTGTTTTAATTGCTATATTACCTAGGTCCTGCACTCCGAGAGCGGACTGCATCTGGGCGGCGGCCGTCAGTAGCTTCAGTCTGAAGTGTATGGACGATGACGTGTGCTTCTCCATGTCTGAGCGCAGAGACTTCACATCGTCCCAGGAGCAAGACACCTATGGATTATGCGACAATCAGATATATGGCAATGTCAATGGGAAATGACCTTTTTTATTGCTTAGATGGGTGGACGAGCTCACAGCCCACCTGGTGTTAAGTGGTTACTGGAGCCCATTGACATCTACAACGTAAATTCACCACCCACCTTGAGAGTGGTTAAGTTTTAAGGTTTTAAGTATAGTTACAACGGCCGCTCCGCCCTTCAAACCGAAACGCATTACTGCTTTACGGCAGAAATAGGCAGGGCGATGGTACCTACCCGCGCGGACTCTCAAAAGGTCCTACCACCAAATTATAATTTTTGCGAGTTTGATTTTTATTAGACGACCTTCCTTGAATGTGAAGCTTCTTCCTTTACATTCCATTAAGTGGGGTCGGCAAAGCAAATTCTTCTTTTCCATTATATTCTATGAGAAGTCATTTCAACACTCAGTTCTCTCTCCCTCTAATATCGTCATTCACACACTCTATTCATGTTTTCTTCGATCGACCTCTTCCCCCTCTACCTTACACTACCATTTCCACACATCTCCTAGTCATAAGCATCTTCTCTCTACGTATCAAATGTCCATACCACGCTAACCGTCCGCTCTTTTATTAGTTAATCACCATAGCTACTTTCACACTTCCTCTGATATACTCATTCCTTATCTTGTCCATTCTTGTCACTCCACACATCCATTTCAACATTCATATCTCGCAAACTGTTAATGCTTATTATTCGACTTTATTATAAACGGTTCGGTTTATTATAAACTAGCGACCCGCCCTCGCTTCGCTTCGGAAACATTAAAACACACATGAAACCAAAAAAAAAACAAAAAAACAAAAAAAAAAAGTAGCCTATGTTCATCAGGGACAATGTCGGCTTCTAATGGAAAAAGAATTTTTCAAATCGGTCCAGTAGTTTCGGAGCCTATTCGAAACAAACAAACAAACAAATCTTTCCTCTTTATAATATTATAGTATAGATGTAATTTATTAGTCGTTGAGTGATGTAACAAGTGCCCCGGGTATATTAACTGCGGGATCTTAGGAGCAGACAATTCAATGTGAATCGAACCCACGACCCTGGATGAAACAGTCAGGGGTGCTAGCTATTGCACCGGCGAGTCAGTCAAATTGTACTTTTAACGTATTTTTACTGACTATTCAGAAATATCTTTGGTACGTCATTATCCTAAAGCACAACCTTTCGGAAACACACGAATTTTATAAAAACCCATTTTTGATTACCTTCATTAGCCAATGGAAATCCGTGTAGATACAGGTGGGGTAGGTTTCGTCAACTTCGATGACCGGCAGGAACTCTTCGCTGGTCACCAACACTTTATCCTCGTGGTACAGAATGCACGCGAGGTAGACGCCTCTGTAAACGTATTATGATTTTAGATTTGACCACATATTAAAAACAATTATCGGCTTTTATGATCTTTGGAATCATAATCGTTAGTCTTCATGATTATCATCGACGGCTCCCACTCGTGTAGTGTGGGACACAGGCCTCAGGATCCAGTGAACCGTCTGTGCAAGAGATCGGGGGCCTTACGTAGGCAGATTAGCGGTCTTCACTCATGGAAGTAAAAGTTAAAGGAACTATCAATGTATTACAACGGTAGGCAGCGGCTTGGCTCTGTTCCTGGCATTGCTAAAGTCCACGGGCAACGGTAACCACTTACCATCAGTTGGGCCGTATGCTCGTTTGCCTACAAGGGAATTAAAAAAAAAAGTCATCGGTTGTGTTTGTTAGCGTATACCTTCTCAAGTTCTTCTGGAACTTGCTGGCAGCGGTGAAGAGTTGTCGTATGGTGGCAGTCTTCTTCCGCGGCACCCGGGGCGGGCCGGGGGGGCGGGAGCGCGCGCCCGCCGCCGCCGCCCACAGCGCCTCCAAGGCAGCCGCCGCGTCGCCCGCCTCGCCGCGCGACACGCGACACGACACGTCACGCCAACCTGGTGACGCGCATCGAGAATGTACAGGCTGTGGTGAGACGTGAAACCGAAGGCAATACTGGAACAAACTAGTATCCTAACGAAGAAACGTATTTATATAAACTAGTGGTCCCGCAGTATAATTAAATAATTGAAATTATAAGTTTGAGCATTATTATGGTTCTATTGTCAGAGACTATTATACTTCTGTGATCACAGATTTCGACAAGTCTACACTATAGACAAATAATATTGAACACAATAAATATTCTCAATTTGACTTTAAACTTTAAGCAATAACAAAAGTTTGACAATAAACAAAGAGTATATTGATATGTATGAGTGTTAAATACATGGTAATGTGTATAATACTTTTTTATTGATTTAAGGTATTATTAAAGCATAATTTAAAAAAAAAATTCATTCTGCACTCCTTCTCTATATTCTCTATAAGTGTGGGAAATTTCATACACCTTCGTCCGCTCAATTTTCGTAAAAAGGGGTAAAATTTTTTGGTTTATACTGGGTGTTAGGAGACCGCTTCCGAGAACGAAGTCAGATGATAGTACTAATGACACCTTTAATAATGGGACGGGCAAAAACGGTCGTGACTTAAAAAAAATCATATTTTTAAAACGTTTTACTAGCATTATTTACGCTCCATCATGTTAGTGTAGCTAAATGAAACGATACTTCCATAAAAAATACATCTCTTTAGTTTAAAAAAAACCAGCAATGAAACACAAAATCAAAAACAGCTGATGCTCGGAACAATGAACGCCCGGGCGCGGTGCTTCTTTTATACGCACACCGGCGCGGCGCTGATACCGCGCTCCCCAAAAATTACAACTTCGTAGGTACAAAATTATCGTTTTCGGAAGCGGTCTCCTAACACCCAGTATAGATAAATGCTCACGCCACGAACCAGCAATGAAGGCGTCCTCCGATTTATTTTTATTACATTGCGTGCAGTTCAGTCGTCACAATACAAAAGAAATCAAACATAATTTCTAGTATTATCTTATTTAGGTTCATCCATTATCATTTTCACTTTAGATCACAACTATAATCATTACAACTTGTATCAATCCTAAACTTGTACTGTGGAGGACAAAACTATTAAAAGACAATTTTCATAGTCATTCTAAATCCCGGATTCGTATCCGAATATTATTGAGTAGATGTCCCCGCAAGAGACAGAAAGGATTCAACTTTCTTCAAATTATTTCCGGACTTCGTTTTCCATTGTAATTTAAAAAAACCCTGATATTTGGGGGACATTATTATACGTCTATAATATCATATCTTGGCAGTTTCTCACGATTTTACCTTTAGGTAAATCTTACGTGAAAACGTTGTCGCATCTGCTCTGAGTCTGAATCCCTTCACAACTTTCACCCGTTTAGGTAAAATATCTGATTCTAAATCACACTATGTTCAAAATAAGGTCGTACCTACGTCATCAATCCAAAAACGAACATCATAAAATTACTTTCACTAAAATTGTCTAATCTCTAACAATAAAAACAAAGACCTAATTATCTTTAACCGATAGACAGAACTATATTAGACTTACTGCTCGGCACGACACTCCTGGGTACAGAAACACTGAACGGCCCCCAACCCTTGATGTTCCCGGCGGCAGCCCTCAAGAAGTATCGCCTGCCCCGCGTGAGGCCCGTGATCAAGGCTTTGGTGCCGACGTTAGCGCCCGATGAGGTCAGCTCACGGACCCCGCACACGTTAGAGAAATCTGCTCGCGATGACCACTCCACTGTAATTAATAGAGAATGGTGATATATACGTCCTTTGTGCACGATATTAAGACGCATCCGCTTTTTCAAGCCCGCACAGGTAGGTGACCAACGTTCTGACTATATCTGCCGTGGAGCACTAATGCCTTTTGATCTGAAGAGGAAAAAGCCATTGTAGTGTAAAGACTGAGACTTAGAGCTCATGTATGAAGATGGGCGAAAGCAATTACGTTACTGAAGTCTATGTGCGCCGTTGACCACTTAACTAGTTGAGCCATGAGCTCATCCATCTATCTAAGCAATAAAAAAGCGGGTAGTTTAATATATTACCTTTAAACTTAGTAACGGCCGGTAAGTCTTCAAGGGATGCTGGTTTGGCGTCTCTTAACCGGACCGTGACCGCGTGAGATCCACAGACCTCCAGATCTGGTGCGTTTGGCGCAAGAGGCACACGAAGCTGTTGCCAGCCTTGGACAAGACGTCTAAAATGCAAATCGTTGAGCCATTAATTAGATAAACTTGTGGATTGGGCGTACGGTAATGGACGTACCATTTTTATATAATAAAGAATAAGTAATGGAACGGTTTTTCCTCCTACCGTTCGTAGCCTTAGAAGCTATCCTACGCTCTGCCTGTTAGCTGAGCTCACAGGGCTCAACCTGAGAGTTTGATAACACTGACCTTAACAAGAATCTTTCGCAGAATCTACCATCGGATCTGAATCGCGACCCACTGAGAAGACCCAGCGAGTAGCTCAATGGGTTAGAAAAGGGTTATGAAGATTAGGAAATATATAATCGACATTATTATTTTACACAATTTTAAAAGACCATTTCCTGTTTCTTCTCGCACTTATCTGTGGTGATGGAAAATACCAAATGTGTATTTTAAAATATTAGGTATAGTTTGAATTGGCAGTTTTATGACGTCAACTTAGCCAATATCAATTATTGAATTTGTCATTTAAAACAACAATTACAAGGAAACTTAATTTATTCAACAAATTCGATTCATTTAATTCGACTGTTGTGTCGCTTTACGTACGTGTTGAACGTCGAATAAATTTCAGGTTATCGCCGACTCTAAAAATAAAAGCAGTGAAAAAACCGTAGAGTACTAGTTTTTTTTAATTCTTTTTTATTTATTGCCTTTGTAGGCAGACGAGCATACGGCCCACCTGATGGTGAGTGGTTACCGTTGCCCATGGACTTCAGCAATGCCAGGGGCAGAGCCAAGCCGCTGCCTACCGCTTAATACTCTCCACAAGCCTCGTTTGAAGAAGGACATGTCATAGCGCTCGGGAAACACCGTGGAGGGGAGCTCATTCCATAGCCGGATGGTACGTGGCAAAAAAGACCTCTGGAAACGCACTGCGGATGACCGCAGTGGCTCCAGGTTGTATGGATGAACTCTACTCCGATGGCGGGCGGCGCGATGGTAAAAACGAGATGCCGGTATCATCTCGAACAATTCCTCAGAGCACTCCCCGTGGAACATACGGTACAAAATACAGAGGGAACCGAAGTCCCTCCGCAGACCCAGAGGTTCCAAACGATCCGTGAGAATGGGATTATCGACAATCCGAACGGCCCTCCTCTGTATGGAGTCAAATGGAAGAAGCTGGTACTTGGGAGCCCCGGCCCAGAGATGGGAGCAGTACTCCACGCGAGGCCGGACTTGTGCTTTATAAAGCAAAAGTCTTCAATTCTTAATTCCTGTAGTTAACTCAATTTTCATTTATCTGAATATGTTATACTGTATATAATATATATCTTTTGCTGCTAATCACATCACTATTAGGGAAATATATTGGAAAACAGTATTATGGAGCTAGAGGAAGATCTCTACAATAGAGAATATCTATATTTTATGATGAAGTCATTGAAATTAATGTGTGTAGTTATAAATAGTATAAGTTTAACCAATTATACCCCGCAGATAGGCCACAGGCTCCTAGACTACGTCAGAAATAGATGCCTCAGCTTCTGCATTCTAGGTCCAAGAACCCGCGGTAGACCCAAGAAACGTTGGTTGGATGTGGTAAAGGCGGATATGGAGGAGAATAGCTTCACTCAGAATGATGCCGAAGACCGGGCAATGTGGAGGGGTTTAAGTTGAAAAGCGGTCCCTGACACTAGACCGGACAAAACGCCACAAAGAAGAAGAAGAAGACTCGCATCAAGACACCTACTGTTACCGTTGGTTAACTATAAACAAAGGAATAGAAGAGTTTTCTGACGAGTTTCAAGAAGTGCTCTGAGGAACTGTTTGAGACGGTCTCATCGTCTCTTTTTATTATACCATCGCACCACCCGTCACATTACGTATCCAGAATTCTGCTACCTACCATTCGACTTTGGAATGAATTCCCCGATGACACGTTCTACTTCAAACAAGGTTTGCGGAGAGCGATGGTAACCAATAATTACCAGGCGGACCGTGTGTTCCTCTGTCAATAAAAAAAATTGAATAATCGATCTTACTTGAGGGTTCTGACTCTTCTTTCCCAATGCTGTGCCTGTTTATCCTTTTCGGAGCCAGTCCCACCGGCACACCCGGTCGTGCCAGTGCCTTGACCACTAGCTGAAGATCTGGAATCGACATTCGGAAGCTTTAATTTGAATTGATATTTTATAGTCTGTATCAAGCGTAGCATACTAGATAACACATCGGCTTTATGTACGACCTTACAGAACAGTTTGAGTGTGTAACAAGCATGTGAAGTCAGAACAGTTTATTTTGGCATATTAACCATCGAGTCCAATACCTTCCAGATGTTACATTTAAATGCTATCGTGAAATGGTGATCCTTAACTGGTGGAAGGGCGGTTTGTGAGCCCACCTTATTAGTTAGGTAGGTTGTACTGGAAAACTGAGACTTAGAACTTATGTCTCAAGCTGGGTAGTGGCGTTTATATTGATGTATATGGGTTCCAGTGACTATTTAACACCAGGTGGACCGCCTGTTTTTTCGACCCAAGTTTCTCTACAATAACCGGTCTTGCGCAACTTGAACCATGACTTTTAGTGGGTTTCATCGGTCTACCTCGTGGGTAGGCTATCTCTACAATATATTGCCAAAGTACACCCATCTTAGTAATAAAAAAAATATATATATGAAAGGACCCTACATTTCTCAGACATTTATCATTCATTAGTTTCTGCGTATGTAGATTAAAGATATTCCTTTAATTTGCAAATCTGTTTGTCTGTACTACTTTTCAAATAAATAATTACGTTCCATCGCAGTATTATTCGTTACAATATTTTACCTGGTACAAGCGTCATCGCGACATGGTCGCTCCGTTGCACATCCGATAACGTCATGTAGCTTGGACTCTGCGTCTCGGGCCAAGCGACGTAGGTGGGCACCCAATGCTTCAGAGTTCTTAACTAGAGAAACAAAAAGCCATTGAAAGAACGAGTCCCAAATTAAGGCCATAATCTTACGAATTTCTATTACACAACTTTTTGATTTCAGGGTTTTCGTGTGTACTAGATGCATGAATGCACTGAATGAAGCTATCCTCGTATGTTATTTAAAACAAGAATCTTCTAAGGTCTTGTCCTCCTCTGAACAGTTCAGTTAAACACGTTAGTTGCGTTATGCGGCTTAAAAATCCTCACACAGGTTGCTGCCCTACCCTTCAGTTTGAAGGGTGGGGCAGTCATTGTAACTATACTGAGACCTTAGAACTTATATCTCAAGGTGGGTGGCGCATTTACGTTGTAGAACTCGTCCACCCATCTAAGCAATAAAAAAAACACGACTATGTCCTGGTGCGGTAGTCAAAAACGCATTCTTTCGCGAAGGCGACTATGTCCGCATTTATATGGGCATATAGGCACTGTAAAGAAGTTGAATTTTCCCTCAAAAAGACATCACACGAACTGGCTGGAAGTCCTTTAAAGTATTCCCGCCATCAACGTGTAAACTTGCTGTAAGATTAAAAACCGTAGTACAGTAGGTAATTTCGGCAGCATCAGCGACAGATTCAATAAACGTGGGACGTCGTATAATTTGTTTTATCGTGCCGAGACCCGATTGAGTTTTGTTTCGATTCGACATCGAACGTCAGGAAATGGGGTCTGTCGGTGAATCCAGCTATTTATACGATTCTCGGTTTGGTTCGACTAGAACTATCGGATTTGGGAATTAAGAAACGGTGGTCAATGGTTCGGTTCACCGACTAGATATCTTATACCTTTAAACGAGCAATTCTTGTATATATATATATATAATCTGAATCTCGGAAACGGGACTAACGATTGTCATAAAATTTAGTATACAGGGGATTTCGGGGGCGATAAATCGATCTAGCTACGATTTATTTTCAGAATATGTTGTTTTATTCGTGTTTTCAATAATCAACTCTTCCCGACATCTACTGGCGAATAATAATACTATTTTTCTTAATTGAGGGTAACTAACCACTTTAAAAGATAAAACAAGATGGCGTTATCAAAAAAAAACCGAGCAATACTCGGTCATCATCTAGTAAAAATAGTGTAACAAATCGAAGTATGAATATTAATTTGAGTTTAGCATCAGTAAAGCGTACAAACTTGGAGAAATATGTATGTATTGCAAAACTGTCGCATCGGATTAATTTAAAAGACTTTGACTGCTTCGGTTGGAGCTGTCTTGTTTTATTGTAGTTCTTCTTCTTCCTAGCGTTTTCGCGGTCTGGTGCCATGATCCGCTTTGCTACTTAAGCTCCTCCATTTTACCCGGTCTTCGATATCCTTCTGGGTGAGGTAATTCGCCTCCATATTGGTCGTTACCACTTCCATCTCTTGGACCTACCCCGGGATCTTGGACCTGGTACTTAGAGATCGAGGAATCCCTTTCCGACGTAGTCTAGAGGCAAAGCGGTTTATGTCACGAACTCCAACGCTGCCGCGAATGTAGTTGTTACGAATGCGATCTAGTCGTGTTAGATTTATATCCCAATTATGTTCCATATTAAACTAGCTCACATCTAGATTAGCTGTAGCTTATCTGTATATAAAAAACATAACGTGCCAATGAAAACGTTGAAACATTTCTTTCTTCATACAACAATAAAGTTTTGCCGCAAAGTATTGAAAAAAATAAAATAATAAGTCACCTTTACATACGTAATTATTTTATTTTTAAAGAATACCATACTATTAATAATAATTTCAATTTCGTAGCTCAATTTGTCATTCTCTCAGTGTTCAAATATTTGGGAGCACACTTTGTTTGGTGAAAAACAATAGACTGCGTAGGTGGGAACGCCCACCACGTAACTTCTTTGATAAAAAAGTAATTTAAGTTTTCATATAAGTAAAATATTGAAATGTTGCCGAAGCTGGTGTTTTGTGGCTGGAATGTGAAAATAAGTTTTCTATGGCGTACCTGGATTCAGGGCGAGTAGTGTACCATATTAGCGAAGGGTAGGACCAGAGGGGAAACCAAAACCCAACCTATTATATGTATTAGAAATATTTAAACGCAGGATCTCTTTCTATTCTCGCTGCAATTCGTTTCAATTCCATTTACAAAGGTGGCTATGTTATTGAATGCATTAAAAAATCGATAATGACATGAATGACTACAAATTAACATATTTTAAACATTTTTACATAATATAATTTTATGTTCAGTTTCTAGTTTGTTGTGTTGTTTTATTAATTTATTCAATTTCATGCGTAAAGGTACAATGGCGGACTTAATGCCAGAGGCATTATCTACTAGTCAACCAAGGGTGGTGTGAAGTCCTGTGGTGGGTGCATTCCTTTTTGCGAAAATAAGAAAATTAATAATAACATTATTTTCTCTTATAAAAAAAAGTAGGAACATACTTTCTCCATTTCGTTTTTAATTTATAAGACTAAAGTATTAAACTAAAAAGTCTGTTGACAGAGAGAAAAAAAGATATTGAACGGTTTTTACTTTGTCTATTTACCTCTTCTTTATTGCTCGAGAAGCCCCTTGAAGTGAAGCAACCGAAATAGGTCGGGGAACTGACTAGATAATAAAACGGGAGATAAATTATTCACGGGCACGTTTCACGGGCAAGAATCCGTATGCGCTTTAACAATGATGCTCAAATCAAATTTCCGGGAGCATCGAGGACACGATGCCGTGTGGTGTAAGTTTTCGGTGCGATCCTTACAAAGGAACTGCCATTTCACACATTCGAATATCAGTAGAATACAAAGAATACAAAACTCTATCTTGCGTTCTTATAAGTGGTGTTCCGAGGTTGGTCATAAACACTGAAATACACAGAGAACTAGGGATGCCCACAATAATGCAGGAAAACGCAAATTTTAAACAAAAACACCTCGAAAGATTGGAAAAGCACCCAAACAATTTGCCTGCCGCCTTGAAAAAACGAAGTTACGGTAAACCGCCCAAGAGAAAAGACGTCATATAGTTCAATGACAAATCTTTAAATTTAGAATAGATGGCTCGCTTGAGTCACGCTCTTACTTACTACGTAACAGGATACTGACTGTAGATAATAAAGGGAAAAAAATTATCACATACTCGAAAGTGATGTGTTGAACTCAACACCTCATGCAGTCACGGTGACGCATCGCTATCACCGCCTACAGGCACAACACTAGAAGTTTCTGGCCAGATTTTCTCAGTGGATCGCGATTCCGATACGGTAGTCGATACAACGAAGCACTGCATGGTAAACAGTCGAAGCCACCCTAAACACGTCATTACGGATACTCTTGATCAATTAATGGTGCTTTTAGGTACCACAAGCACCCGTCACCGTTCTCGCCGAAACCGTCGCTTGTGACGAAGGGTTCGGCGGGTAAATTAACCCACAGGCACTGCCTACTGAGGTGGGTCACGTATCCAATCCGGTGGCAGATTTTGCGAAGCATTGCTCTTGCTAGGGCCAGTGCTAGCAACACTCCGGTTTGAGCCCCGAGAGCTCACCTACACGCTAGGGTAACGCTGATATAGCCTCTCAAGGCTATCAACATAGGTAGGAAAAAAATAAAAAATAAGCACTGCTCTTGTTAGGGCAGATGTTAGCAAAGTTTCTCTTGCGGAGCCCTGTGAGCCGTCGCCTACCAGTCCGGCAAAACCCGAGGCAATTATTAGGAAAAGTACCTAATCCTACGCGGTGCCGCCAAATAGGTATGGAGGACAAGGCCCCGTTTGGTGATGATTAATGATTTAAAACTACACGATCATTATTTCAGAATTTATTAACAATGACTTATTGGACTCGATCGATTTTCTAACTCAGTTGCTATTTAGTGAGGAAAGGACAGAAAAGACCCATAGACATCGTAACATGAATGCCTATATCCAGCTGTAGACGCGGGGTCGCTGTCTCAATTCAGTCGTAATTGTTATCCACCCTTCGAAACAAAACTCACAATGACTTCTCAGCAAAAATAGACACAACGATAATTTCGGTATTTTTCTTAAACTAAAAATGCGCAACATGTTTCGTCAAGGTCGCCCGTGTTGAACCAAACCATCAAATACAATGTACGCTAAGCCACGGGGAAAAGCATCAAATTGTATTCGTCCTTTAATGAAGCAGAAACTTCAAACAGGTTACTCTGTATTCGGATCTCGTAGTGCATGACGTCATCATTCGTGCTTCAAACATCGCGACGAGAGCTTAAGAATTCCATCGCAAAGATAAGAGTTCTCCCTCTGTGCAGATAATGAGATCTGTCTGTTTACATCGAAGAGCCGAACGCAAATGTAATTCAGATTGCTGGAAATCTGTTTTATCGGGCACACGATGATAATCAGCTGCGAGTTATTGTTATTTTATTCTGTGTGATTCTTTCTATATCCACATATTGTTCAGTATTCTATTCAATCGTCAATTATAAGCTTTGTATAACAAAATCTATACTCTATACAAATATATAAATCTACAGTGGTTTTTACGGATGTTTCGTTATAAGTACTGAACCGTGCATCCGATTGACTTGAAACTTGGTATCCATGTAGAAAATACATGTACTTAATGGATATGCTAATATTTATATGAGTGTTGGACTTCCCACACCAGTTGCGGGGGCGTTAATGATGAGAATCTTTGTGGGGTTGAGAAATAATAATGTTAATTTTAAATGCCCAGCGAAGCGGACGGGTACAGCAAGTCACTTATATTTCTCACTGTTATTAGTTTTGTCATGCGATGACATGTTCTATTCTATTTTCAGTCATTTTCTAATTACCTGTATGTAACTATACTGAGACCTTAGAACTTATATCTCAAGGTGGGTGGCGCATTTGCGTTGTAGATGTCTATGAGCTTCAGTAACCACTTAACACCAGGTGGGCTGTGAGCTAGTCAAAAAAAAAAAAACTGACACAGAGTTGCGCTTCGATGAAGACACTAAAGTCAAAAACGATAAAACATCACAGCGTGAATCCAGAATGAATGTGGAATGCTCCTCGAAACAGTATTTTAAATATTACTTACGTTGCGATAACGTATGAGATAACACGCGTTCGGTGAAGCTAGTATAATCCTTTGAGGTAGCAAGCAATGGGTAGGCAAAAAAAGGGAACAGAGTTGTGTTCAATCAAAATATGAACATTAGAATTTTACCGTAAAATTGTAATGGTAACACCTAAGTTCTAACTGAGTTAGCTAATTTTAAAATTTGCTTATGGCAACTCTCTCTTCCGTTCCTGTCTTTTAGCCCTGTGCATGGCAAATTTAATTATAATAATATTAGAATAAACGCGGATGTTCATTTTACAAGTCTGTATTTTATTTAAACAAGGGGCATAAAAATATATAGCACAAGCGTTTTCAGAATTAGTGACGCAGTAGTTAAACCAAAGGTATCTTTGGAGGGAATAAACCACCTTTATTACATTATATCTATATTTCTGAGCATTAAAATGCAAACCATATACCAGTGCAAAGGTGGTCAGTCGATTCTGATCGTCGGCAGTGTCGAAATAATAATAATAATTCATTTATTTATCATATAATAATAATCCATGAATAAAAAATAAAAATAAACAAAGAATAATATAACAAACAAGTAAGTCTTCTCAACTAAGATTATGATGTTATTTCTAAGTGTTACAAATTCTATCTTATATTTATTTACCTAAGAGGTCATCATTATTTTTGTTAGTCAGCAACCACCACTGAACCGTGGATCAAGTCATAAAGGTCTGCTAATGCCTTCAGAATGCTGTTAGGGCTAACCCGGACCCGGGGAATCAGGGATGTGCACCGTTTCCGTAATAATATGAAGAAAAAAATAAAAATAAAACATCTACTATGTACTACGACCCGAGCCGATAAATCAATACAATACAGTTATAGGTCGAGAACTAAAGTCCCGAGGGCCCAGTCGCTTTCTTAGCTTGTTTGCGATTGTCTTCAAATAAAATAGAACAATCGAGAAAGTTCCCGTTATCGAGTTACAAGAGACACTACAAGTTTTTATATTGTATTGTCTTTGATGTGCATCACGGAACCCGAGTAACTATTATTAGATTCGGTAAGCTAGTATTTGTCAAACATATTTTCTGTAGACACAACAGTCCGCCACAGGTACCACCATCAATCACCCCGTCCATTTTCGCCGTGAAGCAGTAATGCGTTTCGGTTTGAAGGGCGGGTCAGCCGTTGTACTGTAAAAAGTGAGACCTTAGAACCTCATGTCTCAAGGTGAGTGGCGGTATTTACGTTGTAGATGTCTATGTCATTTAACACCAGGTGGGCCGTGCGCTAGTCCAGCCATATAACCAATAAAAAAATAAAAAACAGTTTAATTTTTTTTTTAAATCGATCTAGGGACTTTGAGAGAGATTTTGAGATTTTTGTCGTAATTATCTTGATAGTTTTTTTTTTAATACCAATTCTAAAACAAAGCAGTAGATATCGAACAATAAAAAAAATGAATTTTAGAACAACCGACCGAACTTTCGATCATTTCTTGTGGTTGGTAGCCTGCAAAAAGACCGCTTTCGATACTGAAATGAAAATAATCTACAAGCTTTAACGGAGAACCATACTAATTGACTTTTTGGCGCGAACGCGAGGAATGAAGTTGTGTGATTTGTTTTATTTTGTCTATTAAGTGTTTCTTCAGGTTTAAATGTGTAATAATGGTGGTTTATTAACTGTTTAATATCTGTGAAAGTGCAAAAATGTGGGAAAATGAAACAAAGCCGCTGGACGTAACTTCTCGGGATCCTCCAAAAAGTCCACTGAAAAAATCTTAGTAAATGACCAACATTTTACTGAGATTATATTTCATCCCATATCATCTCATTTCATTTCATTTAATTTCATCCCAGTTGATTAATGTCTCAAATTAATCATCTTCATTTCATTTCACTCCATAATATCATTTTTCATAAAAATATGAATATAGATTAAAATAAGACATGACTTAAAGGTCTTAGTTACCAGGTCATAAAATCCCTTAAAAAAAACCATACTAATTTACTAAAGTATTTCAAATACCCGCAACGTGGATGAAATAACGCTGACATCTGCAACCCCGCCTCCTTGAAGCCCGTAAAACTGACGCGTCAGTTATATTTTTAATTGTGTACATTGCGTGTTATGCAAAGAATATTATAGCTTTAAATCTTTTTCAAACTTGATTATTTCAGTGCGTCTGCAAGCCTAAGCTCTTTTTTCGTAAAGTACTTTATAACATATTTTTTGTTTATTGAACCGCAATGTTACATAGTATAAAAGCCCGCTGAGTTTGTTTCGCCGGTTCTTCTCAGGACTGTGGCTTTTTTGTAACCGGTGGTAGAGTTAACATTGTTATTTGTATATTTTGACATTCAACAAGTGTGTTATACTGACATCTAAGTTTAAAATAAATGATTTTGAATTTGAATTTGAATTTGAGTAATACGTGTCTTAATAATTTAATGTGCCCTCATTCAAAAATTGATTCCCTTGTTGGTTTAATGGTACAATTATCACTCAGTAGGAATGAGTTCAAAGTATTTGTCATTCGTGTTTTTCGATGACACGAAGATGTTAGACTCTTGATTTTGTCTCGGGTGTGTTTCCGGCATCAATAAAATTATGCCTATACATAGCAGTTCATAGCACTTTAGACATTCCCGATCCTGCGGACAGAATAGAAAGCAGTCGACGTCGCCCAAAACACGTCATTTTGGATCCTCCCGATCCACTAACGGTGCTTTTAGGTATCGTTCTCGTCGAACCCGTCGCTTGCGACGGAGGGTTCGGCCAGTAAATTAACCCACAGACACAGCCCACTGAGTTTCTCGCCAGATTTTCTCAGTGGGTCGCGTTTCCGATCTAGTGGGTGATTCTGCGAAGCATGGCTCTTGCTAGGGTTCGTGTTAGCAACGTCGTCAGGTTTGAGCCCCGTGAGCCCACCTACTAGTTAAGGTTACGCTGAAATAGCTTCTTAGGGCTATCAGCATAGGTAGATAAACAAAAAAAAAGCTCTAGAATTTAGCTAACTTGAAAATTTCGTCAAACTTTGATTAATTATCAACCGATACATTTAGAGGTACCTAATGTATTAATGAAATCGAGAACAACGAGTAAATACAATGGCCATTTAAACTCGATTCTGCTCGAACAATTTCGGAAATCGATTGTTAAAACTAATCAAGCGAACGAATAAGCGCTTAAGATTCAATTTACAATCGATAGCGGTTTAAGCCAGTCGCGTATTCCTATAGCCCATAAATTTAGTTTTAGTATCTATTTAGTAATTATGATTACTCTGCAGTTTTCCTGTATTAATTACAATAAAAACTAAACGTTACATAGTACGAATAATTTGTAATTTTAGGCATGGTCAGATTGTAAAAATTCCCCTTTTCCCTAACAGGATAAAAATTATATCTATATATAAAAATGAATTGCTGTTCGCTAGTCTCGCTAAAAAAAAATTATTGGACCGATTCGGCTAATGTTGGTCTTGAATTGTTCGTGGAAGTCCAGAGAAGGTTTAAAAGGTGAAAAAATATGAAAATGCTCGGAATTGTATAAAAACAAACAATTTTGTTTTTCCTTTGATGTGTCCCACGTCGCACGAATTTCTTTTGTTTGCTTTAAGTTTATTTTATACAAAAGTTTAGGTCTTTTATTTATCGATTGAGGCGCTACGAAGTCTGTAGGATCAGCTAGTAGCTTATAAAGAAAGGAGACTTTAGCACGTGATCTTAAATGGTTACCGTAACTCTTGAATACTAACCCTGTCAAGGACATTTATATTGCTACTGCCTGTTATCATACTTAATTATGACTTAATTAATTAATGACGAACTAAAACACCGGAAATTAAAAAAGAAAGTGACCTGAGAAATTCGATTAGCTTCTTTATTCCGATTATCCAATTCGTTCATATTAAATTTACCCAAAACACGTTTATTTTGTGTTAATCGTCAGAAGAGCGAAATTTATATATCGCTATGTGAAATTATATTTGGTTTAAGCGTATTTCTTGCGAAGTTTCAGGAGAGCCATTTAAAGTTTAAAATTAGGAAAAAATATTATAACAAAAAAACTTGTTCCGCTATTTAAATGGAGTAAGCTTAATTGAAGTACAATTAAAAACATCGAATTGTTGATGTTACTGGTGGCTGGATCTCTTGTGAGTCCGCACGGGTAGGTACTATCATCTCACCTATTTCTGCCGTGAAGCAGTAATGCGTTTCGGTTTGAAGGTTGGGGCAGCCGTTGTAACTATACTGAGACCTTAGTAGCGCATTTACGGTGTAGATGTCTATGGGCTCAGGTAACAATTAAACTTTAGGTTGGCTGTTAGCTCGTCCATCCATCTAAGCAATAAAAAAAATTGTTAATACCAAATAAAATAGACTGTTAATTACAAAGATAAATGTAGCGTATTAAGCGATTTGCTTAAACCAAATAGCCTTTTCACCCCTCGATATGCACATCACCTATCTTATCATTGATCTGCGTCTAACAAAAAACTACTGTTTCTTATTTCCCGCTATATCTTGACATTGGAACACGCCGTCGACACGCTCCGTTATGGCGATAAACTTCTCCAACAACACATCACACCTCTCAGATAGCGGGAAGCGAAACGATCGATTAGATAAACTATCGATTAAGATTGATTTCGTAAAATCTGACTTCGCTTTTTGTTCTTTATCGCATCCTTACTTTCGTAACGTTTACTGACTCACAAACATAATCTCTCAATGGAATAAACAAATCAAATTTTATAATATTGTATTTGTTTTCTACTAGTCCGTGCCTTTTTTTTTTATTGCTTAGATGGGTGGACGATCTCACAGCCCACCTGGTATTAAGTGGTTACTGGAGCCCATAGACATCTACAACATAAATGCGCCACCCACCTTGAGATATAAGTTCTAAGGTCTCAGTATAGTTACAACGGCTGCCCCACCCTTCGAACCGAAACGCATTACTGCTTCACGGCGGGAATAGGCGGGGTGGTGGTACCTACCCGTGCGGACTCCCAAGAGGTCCTACCACCAGTGATTACGCAAATTATAATTTTGCGGGTTTAATTTTTATTACACGATGTTATTCCTTCACCGTGGAAGTCAATCGTGAACATTTGTTGAGTACGTATTTCATTAGAAAAATTGGTACCCGCTTGCGGGATTCGAACACCGGTGCATCGCTACACACGAATGCACCGGACGTCGTATCCTTTAGGCCACGACGACTTCTTAAACTGCCTTTTCGCATTGTTCATCCCTTCGAGTTTAGCGGGTATTGTGGAATTATTGACTTTTAAAGAAAAATTTCATACATCAATGAATCATAGATAAGCATCATCATGTGTCATTTATACTGATTGCCGAGGATGCGTAATGTTTATTGAACTTATATATTTATGTATGTTGCATTATTTGGAAAATTCTATATATATAACATAATATAATAATATGAGCTTTTATTAAATTCATATAAGTAGTGAGAGTGATATAGGTAGGGTAAATAATTTGAGAACCTCGAATGAAAAGCACTAAATTAAAAACAATCAAATTTTTTTTTTGTTTTTTTTTTTATTGCTGAGTTGATTGACGAGCTCACAGCCTACCACACAGGTTTTAAGTGGTTACCGGAGCCCATAGACATCTACAATGTAAATGTCACCACGCACCTTGAGTATTGAGTTCTAAGATCTCAGTATAGGTATAGTTACAATGGCTACCCTATCCTTCAAACCGAAACGCATTACTGGTAGTGGTGGTGGTTGTACCTACCCATGCGGACTCACAAGAGATCCTACCCCCAGTAAAATAATATCAGTAAAGTTGTGTTTACGTACAAGACGTTTTTCAATTTTTGTTCGGCGTAATTTGATTGTAATCAATTATAGAGTAGAGTACATACTTCGTTGGGTACATTGGTGAATCGTTTTCACATTTAAATATTATATTATATAATATAATTTACTACCAGTAAATTGTGCTACCATAGCAGGATGTACAGTGAGCCGTTTATGTAAGAACCGCCCTTTTACCCATGATTGGCGTGAAAAAATTTGACTTTTATATCCACTGGCAGGATTGCTACTATTACAATGAAAATTTCAGACAAGAATGTGTCGAAAAAATAATCTTTTGTCATTTACGAACATATCTTTTAATCAAAAGGAAAGACAGCAGGCGTTCCTCGAGTGAGATTCATCAAAATAAACAGAGTTACGGTAACGGGCTTGTAACAGGTGCGGCAAACGCGAAAAGTTTACATTTGTCCCGACAAAATACGGGAAAATTATCATTTATGTAAGTATTTAGACAACGGAGGCAGATAGCTTTAAATAAAATGTGTCATATCGGTCAGTCGAACTATTGCTTCTGCGTTACCAGTATGCGGCTGTCTGGTTTAGAATACACCACCACAACTCTTCCCGTGGGTGTCCTAAAAAGCGGCCTCAACGGAGAATGAGCAGCAATGCTCTCTAAGTATTATAATCAGTACATAGCGGCTGTCTGGTTTAGATTACACCACCACAACTCTTCCCGTGGGTGTCATAAAAAGCGGCCTCACCGGAGAATGAGCAGCAATGCTCTCTAAGTTTAACAATCAGTACATAGCGGCTATCTGGTTTAGAATACACCACCACACCTCTTCCCGTGGGTGTCTT
This sequence comes from Bombyx mandarina, assembly GCF_003987935.1. The sequence goes on from NW_021011533.1 coordinate 1,888,676, forward strand.
AAAAAGCGGCCTCACCGGAGAATGAGCAGCAATGCTCTCTAAGTATTATTCAGTACATAGCGGCTGTCTGGTTTAGAATACACCACCACATCTCTTCCCGCGGGTGTCCTAAAAAGCGGCATCACCGGAGAATGATCAGCAATTCTCTCTAAGTATTATAATCAGTACATAGCGGCTGTCTGGTTTAGAATACACCACCATACTTCTTCCCGTGGGTGTCTTAAAAAGCGGCCTCACTGGAGAATGATCAGCAATTCTCTTTAAGTATTATACCAGCGTGCTGCAATAGCCAGCCAGTATTTCCTGGTTGTAAGTTGTAGGTAGTTGCATTTTGCCTAATTCTGCTCAGGTGTAAGACCTGTTTGAAAATTTGTCATGCAGTGTCCTTACACACAAACTCTCTCCAAGTCACCAAGTCGTGTTTCTGCAAGATAGCCGTCGAAGCATCGTGGTATGTAATGAATGACTAGCTCACAGACACAATCCACTGAGTTTCTCGCTGGATCTTCTCAGTGAGTCGCGATTTCGATCTGGTGGTAGATTCAGCGAAGCGCTGCTCTTACTAAGGCTAGTGTTAGCAAATTCTCTTAGGCTAAGCCCGTGAGCAGACCTACCAGTCCGAGAGTAGCTGGCATAGCCCCGTAGGCTACTAACGATTTTGATTTCGCCCAGATCTCGCAAACCTTAAGCTACTTTCAGACTACGCTATACTATAGTGCCATATAGTATAGCAGCGTATTCTTAGCCAATAATATAGAGTACAGTAAGTGTGAAGTGTCCATAACAATGTATGGAGCGATATTGTTGTGCTGTGAGCTATATACTATTATATTATAGCGTATTTTGAAATTATTCGTCTAATTAATCGGATATGAGATGCAAAGTGGAGTAAAGAAAACGAGCGCTGTACCTAATAAAGTGGCGCCATGATTATTTACTCGCCAGTCGTAATATCATCACTTTTTTCACTCTCCCATTGATTCCTGTCCTGGTTCGTTAATCCCGGGCATAAAATCTGATTTTGTACCGACCTCGCCACGTGGGAACAGAATAAGGATACTTACGTTGCGTTCCTTCTTTAGCACCGAATTCCATGAGCATCTTGGCAAGTGGTCGGTTGTTTGAGAGCACTGCAACGTCCAACGGTGAGAGGCCGTCCGCATTGAGACTGAAACATGGACACAGTTTTGGATATCGATATCGAAATTAGAACTTATCTCTTTATTAGGGTATGGCTATGAATAGTATTGCCCAGGCCTTTTTATTGCATTAAATGGGTGAAATATTGCACCACTGGTACAACGGCTGCCCACCCTTCAAAACAAAACAAAACAAATTACTGCTTCACGGCAGAAATAGGCAGAGTGGTGGTACCTACCCGTACGGACTCAAGATGTCCTGCCACCAGTAATAACACAAATTATAATTTTGTGGGCTTGATTTTCATTACACAATGTTATTCCTTCACCATGGAAATCAATCGTGAACATCTGTTAAGTACGTATTTCAGTAGAAAAATTGGTACCCGCCTGCGGGATTCGAACGCATCGCTAGTTAATAACGCAACAGACGCCGGTGTGCTTAAAGATTTTAATTTCTTTTAGTTGTTATTGGTGTTATCATTTTTTAATTACGCACATAGGTGAACATACATAGGTGGCCAGTGAGAGACTAGTACAAATAGAAGTAAGGCAGGTAAGACAGAATAAGACGCAAATGCCCTAGTTATAGAAATCTAGTTTCATATCATGTAGCTTTCATTTCTTTTGTGTATGTGACGAACTCAGCGTTCATCGGAGCGGTGACGAAAACATCGACAATAAACACACGAAGGTACACGAAAAGGTACACCATCTCTTCAAGAACCGAGCCTAGGCAAGCTCGATAAGAGCTCTCATTTCACCTGGCGTTAAATGGTTGAAGGAGCTCAAAATATGACGACCTACATCCCACCGTCCACTTTGAGATTTGGGGTCGAAATCTGAGAAGTATTCCATAAAGACAAAGATGCCTCAAACAAGCCTATGGGATCCTAAGGTTATGCTGTTACACATTCTACGATTAAACCCTTACTCGCTTTCTATGACAACCACAAAAAAAAAGGAACTAGTCTAGACGGATACTAAATATCAACTGATATGCTATCCTACAGCCTAATAAGCAACAGACGTTACACCGATAAGAGTAACGCCATCGCCGAATAGCCGAACGAATGTCGAAGTATCTAGTAGCAACTAGAACGTTCGAGAAGTCATCATTGTCAGATAGCGGAAACAAACAATACTCGACTTTTGTGGAATATTCTCGATAATTCTAGGGATGTGGGATTGGCTATAAAAGCGTTGCAGAGATCGCACGCAGTCAGTTAGTAATCGGAACTACTCGAAGCGAAACAGCGAACGGATAGCCTGAAGCGAAGCGGAAGAAGCGAATTGAGAGTTTAAAAGTGTTTGTTGAGTGTTTTAAGTGTTCTAAGTGTTGAATACAGTTTATAATTTGTACTTCGGTAGAATTTTATTTATCCCGAACCCCAGCGCGTAACAATATTTTTTACACACAATTCGACCGTTATTACAATTCTCTTGTATTTAAATTTGCTTGATGTTTATTTAAAGTTTCATAAACAAGGTTTGCGAGGCCTCGCTCTCTATTCTTTCTAAGCAAATATACATATGTATAATATTTACTTAAACCAACACCTCAATAGTTATTTTTCATATCAAATGACATATTTACGTTTTAATCATTTGATCCTTTAAATTATTCTTTACGAGCGTGTTAACATCATTTTTTTTTTTTATTACAGTTTTAAATCACATACTGGGAATGTGATCGTGTTTTGAATTTGTTTAATTAGGTATGTTACGGAATGGATAAGGTGTAAACAAGTTTTAAAAGGTTACGTACCTATTGACATCCACGTCAGTCGAGTCCAGTATGTTTCTGGCTTTGTCCAAGTACCCATGCTCGACAGCAGCGAAGAGTGCTGAAACAAGAATTATAGTTTAACTAAACATATTTTATAGATGGCCGTTTTCAATAATCTTGATGTTTTGGGTTACGAAAATAAATAAAAAATGAAAATCAAAGAAAATAAGAAAATAAAATAATTAACAAATACCGTGCAAATGTATGTTAACTTGTGCGATTTTGTCATGTTGGGCGCGTGCGTCTTTCTGTTGGCGGCGCGTCGCTTTGTCGAGGTGCGGGGGGTGAGGGGTACAAGCACTTAACGACGGAAGTTCCCCCCCGCACCCTTCGAGCAGCGCGCCGTACTGGAGCTCTATAAAAACAAAAAATAAAATAACAAAAATAGGTAAAACTAAAAAAAAATAAAAAACAAAAGAAAAATTATATAAAATTTGTACGTACGCATAATTAACCTAGCAACTAAATCCTAAGCAACTTCAAATTTCTATTGTTCCTACGGTACATACAGGTGTAAAAAAATAAACGAAGCGTTACACCACTTTTGTGAAAAAACCCGTAAAATTACACTAACTTCAAGCTATTATTTTACTGTTTACTTCAACAAAAAACAGTATAATAAAATTATTATTGTAGGTGGAAATAATATTCAAACACCCTCCTATGATGCACTGTATGTATTTATATCCATTACAGTTTTCTTTTTCAGAGAATTGAATTCACCGTCAGCCCATTTGCAATACCATAAATTTATTAATACTAAGATAAACATTTTTATCAATCGTATAAAGCTATCGATTTCAGAATAAACATTGTAATAACATAAAGTTTTTACTCGTTCTTTCACTAGAGTTAAGTTTAGATTTAACGTTCGACGATATTTTCGCTACGGAAAATTTAAAGTACGTTGCACGCATTACGGGCCTTGTTAGAAAGACTAAAAGTTACTTAAAGAGCAATGGAAAGAACTAAGCTCAAGGTTTCCCAGGGAGATCTAGTTAGGAATGAGGAGATTCTCAGGAGAATTAAGGATATCGTGATAGGGTATCGGGATAAGGATATCGTCGTGACTGTGAGCTGGGCGGGCACATTTCTTGTAGAACAGATCACCGCTGGGGTAAAAAACCTTCTCGAGAGGCGACAGTGTACCAGAAGACGAGGTTTCCCCTCCCACAAAGTGGACAGACCTGCTTAAGATCACGCAAGATTGGTCATCTAGTAGTGGATGTTTGTGGGCTGCTTTTTTTTAGCCTACCTATGCTGATAGTCTTGACAGACTATATCAGCGTTACTTTAGCGTGTAGGTGAGCTATCGGGGCTCAAACCGTAGGTGTTGCTAACACTGGCCCTAGCAAGAGCAGTGCTTCGCAGAATCTACCACCGGATCGGAAACGCGACCCACTGAGAAGATCCGGCGAGAAACTCAGTGGGCTGTGTCTGAGAGTGATTTTTATTATAATGTTTTAAGTTAGCTATATTAGACATAATAATATAAATTTTCTCAACTTATTCTCCGCAGTTTATCGACTTAATTAAATTTAAATGTTACTATTTCAGTAAACAATGAATATGTGAATACTCGAGAGAAAAAAAAAATAAGGGGCGATAAAGAATCGTGACATGCGCAAAATGGGTGTCACGAAAGTGTGAAGAAATCGTAAACGAAGATCAATTGAGCAAACTCTAAAAGATAAGCGAGAAACAAATGCGTAACCGCACTGAATAAATCAGATGAAGTCCTCTATTAACGTATTCCTCAACAAGTGCCACTTACATAACAAGGAAAATACGGGTGGAAAACATAGCGTGAGAGGGAGAGAGAGAGAGAGAGAGAAAGAGAACATACTTTATTGCACACCAAAACACAATAAACATTAAGAGCAGTCAACAAGCAGATACATTTGTACAACAGGCGGTCTTATCGCTAAAAGCGATTTCTTCCAGACAACCGTTTAATTAACAGAAATTCTGGAAAAGATAAATTTATAGCAAGTATGTTGCGGTATACTATTAAGAATACATTGTTAAAGAAAATGCATACATACAATAAATATATATGTATGTGGTATGATAATGACTGCGCTATTCTGATGGTGGTAATGAGCCAATGAATTTTTTTATAGCTTACTTTATTGCTTAGATGAGTGCACGTGCTCACAGCCTAATTTGTGTTAAATAGTTACCAGAGCCCATAAATATCAACAGCGTAAATGCCGCCACCCACCTTGAGACATTAGTTCTAAGTCTCAGTTTTATAGTGCAACTGCTCCACTCTTCAAACCGAAAAGTATTACTGCTTCACGGCCGAAAAAAGCAGGGTGGTATCTACCCGAGCAGGCTCACAACATGCCGTACCACCATTGGATAGGAGTACGAGGGAGCGATAGGGATGTACTGATGACAGGTAAAATAAAATTCCGGCTATATTTGGAAGGAAGGAAAACCGTATATACATAAATTCGATGGTATTTAAAACAACAATATTAAATACTATATTCGCGTTCGCCTTATGATTGAAAATTGACATACCAATATCTCGTTTCAATTTATAGAAAACATATCTTTTGTTTTTATTTAAACTAGTGGCCCCGCAGTAGTCGAGATTCGACTATAATTAATTGGAATTGTAAGTTTGTACACTATTATGATTGTATTTTATACTTCTATAATCACAAATTTCGCCAAGACTACACTATAAAAATATTAACAAAGACAAACAATATTTAATCTATTCTCAATTTGACAACAGACGTCAAGAACAAAAGTTTGACAATAAATAGTATGCATGCGTGTGTGCGTCAAATACATTTGAATGGTATGTAGTGTGTGTAATGTTTTCTTTATTGATTTAACGTATCTTTTATGCATTATGTATTTTAAAAAAAATTAGCATTGTGCACTTCTTCTCTGTATTCTCTATAAGTGTGGAAAATTTCATACTCCTCCGTCCGCGAAAATTTCGTAAAAAGGGATACAAAGTTTTTGCTTCACGTATTAATATATAGATTTTAAAGAAGTAACTGACTTATTTCTTACTTTTTTTTTGATAACAAACACTAAAGCACATCAGTAGATACGGCCGACGAACGGAGCTGAAAATGGTATTGGATGGGTACGATGAAATGGAACGAATGTAAGTGAACCCCAAGTAATTTCAGAATAGCATTGACCTTCTCTTATTCCAATTGGTTCGACATGATAAAAAAAAAACATGCACATAACCACCAAATGTAAAAGCAAAACAAATACCTTTATCTATCATTTCAAATTTTCATGGTTACCTACATTATTTACTCTTAGAGTTTTTAAAAATATGTTAAAATTTTATTTAATAAAAATGATATTTTATCGTATTACCAATCGTTTAATACGATTGTAATAATAGTGATAATATATTATTAGTGTCATTAGATCTTGTCCTGGTTGGAAAATCATTGTCCTTGATACGTGGACAAATTTTAAAGCTACTTAATCCTATGTCATGAACTTGGTACAAAATACGTTGAAAGATTTCGTTAAACAGATAAATATGTACAGGTAAGGTAGGTACGTAATATAGTCAAGCTAATAAAAGCGAGTTAAAAAGCACTACAGTTCTTGATTCTTAATGTCTTTCAGTAGTTAGTTAAAGGATTATTGATAAGACAAATTAAGTTACCCCATTGACATAACAATACGTTGACCTGATGGTAAATGACAACAGGCAGACAACGAAGAAATTGCATCTTAAACGAATTATAGTGGACCAATTTTTGTTGTAACATGGAGTGCCTTTGTACACAATTTTCCTATTACTCTGTACTATGTCTTCTTTTTTGTGTGTACATAAATAAATAAATAACTGGAACTTATTGACTGTTTAAAAATAATGACTTTTTAATAATTTCTCCATTTTTAATAACAATATTAAAATTATTTTTATTACAAATGATACAATCTCATCTTCTCAACCCCCGTTAATGTCATATCACGAAAAATAAGGCGGTGTGGATATTTTTCGTTGTCTTTCTCTCTGACGAAGGACAAATTAAGTTTCAAACAAAATACGGACTACTCAACAACTCGATTATCGAGCCAATTGTCAAATTTTACCTTTATTTAATTTGTAAACTTTTCTAATCGTTTGCACATACTTTAACAGTATTATAAGAGTAACACTATGAAGGATAATTCAATTTCCTAATTTGACAAACGTGATACGTTGTGATTCACTCACGATTCCGACTACAAATTCACTTGTACCTACAAGGTGAAACGTCAACTATGTCACGGATGACATGTGTCAAATTTCAATGGCGCTTCTAGGCCAAAAGGTTGAACCGCTTTTCAATAATGATATTTCGCGTTTTGTTAGAATACACCTTGTAGCTTTACCGTTGTTTTTAGTGGGATTCGTTGCTAGTGTTCAATAAAGGAAACCGAAAATTGGGTTGTGGGCAGAAGTACAATGATTACGCACGAGAGCCTTGTGAAATGCGAATTAGAATGTGAAATGCGAAATGGGATTTAGTTTTTAGGTGTCCATTTATATCAAATTATCAGTCTGTTCATTTTTTGTTTAGACGAGAAATATCTAATTCTTTCTAGCACGATTTAGGTTAATCTTTTTTTTCTAAAGGCCCATTACGCTAATAAGTTAGGCTTGATTTTAGTACATTTACATTATCTCTATATATAAAAATGAATTGCTCTTCGTTAGTCTCGCTAAAATTCGAGAACGGCTGGACCGATTTGGCTAATTTTGGTCTTGAATTATTTGTGGAAGTCCAGAGAAAGTTTAAAAGGTAGATAAATATGAAAATGCTCGGAATTAAATAAAAAATTACAATTTTGTTTTTCCCTTGATGTGTTCCCTGTCGGACGGATTCCTTTTGTTTGTTTTAAGTTTATTTTATACAAAAGCTTAGGTCTTTTATTTATAGATTGAGGCACTACGAAGTCTGCCGGGTCAGCTAGTTTAATCTAAAAAGAAACGTGAGTTAAGAAATAACCACTTTTTACTATTTCAAATCTTCTTCTTTTTATCCTTATCCCACCACGCGGGATCGGCGCAGCATGTCCTCTTTTTCCATTCAGGCCTCTCATACATCATCTCTGAATTTACAGCCTTCTTTCGCATATCTTCTTTCACATAGTTCATCCAATTATTTTTAAGACGATTAGAACACTTATCAGTATTTCAAATATGAATTACAAGAAATTGCAGACAAGACTGTTTTTAAACGTAAGAAACTTTTCATTCCGAGTACTTAGGCAGTTGAGTAGTATTTGTAAAATAATAATAATGACAAATCAAACAATAGCAACTTCTGAATAACATGTGATTTAAAAGTTATATAAACTAACAACAAGGCCTATATTTGCACTAATCGCTGTTGCTAGGCAACTAAAAGGTTTGTTTTAATTCGTTCAAATGATTTCAAAATAATACGGTAAAGTAGGTAATTGATATGGATCATCATAATGCGGCGTCTAAAGAGTTCGCGTCTTTCTGCTAGACTATTTTATTGATGAGTTAGTGAGCTCCCGATCAACCTGGTGTTTAGTGACTGAACCTATTGTTTGTAAGGTCAACCACCCCGTATAAATTAAGATGTGATGACCACCATCTAACTTGAGACGGCAAGTCGAACTATCTGTGTTATTATATAACCATTGCCTCCCTTTCATACTCGGGCTACATCTAGTGATGTTCAATCAGACGAACTATCAGTATCTATTTCAATAAATCAATTGCATTCAATCAGGTTACATTGATTAGAAACGCTATCTTCTTGGTTAATATCATAGAAATAGAACCAGCTTTTATACTATAACAGTATATCTTATATATCGTCAATTTTATTTTTCTTTCGTTAATCTGTGTATATGAAAACGATATAGCATTCAATCGTCACGAGATATCCGAAACTATCCATCCGATAGACTTTAAATTTGACAAGCGCTAATATAAGAACAAATGTTATGTAACCCTTATCCAGACTGGTTATATTATTATGCCAGCGCATGCGCATAGCATTAGTTGCTATCGTAACCGTTGATAAAGGAACAACTAATTTATGCACCAGAGAAAAAAGCAAATCTTTAACCCAGGAAAACGCGTCGCATTTCATTGTTGTTGAACAAATTTAACAACGGAGAAAAGGCGGGGCACATCCAGTGATATATAGAGACGGTGCTATCTTGAGTATCAGACGCACGAAACGCACAGTCGTAGTGAATATTTGTTCGACTGTGTAATTAGTAACCGTGAATATTTTTATTACCTTGTTTTGACACATAAACATTCATAAATTAGTTAAGGTTTCTTTAGTGAAAAACCGAGAAACACCTTGAAGCGTCGCGTTTCTGCCTCATCTGTATTAGCTGCTCAAAAGGGGGTCTATTTTTCGATTAAACAGCTTAATATATTAAAAAAAAAGTGAAGACTTGTTAAATTCTTGCTTGACATCATTCATAGCTTCAAATCTTCAAACCGGAACGAAATAAAATATTGTCAGGCAATATTGACATAATATATGTATTATTGTTACGAAATGAAGGTATCACTGAAATTTGTTGTAACAAGGTTTTCTTTGCTTGATTTAATATAGTGATTGCTATAAGGCCTCGAGCGCTTGTTACCGATTTATAATTTGTATACAAATCTTGGCCTCTATTTGTCTGAACGTATGTTAGATTAGTTGCCCTGCAGCGTAGGCCTTCACAACGCCCATACAATCCGTCAGAACTACTTCCAGATATGAATTGTATCGAACGAATTTTGCTTCGCTCTATTATCAAGTCTAAAATAATGAATGTAGATTTGATTTAAGATCACAGGAAGTAATATGAAAAATGGCGATACCGTGCGTGGATTTTTAAGTTGTCGTATCGTAAGCTATGGTAATTCCTCAGAATACAGAAAAGACGGTTTTTTTCTGTATTCTGAGGGTAATTTTTCTTTTTTGGCCTTTATGCCACATTACGTAGGGTCGTTGCGGCAGGTCCTTTTAGCATGCCGCTTAGGTATTAGGCATGAGTTTTATGATCGCCCCTTTTATATAATATGCAATTTTCTTCTTCTGTGGCAATTCTACATTGCACCGTGCCGTTGCGATGGACTTTTATATTTCTTCTTTTAGTGTCTCTTTTACTCCATCCGTTTTCGGTTCTAGGATTTGTATTTTATTATCATTAACATTTAGACCAAAATTTAAACTTTCAATTGTCAAAATATAAAAATATTCAACTCTATTAACTATGGTAATTTGGTAAATGCTAATATCCGCTAATTAGCTACGCCGAAATCGATTTTCGACAGTAAAAATCAGCGTTTTTATACATATTCATAGTCATTGTATAATCAAGTCATATGGTGTTGGCGTAGTTCTAAGTAGTCGCTTGTAAATTCCAATTTATAATTTGGAACTAACATTACACTACCCCGATTCAGATAACGAGTACCAACATCTATCGAGTAGTACTGTACTGTAGTTTTTAAACTTTACTAAGTAATTTGATTATATATTATAAATAAGACGAAATCTTTCTTATATGGGGCAAAGTATGTACATAGTATGTAAAGCTAAAGTAATTCATCGAAGTCTATTTAGTACGTGATGCGCGCCCAAAGACCGTCATCTATTTACGCATAAGAGATGGTTGAAAAATGGCCCATCTAGTGTGAAATGGTTGTCGGAACCCAAACATACCATGAGACTGACGTCTTCTTTAACCAGAAGGTCCGATTTTTTCGCGGTAGAAAGGGGCAAGTACCTACCTGTGTGGTTTACGATGCCCCCTATGAGTAGCACCTGAGTCAGTCACGCCAATATTGTAAACAAATCACAATAGTGCACGATCATGTTTTACAGATTCGAAACACATCGATTCACGACAACACAGTACCTACTTGACCCACGACGAATAAAAGGAAAGAGATTTTGAAAGCTGGTGAAGAGGAATAGACAAATGGGTATCGAAATATTGGTACGTATGTGTTAGATTTAGAAAAAAAGGTCTATTTATTTTGGTTAATCACCGAATGGCTGGAATGATTTTACTGGAATTTCCACGAGGAGTTAAGAAAGAAAAATAACTCGCTAAAATTTACAATTCGCGCAAAAAAAAAATTAAAACCTCTGCATAAGTATCAAAATCTCTTAATATCCTAATTTTTCGATAATTATTGTCAGGATTCATTAGCTAATAGAAGGATATTTGTTTTACCAAATATGCCTAGTAGATTCCTCTGTTCAAGCATAACAACACTACACTACATACAACAAAACTACATACCCTGATCAATTGCATTTGTACATAATATGTATTATTCCCTCAAACACGAACTCATAATTCTTTCACAATGGAAATTAAGATGTTTACCAAAACACGCAGAATCACAAATGTTTCAACAAGACGGATTTGATTTTAAATTACGTTTTTTGAACAGATCGTAAGCTTACTGGTTGTATTAAATCCAAATAGGCTGGTATCATCGTCTTGTTTTGCACTGTGGGCATATTCTGATCATCACTCAAAAATAGACAAAAATTAAATCGAATTATAGTAAGAAGGAAAGATGGGAAGGAAAGATAGGAAAGAAATTGCCCACTGAGTTTCTCGCCGGATCTTCTCAGTGGGTCGCGTTTCCGATCCGGTGGTAGATTCTGCGAAGCACTGCTCTTGCTAGGGCCAGTGTTAGCAACACCTGCGGTTTAAGCCCCGAGAGCTCACCTACATGCTACGGTAACGCTGATATAGCATCTTAAGGCTATCAGTATAAGTAGGAACAAGAAAAAAAAGGAAAGAAATACGGGGTTTTACGAGACTGATCGGCCCAGTTGCTTGGAAGTATATGTAGTGATTCTGTGATGGGCGTAACCAATATCAGTCTTAAACTTCGTCGAAATTTTATAATCGTAACAAAAATAATGGGAATCCATAAAAAATAATAATAGAAAGTGCCAATTTATACGATTATATCGTTATAGTATTTGAGGTTAACATATATTGTATTGTTTGGTGGTGTTGCGATAACATTCCATTTCAAACTTCGCCTTTAATTTTTATGCTATGATATGAAGTTACGTAAATGTTTGGAACTGGGTACAATCAAACAATGGCTGGGAGCTGCGCGCCATTTCGCGCACTGGCCGTTTTTACGTAACAATGAAATAATTGCTACGCAATTAGAAAGCTGACATTTTGATCCTGCTCGAGTTGAATAAAAATATATATTTTTTTGTTTGTATTTAGGATTTGTGAATCCATTATTGTGTATAATGAGAACCTGGTTTGAGTATCTTAACAATGGTTCTTATTGTTTTACAGCGAATAGATTTGAATATTTTTAATTCTCTCATTATTCGTGTATCTTTTTTTAGCAAATCTTTAGTAGCCTAAAGTCTATTCCAATTACGCATAGACTGATAGGCAAGCTCACTGGCTTAACCTGAGAGAATTGGTAAAACTGGCCCTGGCAAGAGCAGTGCTTCGCAGAATCTACCACCGGTTGGGAATCGCGACTCACTGAGAAGATTCCTGGTCATATGGTATTGGAAAAATAACGAAATGAAAGTCAAATGTTTTATTTTTATTACCCAGATCGGTGAACAAGGTCATGACCATATTGGTATTAAATTATTGAAGCCCATGGGATCAGGACTTAAATGCATCGAACCACCCGAGACGAGGGCTTGAAGTCTTCTTTGTATTGCATATCGGCTGTCCGACTCAATAAGCCGGAAATCATGATTGCTTCGACCTAGTGGCGTGGGACTACCAGTTACCCTTATTAATAACACAAATTTATGGATATATATATGCGGGTTTTATTTTTATTAAACGATGCTATTTCTGTACACGGTTTGGCGGTAATACGTTTTAGATACGTATTGCTTTAGAAACGTTGGTACAGGCTCGAGGTATTGAAACTCAGCCTAGTCGCATCGCTTAATACGTTAATACCGGTATTAATACGTCTTATCCTTTTGGGCTACAACGATTTCCAGCTTTTACAGTACGCAATCTAACATAATTGAAATCAAACGAATTATGAAATTACTAAAAAAAAGTCAATTTAGTATATTGTGTCGAAGCGCATCCCTACATCCCGTCCAACGATGCGCCGAAGGTGACTGCATGTGACTAAGAGATGTATGGAAATGGTAGTGCTTGGTAAAGGGGGAAGAGGTCGACCGAAAAAGACATGGATTGAGTGTGTGAAAGACGTGTGTGAGAGAGGAGTGTTGAGCTGACGGCTGATAGAAGAGACTAGAAGAGAAAAAATGGCTGTGCCGACCCCACCTAGTGGGATAAGGTGAAGAAAAAGAAGAAGAAGATGCGCTGAAGGTATCACCACAAAACCCACCCGCCATCGCTTCACTTGGACACCACCGTCAATAGATAAGCACTTCAACCAATAATTGTTTAAAAAAATGTTCATTTGAAATTAAACGATTACTACCCTCCAAAAAATTTAGCGAAGTATTTATTCAATGCTTTATTGGAGTTAAGTACAAATACATATTCTATTAGTTATTTATAATTGTATTTCCGTATTTTATAGGCAAGCAGTTTATTCCGTCTCGGCTTTGGGAGCGGTTTCTATGAGAAATCAAGATATTTTTTGATTCACGCTTCGAATTCGTCATGACCAGCGCCGATTCGGAATGCAGTTTCACAACCGAGAAGAAACGGCTAGAAACTCGGGGCTTACCCTTTTCCAAATACACATTAAGTCTGTACAGTATTTCATTTATTTATTTTTTATTGCTTAGATGGGTTGACGAGCTCACAGCCCACCTGGTGTTCAGTGGTTACTGGAGCCCATAGACATCTACGACGTAAATGCGCCACCCACCTTGAGATATAAGTTCTAAGCTCTCAAGTATAGTTACAACGGCTGCCCCGCCCTTCAAACCGAAACGCATTACTGCTTCACAACAGAAATAGGCAGGGTGGTGGTACTTAACCGCGCGGTCTCATAAGGGGTCCTACCACCAGTAAAAAGTATTTTCTGTAGTTGGAAACGGAAAATTATTCAAAACATCCGAAATAATGTAATGACTGAAATAAACGCTAAATTAAATCGCAAATATAGTTTTAATAGATTCGTAACAAATTTTTTTATATACTTAAATAATCATCTTTAATTTGAATATGTAATTACTACGTACAAAATATTAATCCTCTCTATTATATTTGATTTCTATAATTGCATGCTGCCTGAAAGAGAACGCGAAATTATAATAACAGTCCGTGGTTTAGCGTTCAGTTATTTCGCAGTTCAATTATGCTAACATTAATTACTTAACTATCAATAAGCATTTTTGTTTATTAAGGATGTTCATTTGGGATTTGTTTGTATTAATAGCAGCCTTGTGGACCCGTAGGGGTAGTTTCCATCACCCTGTCTAATTTTGCACAAAGCAGTAATGCATTTCTGATTAATGTATTGAATTATGCATTTACGTCGTTGATGTCCGGTAACCACTTAACACCAGGTCAACCGTGAGCTCTTTTACTCATCTAAGCAATAAAAGGCTTTGTATTACTTGAACAATATTATAAAACAAACTATTAACTGTAATCGAAGTTATAATTACATACGAGTATTATGTATAGATACATGTCACAGTCTTTGCGATTGACAGATGTGTTAAAAAATTTCGAATTGAAAATCAATGTTCAATAATAGGATTGGCAGAGGTTTAATTTAAAATGCTCGTTCGTCTCAGCGTAAGAGAAAAAAAAGTAATTGTTTTTGAAACAAAACATATTAATCCATCATAATCAGTAAAAGTTTGAGAAAAAATTATAAATTTTACATAAAAGGTTCCCTTTGGGCGCTTTTTCTTCTATTTGATTTAAACCCCTTATTTCCGTTCCGATGGTCATTGGGCTCGTTCTTACTGCGGAGCAATCATGCGTTCACATTTGGAGACGTCCCGGGTCGGGTGATATTCCAATGAACTTGAGACTTCGATTTCAAATGTCAATATCTCGATAAAAGCGTATCAAACCTTTGTATTAAACTAACAAAACATAGCAAGATGCTTCAATTCGATTTGGTGTAGTTTAATATCGACCGCGTATCTGACTTCAACGACTAATCGCGTTTGGGAATAAAAGACTACAACTTGAATTAGCAAAACAGGATATAAATTATTGTGAATGTTGACCTAGGGCTATCAAACGTTTTTGTCTAAAATCCATCAATCTCGCTATGCACATCATTCAAGACGCTCTGACCTCGTAATAATATTAGGTACCTACATGAAATGACAAAATAAATTAACATAGCTAACAAATATAGTGTCTTTGACAACCCTAGCCAGAAATTAGCAACGATGAAATAAGCAGCTTGGATAATTACTTCATTAATGTATAATTTTTTTTTCAATAAATCGGCATAGTTACAGTACATTCAATCGTGTATTGCAATTGCAACGATCACTAGGCCGTGGAAAACCGTCTATTGACCTCTGATTGCGTCTATAAACTTCGATTAACCTCGAAACATTTAGTGAAATGAAGATACCCGAGATTGTGATTATAAATATAAGCAATGCCGGGGCACTAACTAGTCCATCGAGGATGTGAAAATAAAGGATGTCATAGCACCGCGCACCGCAAAATCGACGAAGACAACTTATTTTGCTGTAAATATTTCGACGACATCTCCGGAAAGCACTGAACTGTAAAAATACATTCGTGTATTCTCGAGGTGAATGAAAATGGTTTTCATTTCCACGACAGCTGAGAACTAACAAAACTTTTTACCTGTCACGCCTAATTAGCAATTCTATTCAATATTGCACTAATGCAATAGACAATTTTTGATAACTTCTTTGACGTCTACATGCAAACTCGTCGCAATAATTATTGGGGTTAATGACCGAGCGACTGCTTGAAGCTTAGAGCTTGTTTTGTTAATCTACCCGCTTAGTTTGGACTGTGAGTTCACAGCTCATCAATTGTGAATCGTTTACTGCAAAAAACATAAAGCGCTAAAATATATAAGTATTTATTTGACTAAAATAATGACAAATTGACAACCCTAAAAAATTGTAATCCGTTTTAGAGCATTAAAAGAAGCAATATTTACGGTTGTCGCTAAGATTGAAATGGCAAATGATCTACTCGTTTAAATACGCAGTGATCGCTAAAATTGAAATAGCGATTAATCTACACTTGTTCTTTAATTAAGTTTATTCAGATAAAACTGCTTACGCAGATAATTTGATGTTTTCGAAGTATTTCTTTTAGTTAAATTACTAACGGTTTGGAAGTCAATCGAAGGAGGCGGCGAAGTTTTCTTAAAAGAAAATATAATTAGTTTTTAGAACTGCCATCTCAATTTTCATGTTCTCAAATATTAAAATGTTTTTGGCGAATAAAATAATAAAAAATATAAAAAACAACCTCTATTTATTAAAGTAAAACTGAATCCTGGTTTCCCTAATAAATTGCAGTCGATCTGCATAAAAATAGAGTAAGTCAAATTTTAGAAGTATCAAGACGTTTTAATAAAATGCTAAAACTATTAAAATTTATAGATTATTAATCATATTTTTATTTTGCATTACTTTAATCACTGCAGTTTAGGTTTTATTGTATTTTCTTCGGTTTTCGCAAGTCGTAGACATAATTAAAACTACTTTTACGATTTAATCTCGAGCTTTTTATTGTCACTATATTATTTTCAACGTGTACAGTTTTAGTGGTCAAGGGCGACCCCCTATCATAAATGTGATTTTAATTATCTCTGCGCTTTAGTTTAGTGTAGTGAATATTGGGGAGAATTATAAAAGTTTAAAAGCTATCGAATTATTTTGATTTTATGTATCACGCAATCTTCATTATTCTTTTATACATTAAACTAACTACTTTGTTTTATACTGTGTACTATTTTATTTGTCACGAATCTTTTTGACGTCACGCTATCATTACGAAATATTTTTCCAGTAAAACATTGGAGATTCTTGAAAACCTCATCTATGACTTATGATTAACTTTATTTATACCTTATTTATTACAACCGAACAATCGAGATCGTGAGAAAACGTGAAGAGAATAATGTTTTACGTACTCAGGTAAGAAGTCGGTGACATGGGCAGCTTTCTCTCCTTTGGTGGGGTGCTGTACACAAACGCCGGGTTGACCCGGCCCCTTGGCTGGTGAGGGAACGTATCCCCTTCGGATCCTCGCCGCACACGTTTCTGAACTACAAAATCTGACATTGACTTAGCAGATTCAGATTTCCCCATTGACTTAAGTTTCTTCTTTTTATCTTTCTCCGGCGCATGAATATGCAGTATTGCGGCTGCCTTTGGGGGTATCTTCTCTGGTATAATCAGCTCTTTTGCAGATACACTCTTTTGTTTTTTATTCGTAAACAAATCACTGAACTTCTTCTCGATTTTCTTTTGTCTCTGAGGCTTCAAACTCAAGTCCACGTCTCCACTTTTCCTTCTCTGTTTTAACGGTTCCACTTTCCGTTTCGCCATGACCGGAGTTTTTGGCTTGTACGTACCGTTTACGCCGGCGTACGCGACGTCGTCGTACTCCTTCTCGCACCAAATAGGCTTCGTAAACACGACGGTGTTCCGTTTCACGTTGTCTATATCATCTGCCGGTGGTTCTTCCTTGTTCGAACGCCAGCGATTCCCTATCAGTCGCAGGGAAGCGCGGACGGATCTGGAACGTCGCAGGCCTCCTTGCTCCCTTTTGAATTTGTCGAGGAGGGTCTCCATAGCCCTGCTAAGGGTAGCGGGACACGCGGAGCCTTGGGCATTGCACGTCGCGATCGACTTCGCGCACTCTATTCACAGTACAATAGTTACGTGAGTCGCGCGTTCTGACGTTCACTCGAAGCGCGAACGGTTTGCCGAATGGCGTGGCTAAAACGAAGTGGTAAATGGTAAGGCTCGAGACCTCGCTGTGACCCGGTGCGCCGCCTTCGAGATTGCCCGATAAACTGTTCTCGTTTGCACAATAATTTTGATTTGATAAGATATCCACGCTTTGGAATACGTATTCCACGGTGAGCCACGGTCGTGATTTGTGACAACAAAGATAATTTTTAAGAACGTGATGATTACTTTCGCTTTGTGTCAAACACGAGATTGATTCAGTCGGTCGATAGTTGATCATTGAAGTTTCATAACGTTTGTAGGTATAGAGATAGGTAAGAAGCCTTGATTTTAAAGAATGCAGAGCGACCAAACATAGCGCTGATGTGATTGATCATACCTTAAACTTATTGAACTATGATTGGAGGCGTGATTGATAGCCGTGTATCCAATGCAAAGTTGTTTTTTTCTAACCTGTCCATATACGGCGTGTATTTGCTTTTTTTGCGTCTACCAAAAATGTTTTTTTTTTTTTACTTATGTATACATATAAATAAAATTAGAGTGTCTGCTTGTAGTATTAAAATAACCGTTTTTTACTACATGCATATGAATATAATAATATATACGGTACATACACCAAAATAACATTTTTTACAATTTTTGTCTGTCTGTCTGTTCCGGCTAATCTTTGGAATGGCTAGACCGATTTTGATGAGACTTTCATTAATAGGTAGCTGATGATATAAGGAGTAAATTAGGCTACTTTTCTTAGACTAGCTTCACCCCGCGGCGTCACCTGCAGTTATTATCGGAATGCGCGCAACATGGTGGGCTTCGCCTAACAATAATAAAATTTAATGTTTCCCAAGCGAAGCGAGGGCGGGTCGCTAGTATAAAAAATAAAATTTCTGTATGTAAATGTGACAAAAATCGATATAAAATTGACCGACAGAATAAAACTGTTTTTTTTTTTTTATCTATGTATATAATTTATTCTGAAAGGCGGAGACGATACGAGAAGGCTTCTAGCCGTTACGGATCTAACACTAATATGTTTGAAATGACTTTGTTTGTTTCTTCTTTTGTGTTCTGCCGGTTCGAACTGTCTGTGAGACTGAATTTAAACTTTAAGCATTTGTTCAGTGTTATTTCAGGAAAAGTTTTTGTCACTGTGTGTGCGTTTGACGTACAATAGCTAAAGCGAGAGTTTCTTTAGAAACTTAAGTGTTTCGTACATGTGCCCATGGTTTACAAGAACATTTGGCAGGGATAGTTTGCAAAATTAAAATGATAAAATAAAATAATCATTACTATCAGATTAATGTATATTCAGAGCTAATATTATTGGTGAGTTTTTTTTATTCTTATTGCTTAGATGGGTGGACGAGCCCACAGCCCACCTGGTTTTTATCTCGAGCCCATAGACATCTACGACGTAAATGCGCCACCCACCTTGAGACATAAGTTCTAAGGTCTCAAGTATAGTTACAACGGCTGCCCCACCCTTCAATCCGAAACGCATTACTGCTTCACGGCAGGAATAAGCAGGGTGGTGGTACCTAACCGCGCGGACGCACAAGAGTTCCTATCACCAGTGAGATACTAAAATATTCTTAAAGTACCGAAAAGAATATTAAAAGATATACTGGTAAAAAAAACTTAAAAAGATGTTTGAGACGTCTATACGAGCTTTAAATCTTAAAAGTCAATATTGTTTATTATTAAGCATGAAGGAAAGTTTCACTAGCTTTGTGGACTACTCCCGAACTTACTAATGAGACCAAAGTTATTCAAGTTGCGACCCTTTAGTAAGCCTTCGGGCCCGATAAACTTATATTGAACTTTAACTTTGTTATGGCAACACTTTCATTGACGGTTCAGGGTTGCGATAGTATTGTACAGAAATTCTTACAATTATATCACTAGTGTACATAGAAGATGTTTATGTGTTTAGTTGTACCTGACCTGTTTTTATTAAGATTGTATTTTTTTTTTGTTAATATAGGTGTAAGAAGGGTGGTGGTACCCACCCATGCGGACTCACAAGAGGTCCTACCACCAGTAAACTACTAGACAAAAACTAACGTATAGCCGTTGATTGTGATATATTTAAATTATCTAGGTGTGATTTGGTATATACATATATTATTATTCTTACTAGTTATTTTCTACTAAGTACCCGCGCGCAAATACGCATGTGTGAACTACATTTAATATCTGTGGGCAAGACATAACAGTGTAATGAAAGGTAGTCCATATTATTTCCCGGGGAACCATTTAACGCGAGATCATACCGCAAAAGTAGTTTTAATTGTGTCTTCAATTTGTGAAAACAACAGAGAATATTGTATTGCTAAGTACAGCTTGCAAACAGTAATGAATATCGTTATTAGAATGTTTATAAAAGAAACCAGCGCAATTGTAATCCTAGTGAAATAAAAAAATTAAAAAAAAAAACATAAGGTCGAATGCAGACTATTTACAGAAACAGCGGCGTTTTCCCAATGTGTGTTATTGTCCCGAAAAAAAAATATGTTTTTTCTATTCCTGCAAATGAATTTATCTTTTATTAAATCTGTCGTGCAGGCGTTGAATTTGCCGGCGAAGCTGTTTCGAAATTCGAAATTCGAACCAGCTTCGTTTTCGGTATTCAAACACAAGGAATTCTCTGAATTCAATCGGCGTCGTATGAATTCAAATACTTCGCCGTTTTAAATCCAATTTCAAATAATAAAACGCAGCGATTTCAATTTGCAGTGTTTTCAATTCATCGTCGTAGCATTGATGATAGACTTTGATTTTTTTTTTTTTTTTTTTCGATCTAAGCTGATAGCCTTGAAAGGCTATTTCAGCGAAACCGTGGCTAGTAGGTGAGCTCACGGGGCTCAAACCTGATGACGCTGCTAACAAGAACCCTAACAAGAGCCGTGCTTCGCAGAATCTACCACCGGATCGGAAACGCGACCCACTGAGAAGATCCGGCGAGAAACTCAGTGGGCTGTGTCTGAGAGTTAATTTACTCGTCGAGCCCTTCGTCGCAAGCGACGGGTTCGACGAGAACGGTGACCGGTGCTTGAAGTACCTAAAAGCACCGTTAGTGGATCGGGAGGATCCGAGATGACGTGTTNCGCGACCCACTGAGAAGATCCGGCGAGAAACTCAGTGGGCTGTGTCTGAGAGTTAATTTACTCGTCGAGCCCTTCGTCGCAAGCGACGGGTTCGACGAGAACGGTGACCGGTGCTTGAAGTACCTAAAAGCACCGTTAGTGGATCGGGAGGATCCGAGATGACGTGTTTTGGGCGACGTCGACTGCTTTCCATTCTGTTAGATTTTGAGCAACACTGCTAAAGTATCTACATACTCAATTTACAAGTAATACACGAGTCAATGTTAAATATAAGTAAATTATTTATAATAATCATATCAAATTATGCTTAATACTAAATTTATCTTTCAAAAGACCCGGAGTTGACAGTTCAACATCAGATATCAAAGAGAAAAAAGAGACGGCTGCATGTTTAAAAGCATTTGAAGCAGCTGTCTCTTTCTAATCCTCACAACATTCAGGTAGCAGGTGCTTAGGGCCTAAAAAACCCGACCCTTTATTCTGTTTTCAAACTTTGACGGTCCCTTGAAAAAGCTTAATGTGATGTTCTCAAATGAAACAAGACTAGCACCAAAAGTCATTCATATTATTCATTTTTATGTATCTCTTAGAATTTTTTTTTTTTTAATATTTGTTTCTTCACATAACCGAAGTTATTTATCGGGATAATCTTGAATTAACATGAATACTGATTTTAAACTTCCCATATTTTAACAAATACTTTTTTCCATGTGTAGTATCTTAAAATCTTCATAGGAATCAAACCATAATGCCTAACTGATTGAAATCTATATATATAAAAATGAATTGCTGTTCGTTAGTCTCGCTAAAACTCAAGAACGGCTGGACCGATTTGGCTAATTTTGGTCTTAAATTATTTGTGGAAGTCCAGAGAAGGTTTAAAAGGTATTTATATATTAAAATTCTCGGAATTAAATAAAAATAACAATTTTATTTGTCCTTTGATGTGTCCCCCGTCGGGCGGATTTCTTTTGTTTGTTTTAAGTTTATTTTATACAAAAGTTTAGGTCTTTTATTTATCGACTGAGGCACTACGAAGTCCGCCGAGTCAGCTAGTCATCGAATAAAAAAACAGCGCCCAACAACAATTATCTGTGGTTAATGAAGTGTATTTAAGGTTAGTTTATTAAAAGTGGGTCAAATGTACGATCGCGTGACTCCTTCGTGTTTCATAATGTTTTATCTAATGGTACCTAAATTATGAAGCCTTTGTTTTTTCATAAAGCGCTTTTATAAAATACGAAACTTCGTTGATTTGACTAAAGTTACTATGAAAACGGTTACCTTAGTTACCTAACTTTCCAAAAAAGACTATTTTAAAATTATAATGAGGTTCATGAAAAAAGTTTTCCACAAACATACATTTTATACGTTGATAACCCTATTTACATATTTTATAAGCCGCATAAGATTTATCTTACTCGTCACATTTTACGGTATTTGTGATGTGACAGGATTACACAATATCTTATTTCTTATGGTATTTCTTTGATAATTAAATTAGGAGGCATTTATGAATGGTACATTCTTTTAAATAGCAATAGCTTATGCTTAAATTCCGTAAGGTCCAAGCCTCAGGGTCAGTTAAGGTCTGCGGACCGATGTGCGATGATTTCAGGGATGGTCCATTCGTATTCCAATCAAGTACAGCTGATTTAGCAACTGATGTAGGAAGTTTTTTTTATTTATTGCTTAGATGGATGGACGAGCTCACAGCCCACCTGGTGTTAAGTGGTTACTGGAGCCCATAGACATCTACAACGTAAATGCGCCACCCACCTCGAGATATAAGTTCTAAGATCTCAGTATAGTTACAACGGCTACCCCACTCTTCGAACCGAAACGCATTACTGCTTCACGGCGGAAATAGGCAGGGTGGTGGTACCTACCCGCGCGGACACACAAGAGGTCCTACCACCAGTGAAAACAGCCCTTTACAGATATTGTGGTAGTGCCAACGAACTTTTCTAGTGCGGTGGTGTCCTTGTTGTAACTACGCCCCTAATTACCTACATATGACGCTAAATAACCAGGCATTTCGTTAAGGAGGACATAGGTGTTACTCCAAAGCAACTGAGATTTGAACTCGTGTTTAGGTAGGTGGAATAATTCATATAATGTTAATAACTAATAGAGAGGGTTGGTCTTCCTGCTTAGACACATAAAAACAAGCAGCAGGGCGATATGATGGCGATAGCCCGTGCTCTATAAGCACGCAAAAAATAAAACATGCTTAGTTTGAATAAAATTTACGGTCGATTTATTAAATTACAGTTCAATACCAACAAACTTAGAAATTTCAATGTAAATTGTGTCCCTTCCGAATGTTCTAGACGTTTTGATTGCTTATTCAGACGTCTTGTTTGTTCTAAATTATTGCCTTTTCTTAAAATTCTTGATTTCGGGCGCTACAAGGAGGCTTAAGTTTCTCGCAAGGAGATCTTGATTTAATTAATTGTTAAAATTTGTACCCTTGCCGATTGTTACTGTGCTCTTAGATTTTCTACTTAGGTATGAAATATATGAACATTTTAAGGAAGAGTTCGATAATTCGTAACCGAAGATATGGGCACAAGTTAGTAAAATAGCCTGACCAATATGTTTATTGGAAAGTCATCTAACTACTTCATCTCCAGTGCATTCACTTTTATCGATTTTTAGAATATATACATTCCTTTGAAAATATTTGACCTCTGCTTCGATTTTGGATCACAGCGTAAAAGTATTTTTGCTTGTTTCAACTTTACTGAGAATATGAATTGAATGTACGCGCTTCGAGATTAAAGTGATTTACTGAAAATATATAAAAACCGTACTCTCCCTAAACTGTGATTAGCTATTTAGAAAATTATTCTACGCCATGATTCGGATAACTTATATGTGATTATAGGAAGAATGAAAGGCAGGACTGTACAATGATGTTAGTAGGTTCACCTGCGCGATGGAGTGCATAGTGCTGAATTCTAAGTTTATCTCTCTTCTTTAACTCTAACGGGAAGTTATCGGGAGTTGTGCAAATAAGGTGAATAATACTGAGCAGTGTCTAGCATAACAAGGAAGTAGCTAAACATTTTGGACGACTAAAGTTACTGTGCCCGAATAATGTTTGATAGTTTATTGATTATGAAAAATAAAACTGGGTTTTAGTTGCGATTATTTTTCTGAATTACTAGTTGAAATATATTTACTACTAACCTAGAATTTTATACTACATGAGTAGCGAGCAGATTAGTTGGAGCATAAATGGATACGTGATATTTAACGAGGCGCATTTTTGTTTGTTAAGATTTTATAATGATTATTATTTCAAAATCGAAAACCACATTTCTGGTATATTTTTTTATTTTTTTCAACATTTTAGATTTGCGTTGGTATATTTTTCAAACTTGATGATTTTTTTACTTCTTTTAATTTTCAAATAAAGGTGATAACGTCTGCCTGACTACCTAGCAGACGTATGAACTCAGTAGCACTTATTTATCTTATTACGAATTTTTCAAAGACTCTCGGTTTATTGAAGGATTTTGGCTCACTCTGCGCTATAAAGCGCTGTATAAGACGTATGTTCTAAGTATTCTCTTTTTTTATCATAGCAGAACCTGCTTTGAGAGGACTTCATTCATTCTTGCTCTTGGGAACCGCTATACTCACATATACAGTGCGTTTCAAGAGACATTTTCTTGTAATATCCGATTTTGGAATCAACTCCTCTCGGAAGTATTTCTTGAGCGTTGTCTTTCTTCAAATGGTTTAGATGGTCGTTTGAATAGAAGCCTTGCCAGTAACAACCAGCTTGACGTCTATTCAGGCCCAATTCATTTTTTATGAGTATGTTTCTGTTACTGAAGCTACTCTTGTCTCCAGACAGGCGATGGTGATCTGTTCAATCTACGGGCTCCAGTGATATCTTTAAAACTGGCAGGCCGTGAGCTTGTCTGCTTATTTACATTCATACACTCATGTACGATGAGTGTTATGATACATAAGTAGTTAATTAACAGAAATTTTCCGGTTAATTCTCTGTGAGGTAAATATAGCTTTAATTGAATCATGCGCCTCAGAAAATTATCTGACTTTGTATTATTCCATGCTATTAATTCGGAATTTTAATGTAAAATAAATCGTTTTGGCTTTGACTAACGATGTTAAGCTAGCGTCCGTTAGGTGTGGAGCGGTTAGAGGTTTCATTTTTCCAAAGCTAAGGGCACACAAGACTCTGCCCAAGTATCAAATAGGTATACAGTTCTATACTGCATCGCAATTAATGTTAGACAACTCAAGTCTACGGTAGGCAGCGGCTTGACTCTGCCCCTGACATTGCTGAAGTCCATGGGCAACGGTAACCACTCACCATCAGGTGGGCCGTATGCTCTTCTGCCTTTTTTTTTTTTTGGTGTCGATAGGAATGCTCGTCTGCCTACAAAGGCAAAAAAAAAAGTTGGAGTGGAGAAACTTAAAAAAAAAGAGTATTAAAGAGCCTTAACAATTTCGAAATAGGAAAAACTTAATAGTTGTAGCTTGCAAGCTCTAAGGTTGTCCACCGCATAGCCTATAAGTTATACAAAAATTAAAAAGTTAAGGGAAAATTACGTTTAGGTTATAAAAATTAAAAAGTTAAGGGAAAATTACGTTTAGGTTATAAAAATTAAAAAGTTAAGGGAAAATTACGTTTAGGTTAAGGTAAAAGCACTAATGCTAGACACTTTAAGGACAAGTCAAACTTCATTCTCAGTTATCAAATGTATTTATCAAAAGTTATATTAAATCTTTTTTTTTACTGTTAGAGCAACATTTAGAGATCAATTTTTTCATATAAAATATTTCAATACTGTTGTAGTTTCTACAAAAAATTACAAACTTGTTAGTTTTGCCATAGACACTAAAAGATGACAGCATCGAAAATCAAANTGTTTGTTGTCAACTGATGCCATTTTGAAATTTGCTTCTAACACTGTACGCAAGCTTTTGAGAATGTACTATAGAAGGTACTAGGTGTCTATAACATCAATAGCAATGTTATTTAAGTGTTTAGTTTCCTTATTAGAATTTTTTTTTTTTTAAAGTGTCATCTTTTAGTTCAATGTCCAGCATTAGTGCTTTTACCTTATATCACACATTACTCGTACAGTCTTTAGAGTCAATAATTGAAGGCTGTTAATTTCCAACAAAAAAATTGTATGGTTATAACCGGTTTAATATGTTTTCGTTACTATCCAATACTTTATATTAATGTCGTAAATTTTTGTTTGGAGTTTATTTATTTGAACATTTATTCTTAAATTTATGGGTAAAACTATTTTCAGGCAATAAATATAATTGGAACGTAAATCTAGCGCTTCCGAACATCACTATTATCGGAGCACCTTTAAATTCAAGTTTAGACATTTTTATGTCCTAGGACAGTTTTTTACAGCTCTAAAAATAAATTGACATTTTTTATTACAGTTTAAGCCGGGTTCTGGTCTACGAGGTTTATTGCCTTAACAGTCGAAGGTCTGACGCCGGATGGAACGATATCTCGAGCCAATGTTTATTGATTTAAAACGGTATATTTCCGCATTGAACCAAATTTATATTATGTGATTTTCACCTAATTGCACTAAAACATGCGATTGTTAATAATGATTTAACGAACACATCTATTCAGATTTAACCACACTTTCACCGCGTTACATGTTCATTAATTGCACCGATTAAAACACAATCACTTATCACTAATGAGTCTAACGCATTAACAAAAGTTGAATTGATACGATCCATTGAATAATTTGTTTTTTTTTTTTTAAACAAAAGTAACAATCAAACATGTCCGTTCAAAACATAACTAACGTAACGTTCGCGTCAACTGGTACGCCGTGAAGTTAGCAGCGGCAGTGCTGCCAATGAAACGGCAACTCAACATCAGCGCCAGCGCAGTGCTACCAATACAACCGTATAAAATAGCGTACGCGCGAGTCAACGTCCTTTCTTTGAATGAAAACAAGAACTCACTGACAAACCCGTTTTAATCAACTCTATAACTTTGACAATAATTGACATTGCTCTTGCGCAAATCAATCAGTGTAATAAATCGATTGAATCGCTCATTATATACATATTACGTTTATTGTATTTAGTAGTACGTTTATTGTATTGTATTTAGTATTGGTATTTAGTCAAGAAAGCGGAATGTTAAATGAAGCGAGTGCTTTCGAAGACTTGCATTATTCGAAGTTGCTATTAAATAATCTCGTGAGAAAGTAAAGTTACAATCAAAAAGAATAGAACGTTAAAATGCTTTGTTTTACATATTTCTGCATTAATTATTCACATTCGCAATCTTCCGCGTGCATACACACGCATGTCTGACACTACTTGTTATATCATACTTGTTTTATTAGCTATGAGTTGTTTAATAATGTTTTTTATTGCTTACATGGGTGAATGAGCTCACAGCGCACCTGACGTTAAGTGGTTACTGGAGCCCATAGACATCAAATTTTTTTATTGCTTAGATGGATGGAGGAGCTCACAGCCCACCTGGTGTTAAGTGGTTACTGGAGCCCATAGACATCTACAACGTAAATGCGCCACCCACCTTGAGATATAAGTTCTAAGGTCTCAGTATAGTTACAACGGCTACCTCACCCTTCAAACCGAAACGCATTACTGCTTCTCGGCAGAAATAGGCGGGGTGGTGGTACCTACCCGTGTGTACTCACAAGAGGTTCTACCACCAGTAAATTAATTAGTTTTATATGATTTTGTGAATCTAAGTGACATTTTAAAAGTTTTGTGTGGCTTTAATTTATTCTACATTTACGGAATGACAATAGAGTATATTTTAAATAAAATCCATGTATGTAGTTGTATTTTAGTAAAATATTTTATTCTTTTCGCATAAAACAAGCAAAATAAATTAGTATTCGTTACATACATACCTATACGTAGTTTGAATTAAAAAACATGGCGGCATTTTGTCTATTCGTTGGATTTGAGTTAGCAAATTACTTAGTCTTGATTTGAATAAATAATTAAATATTTAATTAATTGTAAACCAATAGAATTGCAGAAAAAAACAATTACCCCTAAAATTATTAGATTATTTAATTATCTAAAATTTATTCCAGGTGTTTATTATTATTTAGTTTTACATACCACTTTATACATAGTAATAAAATAGATTCGTTAAACTAAGCTGGAGATTCAATATCTAGTATCACAAATTGCAAGGGTACGTAATACTTTAATGTAGCTTTGATTACTTGTCATTTAAATTATTGTTATCTAACAGTGGTTATTTATTGTAATAGTTGTCCAATATTAGGACACTCCCAGGTGTAATTATTTATAGTGACCCTATTAATAAATAGATTTGCTTTGTAAAACCTCAAAAGCTTGTATGTATTACATTAATTAACAGATGCGTTATAACCTACATCTAAAAACACGGGAAACGCAACGGCAATTGTTTGTTTCTTTTCGTTTCCGACAGATGGCGTGGAATAAAAGTGAGATACATTGTTATTCTTTGCCCACTTGCGAAAATTCTTTTGTATTATTGACAGCTAGTTCATTGCGCAAGTGTGAATAAATTAATATTTCACATAAATATTTAGTATTCATTGTACTTTAGTTTGCGTATGTAAGCAAAAATGTTCCAACATCAAGATTAATGAAGCATAGGTCAGGAACGATAATAAACAAGTGGAATGATTGTAGGGCGGTTCAATATCAAGATCTACAAATAAAATTATTAAAATTAAATAATATTAATAATAAAAATAATGTCATCATTAGGAATCGAGGCTACAAAGATTTATAATAAAATTGTAGATATTTAGTTTAAGTTAGTAAAAAAAAATATTCAGTTGCCTGTGAATATTCTGAGTTATTCTATACGATATCAACATCTTAATTACATCAAAGGGGAGTTCATTCATATCGAAGGAGCTGTTTCCAGTTACTTTTCTTTCCAAGTCACTTTTGGGGCTCGGACGATTACTTCCGTCTGGCGGTAGCTTAGATTCATCACTCAAGCCCCATATACCGTATCTTCTAAAGATTTCTTTCGATTAAAAAACCAAAGATCGTTTTCCTTCCCGAGAATCATAATCTTTAGAAGGAGAAGTCAGTATATGTGGTTTGCATTTGCAAAACGAATACAGTACTTCAGTTTCAAACATAATTGTAAATAGGCATGGTTTAGTAAAATCCCGACTTCAAATATAAAAATAAATGATATTCCAAAACAAATTAATATACACTAAAAACAATAATCATCGAAATCGGTTGGCGTGATATTGCGTTATTGATTTATTCATCTATTTGTCGCGCACGTACTTAATGCAAATTTAAGACTTGTATGGTTTTCTCATGGATACCATTATTAGAAATGGTCCCATTTCAATTTAAGGGAAGCGTCAGCTTTCTAATAAAAAAAGAATCGTCAAAATCGATTCACCCAGTCAAAAGTTATGAGGTAACAAACATAAAAAAAAAACCTACAGTCAAATTGAGAACCTCCTTCTTTATTGAAGTCGGTTAAAACTCCCAAGGTCGTTGCGTAAAACGTGGATATTATACAAGTGCGCGCGTTTATCTAAAATGACGCTAATTGCTCGCTGGTGCCGTGAAAAATTACCACCGTTGTACAGAGAACGGGTCAGACAACGGTTTTAGTATAGAGTACTTTTACTTGAATCGATGCATCTTGATTCTGAATGGCCATAATGAAATGAGCCGTAACATGTAGAAGATAAGTTCGTGATTGTAATAGGGCTTTTTTTTGTTACGAAACAAGGGTTTTGTCAATTAAAGTCTAGCGCGCGCTTCTAGCGTTCGAAGGAAGATACAGAAATTCCAAGGCATTGCAAATTCGATCTTATTTCTCAAAGCCTTGGAGTTCAATAACGATTTAAGCCAATGCAAGAATACATCAATCGTTTATCAAACATAATAACACGCTCTCTTATTTCAATCGCTGTTAAGGGAAGTAATTATTATTATAATCACAAAATGCGGCTTCGAACTGTTTACGGAGTTGATGTTGATCCCTATTTTATTACTGAGATGGGTGGGTGCGACGAGCTCATGACGTACCTGGTGTTAAGTCGTCACCGAAGCTCACATACACCAACCACGTCAATGTCGTCGCCCGTTTTGAGAAATGAAGTCTCAAATTTTTACAGTACAACGGCTGCCCTAGTCTTCAAACCAAAACGCGTTACTGCTTCACAGCAGGAATCGACAGGTATAGATAGGGAATAGATAGGGTGGTGGAACCCACCCCCGTGGGCTCACATAACGCCCTACCACCAGTAAATCCTCAAACATTTATAGTCAGCACAGACGTAAGTTACAAACACACGAAGCGGAAAATAGGACGATATATTCAGAAAGTTTTCGAAACTACTCGTATTCGTTCCTTACATACAACAGAAATTCATGTTTCGTTCCTATTCGAATAAATTTCAAGTAGAAATGAATAATAAAACAGGACAGCGAGAATAAAAATATTCAGGTTCACTGTATGTTTGTGTGTATCTACATTTCTATCGGCAGAATTATTACTGTTAATTCTGCCTACTTCTGTCGCGAACCAGGGGTTTTTAGTTTTTCGGGTTTTTCCATCTCATATTTTTTTTTATTGCTTAGTTGGGTGGATGAGCTCACAGCCCACCTGGTGTTAAGTGGTTACTGGAGCCCATAGACATCTACAACGAAAATGCGCCACCCATCTTGAGATATAAGTTCTAAGGTCTCAACTATAGTTACAACGGCTGCCTTACCCTTCAAACCGAAACGCATTACTGCTTCACGGCAGAAATAGACAGGGTGGTGGTACCTACCCGCGCGGACTCACAAGAGGTCCTACCACCAAGGTGAGTTTAACTTTGTGTTCTCTGTGGGCTCTTGTACCCACTTCACATTGAGTTCACGCGAACAAGGATTAATTAGCGGTAGGCAGCGGCTTGGCTCTGCCCTTGGCATTGCTGAAGTCCATGGGCGACGGTAATCACTCACCATCAGGTGGGCCGTATGCTCGTCTGCTTACAAAGGCAATAAAAATAAAATAAAAAACTTTGATATGATGGAGAGACCTTATTGTACGGGTTACGATTTCTCAATTCGCAATTCGCTCGTTTGCAGCGTGATCTTTGCAATACATTTCAACTATATAGTTACGAACAATGGAGTAGGATTGTGTTAAACTAAATATTTCTATTGTTTTACAATACCCTCGACAGTGTACCCAAGCTATTACTTATCTCAGTAAATTAAGAGAAATTTAACCTTATGTAAGCTGCTTGGGAACGATTGTTATCTCGATTATTTGTTTTAAAGCTTTTGAGTTATCGAACGAATCGGAGATCTTTAGGTTAGGTTATGTTTCGTTTTCTATAATATGTATTATATAGGTAGTTGTTGCAAAGTTTTTTTTATGTTTGAGAGATTACTGGTGGCCCGGTCTTTCCAGTTCTACCAGGGCAGGTGGGCAAGCAAGGGCTCAGCCAGGAAGGGTGGGATTTGCTAACAGCTACCCGAGCGCCCCGAAAGGAGACCTAACAACACAAGAGTAGCTGCTTCGCAAATTAATCTACCACCGGATCGGGAACGCGACCCACTGAGAAGATCCGGCGAGAAACTCAGCGGGCTGTTGGGTATATGGGTTAATTTACCCGTCGAGCTCTTCGTCACTCGGCGAGGACGGTGACCGGTGCTTGAGGTATAGATTGGTCACTCACAGAACTAAGAGCGGCGCGCAGTCGTACTTTGCAACAACTGTACATTGCTCCTTTTACGTCTACCAACCAGTAAGCGAATTTGAATCAATAATCACTCATACCACTAATATTTATAATTTTTTCCAGAGAGATGAAAATACGGCCAAAACGGGTACTCTGGCTTGGACAAGCCACGCTCACTTTGGACACTTTAACAATAAACTTTTTTTAATGAAAATATAAAATTGAAAAAATTCAGGCACTAACTGAATAGATGAATGAACAATAATCCGCTTGAAAAAAATGTTTATAACAAGTTTTCATTTAGTTATTCAATAGTTAATTAAAATTTTTTTTCTGCTTGAACATGAACATTGCAAGTTTGATAATTTTTAAACTATAAATTTTAGATTTTTTTTTTCCTCAAAAATCATCTATATGCATTTCCGAATCGAATAACCCCACATTTATAATTTTCGGAGACTGTTGAAAAGAGTTGGTCCAAATGGCACTTGTTGGTTAGTCTATAATGTTAATTGAACGGCTTGTGGCAAATGTACCGTCGTCTTTTAGTACCCTAAAATATATTTTCCCCCATACTTTGCATTCCCTCGAATAATTTTTTCTACTGTGACTTTCCCTTGATGTCATAACTGTAGGTTTTATATGGCCTCAAGAAGCTCTACGACATTCCAGCGAATGATCGAATCACAGGTTGATGATCCTACCTGCTGCACCAGAGGGGCTGAGATCAGATCAAAGTCTTGGATCAAATGCAGCCTTCGGAAAATATGAGAAAATCTAAAACGCGCTAATGATATTTCCATGATTATCTTGCATTTAAATTAGGAACAAATAAAAGTGGATGGTGGAAGATTTTCTCATTGTTATTTCCTAAAGCCAGTTTCTCTGTTAGTCGTATTTAGATCTGAATCTAGTATGTTCTAGTATGATTGACTTTATCTTTCTTAAAAAACGAAGAAGATTGGATTTATATCGAGAGACGAAAGGCTATTTGGTTCAAGCGACATTTTTGCAACTTTACAGGAAGCCATTAATTAAAGTTTAAAATTTGGAAAAAATATCGTAATAAAAACTTCTTCAGATATTTGAATGCGGTAAGCTTAGCTGGAGTTAAATTAAAAACACCGAACTGTTGATGCTAATACCAAAAAAAAAAAACTGACCTTTAATTATAAAGATAAATGTCGCATATTAAGGGAATCAATCTTTCACCCCTCGACATGTACCATAGCATTAAGTATTATCAACTTGTGTCTTAAAACGGAAGTATATTGTATTTCATTCACAAAATCGAAATGAATTTACAAAATTTTAAATAGAATAGGATTTATGTTGTAAATATATCAAAATACAGATGCTACTAGTGACATCTCCTGATACTTAGTTATAATAACTAATCTGTTTTCATTACATTCGATTTATTAAAGTTCGGTCATTCGCTTCCCGTCACAGTTTGAATCACGTTGTTTTATTTTAGGTTATGGGCCCAGACTCATAAAGAATTAAAGTTAGTGAATTGATTGTTAGAATTATCCGTGTGATGAACAATATTATTCCTAACAGTGTTCTAAAATATCAAAATCGTGCGTGAGTGGCAGTCATGGCGTCTAGCTCCAATTATTTAATTAGCGTGCCTAAGCTAAGAGGACGCGAGAACTTTAGTGAGTGGTGTTTTGCGGCAGAGAACTTTCTAGTATTAGAAGGAATGGTTGGGTGCATTAAACCAGAACCCGGTGAGCCCCCAGCAGCTGCAGATGACGCTAAAACAAAAGCAAAACTGATCCTTACCATCGACCCGACTCTTTACGTTCACATAAAAAGCGTCAATACATCGAAAGAATTGTGGGATAAATTAAAGATGCTGTTTGATGACTCTGGATACACAAGAAAAATCAACCTGTTGAGGAATCTGATATCTATTAGATTAGAAAATTGCACATCGATGACGTCGTATGTAACGCAAATTGTTGAAGCGGGTCAGAAGCTACAAGGTACGGGTTTTAACATAAATGACGAATGGATCGGATCTATCATGTTGGCTGGATTATCTGAAAAGTATATGCCTATGATAATGGCGATCGAACATTCGGGCATGATTATTACAACGGACGCCATTAAAGGGAAGTTGATGGACATGGAACCGGAAGATAGTGATGTGAATAATGCGTTTGCAAGTTTCAAGAATAAATCGATTCATCATTCAAAAAAGGTGAAGTCTATGCGATCTATGGTCGGTAAAGATGGTGGAAATCAAAGTACTCAAGTGTCGCCATCTGTCAAGGATAAACCAAACGTCAAATGTTATGGTTGTAAACAATATGGCCACTATCGCAATCAGTGTACAAATACAAATATGCAAAAATCTTGGAAGATTTCGCAAGATTCACAAAGTAAAACTAAAACAACTAATGCATTCAGTGCTGTATTCTTTAATGGAACATTTGATAAGGACGATTGGTATGTAGATTCAGGTGCAAGTTCACATTTAACGTGTAACATGGGTTGGCTAAAGGATGTTTGTTATTCTGGTTTTACCAAAGAGATAATGATTGCCAATCGAAGTACAGTTTCCGTAGAATGTTGTGGAACCGTAAACGTAACTACGTCAACCGCGGAAAACGATTACAACATAGCAGTAGAAAAAGTTTTGTGTGTACCCCAGTTGGCCACAAATTTATTGTCAGTGAGCCGACTAGTGAAACAGGGCAATAAGGTGCGTTTCACAGGCAAAGGGTGCGAAATATTTAATAAAAAAAACACTTTGGTAGCTACTGCATTACTTATAAATGGTGTTTATAAATTGAATACTTCTACTAGTTTGGTGGCAGCAGCAATTGAGTCTCCAATAGTCTGGCATCGTCGATTAGGACATGTGAATAGCTTCAATATGAATAAAATGCCTGGTGCTGCGGAAGGAGTTCAGCTTACAGAGACGGCAAACATTAGCAAGTCAAATTGCATTGTATGCTGCGAAGGAAAACAGAGCCGATTACCTTTTGCTCATAAAGGAAATAGAAGTAATGAGTTGTTAGGTGTAATACATACTGATATTTGTGGTCCAATGGAAAATATATCACTTGGTGGATCAAGGTATTTCATTATTTTTGTTGATGATTATAGTCGTATGACACAAGTTTATTTTTTAAAAAGTAAAGATGAGGCTTTGCAGAGTTTCATCGATTATAAAGCTAAAGTTGAGAATTTATTATCAAAGAGAATTAAAACTCTAAGAAGTGATAACGGCACAGAATTTTGTAATAAGAAATTTGAAAGTTATTTAAAGAATTCAGGTATTAATCATCAAAAAACTAATGCATATACACCAGAACAAAATGGACTCTGTGAGAGGATGAACCGAACAATTGTAGAAAAAGCCAAATGTCTCCTCTTTGACGCTAAACTTAGCAAGAACTTCTGGGCAGAAGCTGTTAACACAGCTGTTTATTTACAAAATAGAATTGTGAAAACTGGTTTAAACAACCGCACGCCATATGAGGTATGGACAGGTACTAAGCCAAACCTGAGTCACTTAAGAATATTCGGAAGCACTGTTATGAAACACATTCCTAAAGAAAAAAGACATAAATGGGACAAAAAGTCTGAACAATGCATACTTGTAGGCTATCCTGAGGATGTTAAGGGATACCGTATATACAATCCTGCAACACAGAGCATCACAACAAGTCGAGATGTTATATTCATAGAAGAAAATAACTTAGATGAACAGAAAATAATTGAAATAAAAGAAGATGATTTAAGTAATAAATCATTGTCACCTTCAGTGGGAGATTTACCGGACACCAGTAGGGAGGATTCATTTACATCAGCTGAAAATGCTACTGATTTGGATGAAACCTACGTACCATCTTCTGAGGATGAGGAGTCCTTGAAATTAGAAAAAGACCTGCTGAGAACATTACCGAAAAGGCACAGAAAGCAACCTGACAGATATGGATATATGTGTACAGAAGAATGTAACAATCCGGTCAGAGATGATTTGACATTAGAAGAGGCACTGGAAGGACCAGAAAAGGAGCACTGGGAACAGGCTATCAAAGAAGAACTGAAAAGTTTTGAAGACAACAAGGCATGGGATATTGTTGACGTTCCTGTAAGTGGCAACATTGTAAAGTGCAAGTGGGTTCTTAAAAAGAAATACGATGCTGAAAATAATGTGCGATATCGAGCGAGACTTGTGGCTAAAGGTTGTTCACAAAGATATGGTGAGGACTACAGTGAAACTTTCTCTCCTGTGGTGCGGCATACAACACTTAGATTATTATTTGCTTTATCAGTGCAGATGAACCTGAAAGTGATTCATCTTGATGTAAAAACTGCCTTCTTGAATGGAGATCTGTCTGAGACTATATACATGCAAAAACCTACAGGCTATATCTGTAAAGATGATAAAAAAGTTCTTAAATTAAACAAAGCTATATATGGTCTCAAGCAGGCTTCTCGAGCATGGTATATGAAGGTTGATGCTTGTATGTTAGCTGATGGTTATGTTAAATCTAAAATAGAACCATGTTTATATATAAAAAATGTTGGTAACAGTAAAACTATTGTAACATTGTATGTGGACGATTTCTTTGTGTTTTCAAATGATGATAGGGAAATGAGTCATCTTAAAAGTAGGTTAAGTAAGAACTTTGAGTTAAAAGATTTGGGTGCTGTAAAAGAATGTTTGGGGATGTCAGTTACTTTTGACATGAAAAATTGTACTGTTACATTAAGTCAGAAGAAGTATATTGATAAATTGCTGTCCAAATTCAATATGTCTGATTGTAAAACAATAAATACACCCATGGAGGCCAATTTAAAGAGTAAAAAGGCTGATAACTGTAAAAATCAGAATCCCTATCAGCAACTGATTGGGAGTCTAATGTACTTGGTTGTTCTTACTAGACCAGATATAGCTTTTGCTGTGTCATATTTAAGTCAATTTAATAATTGTAACACTGAAGAGCAGTGGCTTTATGCTAAAAGAATATTAAGATATTTAAAGAAAACTAAAGATTTAGGTTTAAAATATTATAAAGGAGAAAATATAAATATTAAAGGTTTTGTAGATGCTGACTGGAGCAATGATATCAATGATAGAAAATCATACTCAGGTTTTTGTTACATGTTATCAGGATCTGTTATATCTTGGAGTTGTAGTAAACAAAAATGTATTGCACTTTCCAGTACAGAGGCTGAGTATGTGTCAATTTCTGAAGCCTGCAAAGNAGGTTTAAAATATTATAAAGGAGAAAATATAAATATTAAAGGTTTTGTAGATGCTGACTGGAGCAATGATATCAATGATAGAAAATCATACTCAGGTTTTTGTTACATGTTATCAGGATCTGTTATATCTTGGAGTTGTAGTAAACAAAAATGTATTGCACTTTCCAGTACAGAGGCTGAGTATGTGTCAATTTCTGAAGCCTGCAAAGAAGCAGTATATTTGAGAAACTTGCATTATGAAATAACAAAAAGATTGCACAGAATTGATATTTATAATGATAGTATGAGTGCACAGAAATTATTACTGAATCCAGTTTATCATAATAGAACTAAGCATATTGATGTCAGGTATCACTATTGTAGAGACTTGATACAAAGAGATATAGTTTGTGTTAATTATTTGTGCACATCAGATATGCCTGCAGACCTACTTACTAAGAGCTTAGGAGCTGTCAAACATTATAAACACTTAAATAGCTTGGGTATTGTTAAAACATAGGTATTATGTTTTTTTTTGTTTTGTTTGTTTTGGTATCTATATTTTGAGTGGGAGTGTTGTAAATATATCAAAATACAGATGCTACTAGTGACATCTCCTGATACTTAGTTATAATAACTAATCTGTTTTCATTACATTCGATTTATTAAAGTTCGGTCATTCGCTTCCCGTCACAGTTTGAATCACGTTGTTTTATTTTAATTTATTTCTTTATATTTAAGTTTTAACAATTGAGAGTCGGTATTGTCACGGTCGGGAATGAACAAAAAAAACAGCAATCGAGACGAAACAACCCCTAGATGGAGCTGGTAAATAATGAGATCCCCTCTACTAATGAGGCTGAGGTCGAGGGCACTTCGGTTCGCTGATGACTGTAGCTGCAGGTTCAGACATTTGTAATTTTATTACAACAAGCATAGAGTTTAAAATTGTCTTCCTTCTAGTTGTGTAGGTTTGTGGAAAATGTGTTGTGTGTTTTCCATGATAAAAAGGAAGACGGCGATGTGTTTCGAAGGATGTAGCTTATTGTCGGAGGTTGCTGTGCTTCCTTGCGACGTGCGTTTTAGAACCTTGACAATATACATATATTGATTTAATTCCGGTGTTTTCTTTTATAGCTTTGTTTTTTGAAGATGCGCTTTTTTAGGTTTTCGTCATTTCGATTTTACGTTCGCACCAGTTAGAATCTTTTTAAACTATTGCATAGCTTTTATCGCGGGCTTTGAGCGCGGCGACCGAATCAAGAAGTTCCGTAACGAAAATAAAACCTAATACTCCCCCACTCCGCCTACCATATAGCTTGCGTTCAACACATTCACACGTTGCGCTTGTGTAATGTTTGTGGATAAGCGCGCGGCGTGACGTCGCACTGCATGCGCATCATGAAAAGTCTGCCCATCTCTCTCTCTCGCGCGGTCTAGCTTATAAGTGTGAAGGGGACAGTTAATGTTTTGCTTTTGTTAATGTTTATATAGCGTGGTCTTATTTTATTATTGTTTTATTATTGAATTATTATTGTCTAATTATAATTGCATAAGTTGATAAAAATGCTATGCAATAGCTTTACCGCGGCAGTCCCCAAGTGCTACACGTGTTTTTTTTTACTCACGGTTTCACTTGTTCGTGAGCACGTATTAGGTACCAAAGTATTTACTTAAGAGTCAGTATAATACTTATTGTATTTTGTGTTTAAGTACAAGCCTTTTATACACACACGGGAATGATACAGTCTTATGAAATGCAAATGTGAAACTTTATATCAAGACAGCATTGACATTAGCCATAAAAACTTCCTGTAAAAATGTCTTGATATAAAAACCTCATCTATTGTTGACCGCAACAAACACGCTCTTTGTTCAGGAACATGAAGTATTTGTGGTCAGTAGGTTAGTGACAGGAATTATTATGGCTAAGCTATTGAATATTATACTAATGTAACGCGCTGGGTTTTGAGATAAATAAAAAATTCTACCAAATTACAAATTAAAAACTGTATTCAACACTTAAAACACTTAAACATTTTACANCATCTATTGTTGACCGCAACAAACACGCTCTTTGTTCAGGAACATGAAGTATTTGTGGTCAGTAGGTTAGTGACAGGAATTATTATGGCTAAGCTATTGAATATTATACTAATGTAACGCGCTGGGTTTTGAGATAAATAAAAAATTCTACCAAATTACAAATTAAAAACTGTATTCAACACTTAAAACACTTAAACATTTTACAAACACTTTAAAACACTCAATAAACACTTTAAAACTCTCAATTCGCTTGTTCCGCTTCGCTTCAGGTTTTTTTTTTTTTTTTTTTTTATTGCTTAGATGTGTGGACGAGCTCACAGCCCACCTGGTGTTAAGTGGTTACTGGAGCCCATAGACATCTACAACGTAAATGCGCCACACACCTTGAGATATAAGTTCTAAGGTCTCAGTATAGTCACAACGGCTGCCCCACCCTTCAAACCGAAACGCATTACTGCTTCACGGCAGAAATAGGCGGGGCGGTGGTACCTACCCGTGCGGACTCAGAAAAGGTCCTACCACCAGTAATTACGCAAATTATAATTTTTGCGGGTTTGATTTTTATTGCACGATGTTATTCCTTCACCGTGGAAGTCAATCGTGAACATTTGTTGAGTACGTATTTCATTAGAAAAATTGGTACCCGCCAGCGAGATTCGAACACCGGTGCATCGCTCGATACGAATGCACCGGACGTCATATCCTTTAGGCCACGACGACTTCAAAAGGTGATCCGTTCGCTGTTTCGCTTCGAGTAGTTCCGATTACTGACTGACTGCGTGCCTTCCCTGCAACGCTTTTATAGTCGATACCTCATCCCTAGAATGATCGAGAATATTCCACACATCTCTAGTAGTAGTTTCCGCTATCTGTCAATAGATGGCGTATTTCTCGAGCGTTCTAGGCGCCACTAGATTCTTCGATATTCGTTCGACTATTCGGCGATAGATGGAGTTACTCTTACCGGCGTAACACTAATATCGTATTAGATTAATATCGCATTGATATCGGTATTATCTAATGTTGCAATCTCTAATAATGTTAATCAGTACATATTGCCTTGACAACGGCGATGAGTATTATTGTAAGGAAAACCTAAATTGAGTGCATCGGAATAGCCTCGATTAGGGAAAGATGGTGGGGCATGGTGAGACGCGTCGAATCTGCCCCTCCAAGCAGAGTGAAACGACAGGAGAACATAGAAGAACAAGAACGTAGATTTTCTAGAACACTCACAATTTGCAATCGGTTGGTTACCAATGCTGTCGGAATTTATTTAAATAAACGAATAGCGTTACTAGTATCAAAATTGATCGTATTCTAATAATACCATATCGAGAATACCATTTCGAGGGATGAAAGGCTATTTGGTTTAAGCGACATTTCGCTTAATACGCGACATTCAACTTTGTAATTTAAGGTGCGCTTTATTTGGTACTAGCGACCCGCCCTCGCTTCGCTTCGGAAACATTAAAACACACATGAAACCAAAAAAATAAAATAAAAAAAGTAGCCTATGTTCATCAGGGACAATGTCGGCTTCTAATGGAAAAAGAATTTTTCAAATCGGTCCAGTAGTTTCGGAGCCTATTCGAAACAAACAAACAAACAAATCTTTCCTCTTTATAATATTAGTATNCTAGCGACCCGCCCTCGCTTCGCTTCGGAAACATTAAAACACACATGAAACCAAAAAAATAAAATAAAAAAAGTAGCCTATGTTCATCAGGGACAATGTCGGCTTCTAATGGAAAAAGAATTTTTCAAATCGGTCCAGTAGTTTCGGAGCCTATTCGAAACAAACAAACAAACAAATCTTTCCTCTTTATAATATTAGTATAGATCAGCATTAACAGTTCGATGTTTTTTGATTGGAACTTTTATTTTATTTTATTTTTTATTGCTTACATGGGTGGACGAGCTCAGAGCCCACCTGGTGTTAAGTGGTTACTGGAGCCCATAGACATCTACAACGTAAATACGCCATCCACCTTGAGATATAAGTTCTAAGATCTCAGTATAGTTACAACGGCTGCCCTACCCTTCAGACAGAAACGCATTACTGCTTCACGGTAGAAATAGGCAGGGCGGTGGTACCGACTCGCGCAGACTCACAAGAGGTCCTGCCACCACTCGAATTAAGTTTACTCCATTCAATTACTTGACGTTTTTTTTTTTGATAAAAGCTTTTTCCAATTTTAAACTTCAAATGGCTCTCCTTTAAAGTTGCAAAAAATGTCCCTAGATATAATTATTTTTCTCCTATTCGGTACGCTTTAAAGAACCTTAATACTTATTCTGATAGATTCGTTTAACATAAAATCATTTCGCGTAAACCAAATTAAATCTAAACCTGCAGAGATCGTTTAAGGTTTTGCTTCGTAACCGTCGACGGGCCACTCGTAATAAATTCCCGCACTCTTCACGAGGATCTTGAATTTACCCTCGAATTGAAGCCGCTGTAAATTTTATTTGAATATTTAGGAATATTCAAAAGTTTTTTATTCGCTTACTTTATAAAGCATTCTGAGTGAGTCAGCTTTCTTTATTTTTCTTTTTCACTCCATTTTATTCAGTATAATATTGAATGGAATTCACGATAAAGATGTTGAAGTAACGCAACGGTGCTTTTAGGTACCCCAAGCACCGGTCATCGTTCTCGTCGAACCCGTCGCTTGCGACGATAATAGACTCGGCGAGTAAATTAACCCTCAGACACAGCCTACTGAGTTTCGTCGGATCTTCTCAGAGGGTCGCATTTCCCATCCGGTGGTAGATTCTGCGAAGCACGGCTCTTGCCGGTGCCAGTGTTAGCAACAACGTCAGGTTTGAGCCCCGCGAGCTCACCTACACGTCAAGGAGAAGCTGAAATAGCCTCTCAAGGCTATCAGCACAGGTAAAAAAAAACAGTAGGTATGTCAACATCTATTTACTACATCTACAGTCATTACGCCTTATGCACTTTACAGTATAATTGTGAGAATAAGACTTTACGAATAGGTACTGAAAACTCAAACATCATCTCTAAGATCGCTTCATCGGCAGCGCGTCGTGCAAATACAGAAATTATGCAAAACATACACGCAAAAAGAGTACCGTCAACAGCGAACCACGCCGTGTGATTTGATTATGTAAATGCGGGATTTACATTACAATTTTATTTCTCTTGATTAATTGTATTTGCGATGTGGGAGGCAGATTGTTGCGTAGGTGATGAGGCTTACTCTGTGAACGAGTTCAACAGATTAAATGTCAAACGAAATTCGCGAAACTTTATTACTGCTCTCGCTTCAATTACGACAGTTCGTCCCGTGGTAGATTCTGCGAAGCACTGCTCTTGCTAGGGCCAGTATTAGCAACACCTCCGGTTTGAGCCCCGAGAGCTTACCTACACGCTAGGGTAACGCTGATATAGCGTCTCAAGGCTATCTATCAGCTTAGGAAGGAAAAAAAGACAGTTCACGTGGAACGGGTCTACTACATGATGATCTTCGACTCGCATTGAAAGAAGGGTGGGTATGTTCCACTAAAACACCGCGAAAATAATTTAATTCTTCGTGAAGGACCGTGTACAGATGTGATGTATCAAATTAATTTGGTTTGGGTTTTTTTTTCTTCGACGTAGAAAATACGGCATTCTACACACATTAATTCTCGATAGCCTATTTCAGCTATATGAATAAAAAAATAACAACAATGAAAAAAAATTTAAACAAAGGTCTACAATTTTCTATAGTCAGAAAACTAGTTTCGCCAGAACGGCAACATGAAGAAACAAATTACCCACATAATGACAGTCAAAACTTCGTTCGCCATTATTACACTAACACACTCGGGCTGTGAGTACATCGTTAATAATGAATCATTACGAGCAACGCAACGTCTGTGCGATCCTTTTAATACATATTTAAACGTATTATTTGACGTTAGATGGAGTGCGTTTGACGCAGCGGCTTTGAACATATTTGTAAATTCAAAGTATGTACTTCAGACGCATTCGACTAATGCTTAGTCTGTAAATGCACTAGATGGCTGGACGGGTTCACGACCCACAATGTTTTAAATGGTTACTGGAGACCAGATACATCCAAAGGTGAATACCGCCAAAGGGGTACGAAAGAAGGTTTCCACCTTATTTTGCGTAGAATACGCTCTCCGACGTAAATTTCATTATAAGCTCTGTAGATAAAATCGAGAAATTGTTATACCATAAACTGGTGATAACAAATTAAGATTTTAATATGTCGGAGAAGCCACTATTATTAACACCATCGTCAGACATCGTAGAGGAGAATAGGGTGATCGAGTTAAGAGTAATATTGAGTCCACCAATCACGTTTGTTGTCTTAGAACAATTTAGAAATCTTCTCTTGAAATTTCGAAATTTTTTAATCTGAAATTATCAACATCAATATGGTTTTCACATCTATTGACATTCCCAGCAACAATTATATACATGTTTATATATAGTTTATTTATTATGCAAACATCTTACGAGATCATGACAAAATATGAGTACAATCACAGTGAACAATTAATATATAGACAGTACTAATGTTTTACAATACGTCACATGTATAACTACAGATATAACTACTGCTATTATGCATGCCGGTGACGCGAACCCATAAGATTTTCCCCTAACAAAAAATGCTCAACCCGACTAAAGAAGTTTTCATTTCAGAACACATTCTTCTTTTTTCTTTTTTTTTCCTACCCATGCTGATAGCCTTGAGAGGCTGTATCAGCTTCACCCTAACATGTAGGTGAGCTGACGGGGCTCAAACCGGAGTGGTGCTAGCACTGGGCCTAGCAAGAGAAGTGCTTCGCAGAATCTACCACCGGATCGGAAACGCGACCCACTGAGAAGATCCGGCGAGAACCTCAGTGGGCTGTGTCTGTGGGTTAATTCGCTCGTCGAGGCCTTCGTCGCAAGCGACGGGTTCGGCGAGGACGGTGACCGGTGCTTGTGGTACCTAAAAGCATCGTTAATGGCTCAGGAGGACCCGTAATGAAGTGTTTTGGGACACATCCTTCGATGAATGTCCCACATACGTATTATTGTATATATCGTAGCAAATTAATACACACGTGTCCGTACATACGTGACACAAATATATTATGTATATATATACAGTTAGACTATGAACAGGAAGTTCTGTTCACGGTACGCTTGTGTTATCTAGCCATATGTCGGAGTTCAACCACCCGTTACTGGAGGGTTGGTCGTGAAACTACGTATAACGGAATTCCCATAAACTATTAGGGGTGTCGTTTTATTGTTTGTTGTCGTTTTCTCAGGGTGTATTTATGTGCATTTCAGATTACCAGGATGAACAAATAAAATTTGATTATTTATTTTAGTCTTACAAGTGTAGACAAGTGAACGAGCTCAGGGCTCGCCTGACGTGAGACGGTTACCGGGGCCCATTGACGTTACAACGTGATTGCCGACACCAATCCTTAAGACTTTTGAGGTCTATGTCTCAAGTGCTTAATTTTTTTTTTTTGCTTGCTTAGATGGGTGGACGAGCTTACAGCCCACCTGGTGTTATGTGGTTACTGGAGCCCATAGACATCTACAACGTAA
The DNA here is from genome assembly GCF_003987935.1 of Bombyx mandarina. The sequence goes on from NW_021011533.1 coordinate 1,933,152, forward strand.
ATGGCCCACCCACCTTGAGATATAAGTTCTAAGGTCTCAGTATAGTTACAACGGCTGCCCCATCCTTCAAACCGAAACGCATTACTGCTTCACGGCAGAAATAGTCGGGGTGGTGGGAACTACCCGTGCGGACTGACAAGAGATCCTACCACCAGTAATAAAGAAATAAAATTGAATAAATTACCAAATTTTTTTTGGGGTACATTTATAATTAATTACACTATTGTTTTATTGCCCAACTTAATGTTTCATTAGAATAATATACTTGCGAACGGGATTTGAAGGGTTTGATGATTGATTTTCAAATTTAAAAAAGTACGAAAATATAATAATATTTTTTAACGATAAAATAACTATTCTTTTTACTTTAGCCGCAATCTATAATGACTGCATCACAGAAATCTGACCATCAATGCTTTCAGTCTCACAGAGTACTAACATTTATCCAATGAAAATGAAACCAATTCTCTTAAAAATATAATAATACCATTACTATAAATTATATTCTCGCGGTTAGAGCAGAGCGCCACATTAGAGATACGATATTGGTGTTAGGGTGTAGTATTCGTCCGCAATAGTGGGTTCCAGCTCTTTTTTGCCTGGTTCTGCCGCGTAGTCATGCATTCCGGTTCGAAGGTTTGAGACAGGTTCCAGCTCTTTTTGCTTGGTTTTTGCCGCGTGGTCATGCATTCCGGTTCGAAGGTTTGAGACAGCTATATAATATGTTTTTAGTACACAATTCGAAACTTATGAGTTTACGTCCCAAGGTGAGTTGCGGCATTAACATTGTGATTACTAGAAGTAATTTTCTCGTCTCTTTATTAAAACTGCTTTTAGTGTTTAATATCGCTTTTATTATTGTCATTATATTATTCTCGTGGACAAGAATGATTAGGGTTTAAATTCGTCAACATTTGAATATGGTGCTGACTTTTTTTTTATTGCTTTGATGGGTGGACGAGCTCACAACCCACCTGGTGTTAAGTGGTAACTGGAGCCCATAGACATCTACAACGTAAATATGCCACCCACCTCGAGATATAAGTTCTCAGGTCTCAGTATAGTTACAACGGCTGCCCCACCCTTCGAACCGAAACGCATTACTGCTTCACGGCGGAAATAGGCAGGGCGGTGGTACCTATCCGTGCGGACTCACAAGAGGAATAATTTTTCACTTGACTAACGCCTATTTTTAAATTTTACAAAATTCCAATAGTTACTTACGTTATTATTCATTTATAATGAACTAATCGTATCTTGAGGTCTTTGAGTTGGCTGATTGTAGTGGCTTCAGAATACGCTAACAACTCGAAATCAGGCCGAAAGCGTTGCCGGGTTCATTCAATAAAAATAGATCGTTTTTCTTAACACGTTGACTGCCATGCTCGCAACCGGTACCTTTCGTGGCGCACTAAAGAAATTATATCGATTTCTGTTCCTAAGCGTCTGTATTGCCTAACTTTGCCTTCTTTTGTTTGTTAATGTCTTTGAAGTCGTTGTGACTTAAGGGATAAGACGTCCAGTGCATTCGTGTTGAGCGATGCACCGGTGTTCGAATCCCGCAGGCAGGTACCAATTTTTCTAATGAAATACGTACTCAACAAATGTTCACGATTGACTTCCACGATGAAGGAATAGCATCGTGTAATAAAAATCAAACTCGCAAAATTATAATTTGCGTAATTAATGGTGGTATGACCTGTTGTGAACCCGCGCGGGTAGGTACCACTGCCCTGCCTATTTCTGCTGTGAAGCAGTAATGCGTTTCGGTTTGAAGGGTGGGGCGACCGTTGTATTATAACTACACTTAAGACCTTAGAACGTATATCTCAAGGTGGATGGAGCATTTACCACTTAACCACTTAACACCAAGTGGGCTGTGAGTTCGTCCACCCATCTAGCTTTAAAATAAAAACTCAGTATTTTCGGATTCATCTTTACCAGAGTCTACTAGATATTCCGGTGCCTAATTAAGAAGATTAAAGAGAAAAATCTACATAATTACTTCAGTGCGCCGCGTAGGACATCGACGACCTACATGGCAGTCAACGTGTTAATATTCTTAACAGTCTGTTATAATATTTATGTGAAACTAGCTGACCCGGCAGACTTCGTAGTGCCTCAATCGATAAATAAAAGACCTGAACTTTTGTATAAAATAAGCTTAAAACAAATAAAAGGAATCCGTCCGACGGGGGACACATCAAAGGAAAAATAACATTGTTATTTTTATTTAATTCCGAGCTTTTTCATGTTTATCTACCTTTTAAACCTTCTCTGGACTTCCACAAATAATTCATGACCAAAATTTGTCAAATCGGTCCAGCCGTTCTCGAGTTTTAGCAAGACTAACGAACAGCAATTCATTTTTATATATATATATATATATATATATATATATATATAGATTTATCGATTACGATCAACTGTTAATTCCAGCAACCAACGTGGCCAAAGCCCTTTAATCATAACTATGCTTAATAAGAAAACATTGGTGGCTTAATAAGTTGGCAATGTGTCTGCGGCTTACAATGAAGCAACGAAAACAAAAGAATGAGTCGTCCCATTCAGTCAACTATGTACGTATATGACGCCTTTCTAAGACTGACATTAACTAATGTACATAGGTTATAATGCATCAAGAACAGAAGAAGACTTGGCGATTATTAATAGACAAGCAATATGATTAGAATAGTTTCAAAAGAAAGAAAAAAAAAACAGTGCCAATATCAATTTCATTTTGACACTTTTTCATTGTTAAAATAAAACCCTACCACTGATTCTGAAAAGACAACGAAAAACGTCGATTCTGTGAGGAATTGGATGTCTTCAACGCTAACAATCTTATAAAATATCTTGATTACTTAGGATTGCGACTCACCAAAGAAGAAGAAGAAGTGTTTATTAGTTTAACAACTGGAAACTCTTACGAACAAAAACAAACATCTTTTCCGTCGGGGTATATAAACTTTTTTAAGTACAATACTGTAGTCTGCGGTTAAAGCTCCGACACTGCTGTGGCTAGACTTTTTTTTCTACCTACTCTAGTAACCTCAGGGCGTTATTCTAGATTAACCGAACCGAATTAGTAGGTGAGCTACGGACGAGACCGAGAGGCTATTTCAGCTTCGCCTTGACGTGTAGGTGAGCTCGCGGGGCTCAAGCCTGAGGACGTTGCTAACACTAACTCTAGCAAGAGCAGTGCTTCGCAGAAATTACCACCGGATCGAAAACGCGACCCATTGAGAAGGTCCATCGAGAAACTCAGTGGGCTGTGTCTGTGGGTTCATTTACTCGCCGAGCCCTTCCTCGCCAGCGACGGACTCGACGAGAACGATGACCGATGCTATCTAATGTGTCTAGTAGTGGATCGGAAGGATCCGAAATGACGTCTTTTGGGCGACGTCAACTGTTTACCATTCGGTCCGCAGGATCAGGAATGTAGTATGTAGTTACCGGCGGCCACAATGAGAGGGTTCTCGTGTCGTGCCGCTTTTTCGAAATGGCGCACTGATGCTGATTATAGATACTGTGGCTAGACGATAACTATCTCGTCGTAAAAGTCATATATTCGTCGGCTTTCTAAGTCAATATCAAAGACACGAACGTAACTTACCGTACCATTAATTTAATATGCGCATTTGCACTAAACTAAAAACTAAAAGGTCACGTGGCCGGCCACCGATTTGATGGCGAGATTGTGATCGTGCGAGATAGAGAGATGACTACCCGCCACGATCATCAGTTATTATGATCACGTCACGGCACGACTAAAAAGAGGAAAGATAGTGCACTAATAAGAAGTTTACTATAGTTCATGTTAAACAGCAAACGCCAAATTTCAAGTAAAGGTAATCATTGAGTTAAAACTTAGACAGACTAATACTTAGTAACTGTTAGCTTAAGCTCTTCTCGGTAGTTTACAGCTAAAACCACAATTAAATTTGTTTTGCTTAAAACTTCATGTGTTGAAAATACGATATATGAAAAAACGGTGCCTGAAAGAAATTTTATGAAAGACTTTTAAAAATCTTGACCGAGAAATAAGTTTACTAATTGCTTGCGTTTTTCGCAACGAATGGTTGGTTATACATAACGTGACCATACGTCTCGCTTTGGGTGGGATTGTCCCGCTTTCAGGCTGTCCGTCCCGCAGTCCCCAACGAGAACAAAAATGTCCCGCTCTCATTTATCTGTTGTGCATGTGTTTATCAGAAACTTGCCGAATACTTACTTATCCCAAATCCTTATTGTATTACAAAATACATACTAAAGTAACTCTAATTTTGCTGTTAAAAAGTAGTTTTTTGTTGCGAAATTATATTTTATAAATATTATTTTAAGGGCAAGTTGGTGTAAGAATTAAGATGTCAGTGAGGGTAAGATACCATAATAAATTATTTTAAGTCATTTTTTAAACCAAATTTTTAATTTTGCACCTATATATTATATTTTATACAAAATTCCGTAGGCGTCCCGCTTTGACACGATAAAAAAATGGTCACGTTAGTTATACAAGAACAGCTGACGGACGCAGTCAATGGGCCCGTGTGAACCGGTGTGATGTTTGCCATCAACCGTGGCTGAATTTTAATTTGAATAAACGTTATTTTGCGGTAATGAGATATAAAAAAAACCTTCAACTAGATATCAGCTAAAGCATAAACAGCATTAAGTAATGCTATGTTCCCTAAAATTCAAATGATTTATTACATGTAACTCTATACCGGTTATTACAAGTGCGGTAACGTCGCGTGCTGTAATTTTCTGAATGAGTAGTCATTTTTTCACGCCAAGTCTGACAGTAATGTATCGTAATATATTCAATAAGTGCTCGCTCGATACGATTTATCGTCCGTTACGTGACCCCAAACGGTATGTAGAAAGCTGTTGATTTCGCCACATTTAAAGAATGCGGTACCCTTTTGATGCCTTTAATCAATGGTGCTTTGGAATGAGCGCTATGACATGTCCTTCTTCAAACAAGGCTGGTGGAGAGTACTTAACGGTAGGGAACGGCTTGGCTCTGTCCCTGGCATTATTGAAGTCCATGAGTGACGGTAACCACTCACCATTAGGTAGGCAGTGTGCTCGTCTGCCTACAGCGGCAATAGAAAAAAAATGGGATTGTTTTTGAAGTATGTACGTATATTCAAAGATAGATTTCTTACCCACCTGATAATGCAAGATTGGAATTAGATAAAAAAAAACATAATTGGAATTTAAATACATATGTGTGTATTATGTCTTTCTACGACAAAGATCAAATCACCCTGCTCATCCGATCATTTCTGTAAAATATTCCAAAAAGAAACACTAGCTTTTTATAACCTATTTTTTAAACGTCATTATTAATATTCATTAGAAGACATATTGTTCAATACGCGAGTATACGAGTACAAGGTAGATTCTAAATTTTAAAATCGGAATATTTTTATTTAGCTAAAGAGTTGTAATTATAATTCATCATTTTAAAGGCATTTAAATGTCCAAAGCAGTTTAAATCTCGGAAGTAATACAAACATCCTGGCGCAGATGGTCGACTCGACAATTAAATCTGACACCTTATCCTTATCAACTTCCGAGAATGTTTATTCGTGTAAATGAGGAACACTAGTGATGAATTAAGTGGCTGTTTTATCGATTTTAGTTTTCAATTGATCAGTCGACGATGGCGTATTTATAATATTATGCTGTTAGTTCCAACGTTTTTTTTTGTTTATCTATATATTAATACGTGAAGCAAAAACTTTGTATCCCTTTTTATGACAATTGCGCGGACGGAGAAGTATGAAATTTTCCACACTTATAGAGAATATAGAGAAGAAGTGCACAATGCTACAATTTTTTTAAAATAATGCATAAAAGATACATTAAAGCAATAAAGAAAACATTACACACACTACGTACCATGTATTTGACGCACACACGCATGCATACTATTTATTGTCAAACTTTTGGTCTTGACGTCTGTTGTCAAATTGAGAATAGATTAAATATTGTTTGTCTTTGTTAATATTTTTATAGTGTAGTCTTGGCGAAATTTGTGATTATAGAAGTATGAAATACAATCATAATAGTGTACAAATTTACAATTACAATTAATTCGCACCATTGGTAGAAGAAAGTCGCAAGTACAATTACTTCAAAATTTTTTTATTGCACTATTCGTTAAAGGAGACCATGACACATGTGCTCAACAAGTTTGAAAAAAATATTCCAAAAAATGACGGAGATATCGCAAAATTTGCGAAATGCTAAGATTTTTATTTTTTAAATGATTTGCCTTATTATTTACGTAATTTTTGTTATATTTGGTCATTTCTGAAATTTTCCCTATCAATAAAAGCTTATTGTTACTTAAACACAATTTTATTAAAATATACGTGCATAAATGAACATGCACACTTTTGCCACGATATTTGATGAAGATGTGAAGTGCGCAAGTTCAGTTACATGTTTTTTGTACGTGACTTTTTGCGAATCATACATACGTAATATTATAAGCTCGCTTCTTCTATGATTAATTTCGATGGATTTTAATTTTTAAATGAAAACACTTAATTTTATACTGTATATTTTGAAAATATTTCGTAACGTAATTATAATTAAAAACAAAAACATTAGCATATCAGTTGGATACTACATACTTACACTACATACTTACACTACATACTCACACTACATACTTAATATTTAGTTATTTCTTGCGAAATTTGATTATACAAAAATTTGTATCACGAAATTTCTTGTTTGTTTTTAAAACTATCACGCACGAGAGTGGTGCATGGGCACTAGCTGAATAGTTCTCACGTGCATGTCGCTACCTAGTTAACTATCACTGATCTAAACGTATGTGTACCATTTTGAAAACGTATATAGGTAGCATTTTTTTACGCGAAGTTAAATACGATACTCCTGCAAACTGTACTGCAGAAGTAAAGTTATGGATATTATTGAAAGAAAATGTAAATGACTTGATGCGCATGCGCATGCATGACATGTCAATGAGGTTTACTGAAGATGGTATTAAATCTAAATAAAGTCTCAAAGGAATGTTCTTCTTATGACGATGGATCATAAACTAGTTTAAGTTATACAGTACAGAACAGTGGAACTAGACAATGTGATTCCGAATTAGCAGCTTTGTCGGAAACTATAAACTTTTATATAGAATCAACCAAAGAATCTCGATCAAAAGAAACACAATCGCATAATGCAAATGTTTTAGAATTAGCGGAGGAGAAAGTCAGTGGAAAAGAAAACTCTATTTAAACTGCCAATGATATAAATTTCATCGCATCGTAGTTGACCCATAACAATAATCAAATAGCAATGAAAAGAATTAAAAAAGAATGCGACATGAAAGTTCCTGGCAGGTGAAGAAGTAAAATATTCAAATGTTTTGGTAAATCATACCGTTAATGGATACAGGAAAAGGGAAGAGAAAAAGTGTAACGAATAAATAGATAAATTTGAAAGGATTGTTATTTTCAACTACTATTGATGTTTGGGAAATTCTGAGCGTCAATAGAATTGTATTTTATTATAAGATTTGTAAAATCTAAGCCTAAACGTATGACACTGGTAGATTCGAAAAGACTAATAGCATATACTTTGGAATATAATTTCCTAAAAAGTTTAAATACTGAAAATGTAGTAACTATTTGCGAAAATATGTTTATACAGAATTTGGATATAAATGAAAAAAATGTCTACACAGATTGATGAATAAGAGATGGAGTCAGTGAAAGATTTACGAGGATGTCATTCTGACCGGCCTAAAAAAGTAGATGATTTAAATAAAAAAGCTTTATTGATCATATAAATCAATTTCCAAGAAACTCAAAGAGAAAAATTGGACGAAAAGCTTACTTATGCTAAAAGTGTTTATATCTAAATTGAACAAAAGATCAACAACTCTGTCGAAATGTTAAGCCAGCAACACTATACCCTTGCTCTATTTTCAACACAAAATTCAATATCGGATTTTTATACCATTTTTTTTTTTTTTTTTAACGCTGGGTTATCCATTTACGGATACCCGGTCGAGGGGGGTAACGGACCGGGTTATGTCGGACTCCGGCGCCTCCTGAGAGGAAGAAGGGGAGAAGAGAAGGGCCGAGGTGGATTTTTCTACCCTAATTTTTTTTATGTGTTACATGAAGGTGTAGGAACAAGCGGATGATAAAAAGAAAAAGCAATTGAAATACGAATATGAGAATTATTTAAAGAACAAAAAAATTGTACGGGATATAAAAAGCACAGAAAAAAAAAACGCTAATTCAAAAGAAAAATCAGTAGCAAACTTGATTTAGACAAAATTTTGAGCGCACTTCAATCGGAGATCGGAGTTTTTCGCAAATCCAGTATAACATTTCACTGTCGATCATATTTTAACTAAAGGTGGTTATTGCTATATGCGGCTTGCTGAAATTGCGAAAGGGGAAGCCAATGAAATGGATGTCTATGGATTTTTTTACAAAATGAAGCATCAAGGGGTATCAGAAAAATATCGTTCTATTCGGAGAATTGTTCAGGACAAAACCGAAACTATTTAGTTTTGCACTATATATGTATATATGGATGTTGCAAGTAAAAATTATGCACGGCTTTTAAAAAAAATCTCATTTTCAGAATAAAGGAGACTCGATGCAGCATGTAGGAACAAAAAAAAACAAGTTTATTACGTACCAAACGAAAAGCACTCAATCGTTCGCAATGCGAAATTAAATACGAAGAAGTATGTATTGTGAAACAGATGATACAAGAGAATTTCTTTAACAATAAACGATTAGTTGAACTTGCTTAAAACTGGTATGAGGATACCGCTGGCAACAAAGTTTTGTGGTCTAAAATAAAACGATTATTTGCTGATCTCCAAAATCCTATAATTATTAATATGAAATATGATATTTATGAAGAAGAACCTAAATGGG